>CM072862.1:11312500-11772500 GCA_036937835.1 Pampus argenteus | reverse complement strand
CGTCAAGTCAAAGATACAGCTGCAGGGAAGAGTGCCAAGTGACATTTTAAGACACCCTCGCACCCCCAACCCCCCCTTAACATACACAAACACACTGAGTGGACTAGACAGTCCATCAGACACACACACACACGTATGTCATTTTTGTGGCAGATGAGATCAGAGATGTTCTCTTTTCAGCAGAAGTCACATACTGAGCCTCGTCTGTCTTCCTCCAACGCACACAGACACAAACACAAACACACACAAAACACTGCTAGCCTTGCCAGATCAAGCTACTCTCACCACTTCCATCATATCTGTCTTTCTCTCGCTTCTCTCTCTTTAGCTTGCTTTAATTTCATGAGCTATAACAAACCATAAGCAACCACTGTATATTAAAGTTCAAGTTTGACCTATTTATTTACTGGTTCAGCAAAAATGACCAATCAGAAGCCTTCCCAACAAAACATACAATAATAAGAAAAATGAAGTATGTTGTGCAGATTCTTATAAGTGAAGATAAAAATAAATTGTTGCTTAAAAAATATTAAATCTGCTACAGGGCCTCAGAGTTAATAAATACATTTAAAAAAGCTGTGTTGACTGCTTGACAAGAAAGATTTTTGCCAATTAAAAAAAAATCAAATCAGTAATACTGCAATTATTGAATAGCAACTCTGAAAATTAAAAAATCTCAATGTCAGTAACATATAGTACAGGTTTACTACAGGTGGCAGGAGTGGAAATTGAGCCGTAAGCCAAGCAGCGTTAGTGTCATGGTGTTTTTTCTACCAAACACTGCCAAAGGAAAAAGCATCTGCTGCCATGATTCAGAATGAAGGTAGACAAGATATATGCTAGAAGGCACCTGCAGTCAGGCAGGTGTGTGTGTGTGTGTGTGTGTGTGTGTGTGTGTGATGACCTCGGGACAAGTAATGAGTGATCTATTCTCAGCGCTGCTTCCCATTGAATTGAGTTCCATTACACCCCTTGCTTTGCTCCACTCAGGTATACTGTAGGCATGTATGTGTGTGTAGTGTGAGAAAGGAAGGCGTCAAGGTTGAAGCACATCAATACCTGAATGAGATGCCCTTTCTAGATATTAACATAGACATACACGTACACACACAGTATATTAAATAAAAAATTAATTATACAGCAGACTGAAATATTGTCAGCCTGCTGAAGAGTTACACACACACACACACACACACACACTCTCTTCACCCATCTTCAGTCGTCAACACAGAGCAAACAAACACTTGCTGTTGTTGGGGTTTGTCATTACAAAAAGGCTTGTAAATAGAATCAAATCACATTTCTCTGTCCTGTCACATTCCCATCAAAGCGATTGGTAGGATTGTGTGTTTGTCTACAAGGCTTTGCATGCCTGTGTGTGCGTGTGTTAGCAAGCATGTGTCCATGAAACAATTACATTACCGTGTAGTCAAGTAGCGTGCAGCAGTGAAACGAGACAGGGACATATTACACTGTAGGCTCTTATTAACTCTACACTGATGAAGGGAAGTGGAGGGAGAACATTAAAAACAGCTTGAAAATGTTATCGAAGAGTTGCAGAGAGACAGAAGAGGTAATTTTGCCTCTTTTTACTCCGTCCGTGTTAAGGTAGTTTGTTTTAATTTCAAAGCAAAGTTTCAACTTTGATTGACCTTTCTAGACCAGGGCTATAAAGATAATTGTGTGTAATAAGTTTTTAAAAACCCCACAAGAACTGTTAAAAAGAGATTTAAGTAAAGGTGGTAAGTTCAAAGATCATCTTGGGTGCTTACAGATAAGTTTTAATCAAATTATCATCAATAAAATATAATGGCCATATATATATATCTAACAGGGTTAAAATGATTCTTTCTTTTTTCCTTTCTTTCTTTCCCCTTTCACATATTTCTTTCTTTATTCTGCCATTGCTCTTTCTCTCATTTTTCTCTCTGTTTCTTTCTCTCCCGGCAGTTTCAGTGGAAGCCACATCTTCTCAAGGACAGGTCAAAGTCGTGTACATACACACACACATGCACACATGTGCATGCATGTGCACAGGCACAAACACACATGTATAGAGTGAGGTAGTACTGTATGTATTGTGGCAGCTCTGTGGGAAAAGCCTGTGGGTCCGGCCAGAGAAAAAAGGCAAAAATAGAATAGAGCCGCCGAGTTGCTGTGACTCCACTGGGCCAATTCAAATCTCTCCCCCCCTCTATTGCAAGACACTCGACACCCCCCCCCCACCACCCCCCACCACCACCACACACACACACACACACACACAGTATGTGTGTTTCCCTTATTATCTCATTACAATCTCCATCTCTTTTTCGTCATAATTTAATTGAAGTTTCATCTCTTTTTTCTTTTCTTTTTTTTAAACAAATATGGACATTTGGAAAGAAATGCAGAATGTCACTGAGCAACCTGAGACTGGTGTTTGTGGGGGAGTGATCATGTGGCAGAAATGTAAGGAGAAGAAGAAACAGTCAGCGTCCAATTTAATCATTTTCTCTTTCATCAGGTCTGCCTTCCTCTCACATACTAACAGAGATTACCTGTGTGTATGTAAGTTTGATAGAGAATGAAACTTCAGTCAGGTGATCTAAACCAAAACTTTGTGTCTGAAAAGTGACATTGAGAGGTCTGGAACGTTTTACGCCTCCAGTTATTCTGTTTTTTCCTACCCTCGACTACATTTTGATGGTTAAGAACATTAGCAGGAACTTGGATTTTTTTTTGTCTCCTGAAAATGGGAGCTTGTCAGTAAGCCATCAGAAGCACTGGGAACTTCTGAGGCCTCAAAACCGTCAGTAGAGCTGAGAAGTTATTAGAAATACTCCCAGTGAAACCTTTTTAAAAGAATTAATATTACAATTACAATCTTCCAGGACCTGAAGTGGGAGTCCAACGTCAACACAGTCATCAAAAACGCCCAGTAGAGGATGTACTTCCTGTGCCAGCTCAGGGAGGGGAAAATCACTGCAGACCCCTCACACCGTTGCCATGACTCTTTCCTCTCGCCACCACACTTATAAACAGCTGCTGTGCAATCACACTGTCACACTATAATACCCACTGTAGCTAGAAATTATATATTTATTTCAATTTAAAATACAAGATGTGCAAAAACATGTATACATATAATGAATTAGGTGTATTTATATAATTATATTCGAGCAGGCTGTATACAATGTACATAACCACGTACTGTATGTATTTGAAGTAACTTTTTTACCTATTTAATTTTTTTTTTCAGCATTATAATAAAGCCGATAAAGATGATTCTTGATTCTTATATGCCCACACTATCCTGAAGTTTAGTCTGTTATCTGTCAGCAACCATACAGGATATTTTATGTATGCATTTACCTAGATTTAGAAAGACACACATTCATACATTTTGAGTATTACTCAAGTGTCTTTTGTCTCTTCCCTCACCCTTTTTTCTCAGGTATCTGAATACATTTCATGAACTCGCAGCACAGTGACTGGGTCTCACCGAGAGAAAAATGTAGGTTGACTCAGGAGATATGTGTGTGTATAATTGATATAGAGTGCCACACATGGCAAGATTTGTGGGAGAGAACAGTTGACCATGTACGTGTATGACTGTGTGTGTGTGTGACAGAAGCAGGGGAGTTAATTCTGAAACAGGCCGTCTGTTCTGAAAGCAGACGATGTGTGTTGGTATCTATGTGTGTGCTGTGGCCATACGCTCTACTTTCTGAGAGTACAGGGCGGAGGGAGCGAAGCGGAGCGGGGCGTAATTAGGCCATGATTTGAACTCTCTTAGTTCCTCCCTGAGAGGGTGCACAGGGTCATGCCAACTATTATAAATCGAGCTGGGCTGTATATGTGTTCAGGCCTGTGTGGGTGTGTGTGTGTGTGTGGTTTGGGGGTAGGCGTGTGAGGTACAGGAGGGGTGGGGGAGGCAGCTTTTGATTGGTTCAAACCATACTGTTAAATATAACTTCATAAGGGCAGCCTATATGTCTCACTGGCTTAAGGTCCATGATGTTTTTGTGACATTCTGGACTTACTGTCGTGTATCATATCACACCAGTCTCTTTCACCTCCATTACTTTGTATTGATGGCTGTATATCAGATAAAAAAAAGAAATAAAGTCATGAAACAGCACACAGTTCATACAGTCTCTTAGCATATGTATGTTGATAACGAATAATTATGTCTGAATATGCAGATAGACTGTGGGAATTTGTTTGTGGCATCTACAGTTCAAAGTTAAGGGGAAAATAGTGCTGTTTACTACCTTGTAATTTACCAAGACTTTTATATTCTTCTCAGAATAACAACATGCGATGCAAGACATTAGTTAATGTTGTGGGACAGTGGTACAGTATGTGCTAGCAGAGAGAGCAGTGGCATAATGAGAGTGAAAAGGTGGGGCAAAAAATAATAGGCTTGGTTTGTCCATATACTAGCTGCAAGGTACTGACATCATGAGTTTGTCA
Source organism: Pampus argenteus (assembly GCA_036937835.1). Taxonomy (NCBI): domain Eukaryota; kingdom Metazoa; phylum Chordata; class Actinopteri; order Scombriformes; family Stromateidae; genus Pampus; species Pampus argenteus. The sequence continues at coordinate 11,768,042 of CM072862.1, read as the reverse complement.
CAGTTTAAACTTCAAGTTTAGTTTTCAGTCTCCTGTTACAGAAGCATTTGTTTAGATCTCCACCAACTCCTGGTGAAATATCTTGCTAAGTAGCTGCTAAATGCTCAACTATTTTCATTAATTGCTAACTTTTTCTGTTGTTTGGTGCTAGACAGGCATACAGTGGGTTCATCAGAGCTGCTGCGGCAAATGGGAGTGAACCAAAACAGGTTGCAAAACCAAAACAATGAACTGAAAGATGCTAAAAAGCTCCACAGTGCTGAGGGGAACTGCTGGGTGGGTGATGGGTAATAAATCTCTGTGGGCTCAACACCTTTTCATGTTACAGTCATATAAGCTAATATAAAAATATTGATTAGTGCTGCTTTGCAGGGTTACCCTATTACATTTCTATGTGTGTACAAAATTATTTTAAAAAATACACACATGTGCATGCATGTGCACAGGCACAAACACACATGTATAGAGTGAGGTAGTACTGTATGTATTGTGGCAGCTCTGTGGGAAAAGCCTGTGGGTCCGGCCAGAGAAAAAAGGCAAAAATAGAACACTCATATTTTGAATAATGCCTAATATATCTATATGTGTATGTAACAAAGCAGCAGATGTGTTGTATTACTCAATCTAGTTTATTAATCCTAGTTTAGCATTTCAGCTGCTGTGTCTTATTCCAATGTTAGCGATAATGCAAGACAAGGCATACATTAGTTAAGACATAATAATCTACTTGTCCATTATTTTATATGTATATTAGAGACCTCTGACTTTGTTTTACAATGTCAAAAAAAACAAAAAAAACAAGCAGAAAATCATTTTTGGCCGTTTTGCAATTGTCCAATGTACATTAGGTTATTGTTGAATGAGGCCTTCAACCAAGTTAAATCTGCACTCCTCGGCTTTCATAATTAGTTGGCTTGAAGATAAAACTGACACCAATCTATAAATTACATTTTTTTTGTCTTCAACTTACTGATAGCCCATTTAGGGGCCACTGATCAATTAAAGTCCTTTTGTAACCTCCCCTGCACCCACACACACAAACACACTCAGCCCATTAATGAGCAGTCGGCTAATTAAGACTCAAAAAAGCGAGGGAGTCACTTCTTTTTGATTGATAGCACCCACCGTCTTCTCTTCCTGCTATTTTGCATTTTAATGTTCATTAATAAACTTTTATTGTTTTGTTAATTATAATACCACCCTCCCCCGGTGAGATAATAACTGAACAGAGATTTGTTCAGAAAGATTTTCTGCTACATGAAGGAAGACGGCGGACGCATAGAAAGACTGGAAACAAAAGAGACAAAAAAATAACTGAACTGAGAGGAAATGGGAAGAAGTGTGTGTGTGGGGGGGTGTATGGTAAACAAGCTAAACAATACAAAAGCATTCACATTTAGTGTTTAATTAAGTTTTAGTAGCATTGTCTTTGAATCAGCAAGTGTCTGGAGTAGCTGATTGAAATCTAGACAAAGTCTTGAAATATTTGACCTCTGCTAATAACGATTGAATGGTTATGTGGGTATGATCATTTAAAGTCATTTAAGAGTTAAAGAACCACTAAACTTTTTTTAAAAAAATCTTGAAACTTTACTTCAATTTTCTCTTTTATTTACCAGCAGTATTAATCAGATCAATGTATAATGTTGCTGTGTGTGTGTGTGTGTTTGCAACAGAGAAAAAAAAAGCTGCACTTCGTCTGATTGGTTTGTTCAGTGTTTCATGCATAAGTACATCTGCTTGTGTAGGCGTGTATTCTTGCGCATATGTGCGTGTATGTGTGTCTACGCTCATTTAAATGTGCGTGGGTGCATGTGTGCTTCAGCCCTAGAGGTGCGAGGCCAGGGACGCGCATGATGGATCGTGGAGGCCAGTTGATAGCGCCATTACTCACTGACACACACACACACATACAGTACACACCTGCCTGACACCTGTCCCCCATGGGGGTCTGCCTGCCCCTGAGGCCATTGCCCCTGAGATGAGCAAAGCCCAAAATTATTCTGCACGCCAGCAAATGCAAGTTAAGTTTGCAAGAAGGAAAGAACTTCAAAACTTTATAGGACATTCCCAAACATTGTCTTTTTCTCCTTCGAACCATCTCTTTTGTTACTGCTGTCTACTGTAACTGTAATTTTCTCCTTCACTCTTAAACTTTCCTTTGTCTCTAGCTATGTATCTAACTGGGTATGTACTGTATATCCGTCTATTGCTAAACAGTTGATAACACTCCTGTTCAGTTGTTAAATAAAGTCTCAGGTCTCAGAACCGAATCTTGCATCTAAAATGTCAACTTCATGAAAAATAAAACTGTCCTTAGCAAGTCCTTACAAAAAACACCTCTGTGACTGTACATTTTATGGTTTGTTTTGGTTTAAAGTTTTTAAAGTTTAAACGGATTGTTTGGATTAAAGTAGGGTTGTATGAAGTATTTATCTATAGTCAGTTTATTACCTGCAGTAGATTGCAGTCCGCACATCCCCAGCGTAGAGAAGCAGGCAGGAGCTCCGGCACAGAAGGTGAGTACGGCTGTAGACAGGGCCGAACCTAAAATTAAATGAATCAAATAAATAAATATCAGTTCAAATGTACACTATATTAAGAAAGTTTTGAAACACCCTGGGAATATTAGCAGGTTCGTCACAAATCTAAATGATGAAGAAAATAAACTTACTATACTTGACTGCATGACTACCAGCTTTAATAATTAACATTGTACCTTGTCAGTGTTATCAGACATAATCTAGACTATCAAATCTAGGACACAAAGATCACATCTGTGTTATGGGCTAATTGGTTTGTTGGTTTGTATTACTTACAAGAAAAACGTGTGTCAGCAGTTTTAAGTTTGAATTCAAGGAGTGACAAGTTTTTCAAGCATCAAAACTTCCCAAACCACTCCTGCAGTATAATCCACATCTTTACTCCAAAACAATGAGCTGACACCAAACAACAACCATAATCTGAATGCGGTGAGACATACCAGAACCTACAGTACATTATGTGTGTCCACTGTGTTAATATGTGTTTGTGTCTCATGCCTAAAACATCTTTGTAATTGCAGTGTTTAATGAATAAACGAACGGTTCTTCTCCGTGTCGACTGATATTTTGGAAAGAAAGAAAAACTCAAAAGAATAAATAACATGACACAAATTGAGGTTCAGTGGCTAATTGGCATTAAATGGGGCACTTAATTGGCATTGAGTGCAGTGAGAAAACACTCATATCTCGCTTTATCTTCATTAGCAGGACAAACTGATGTGATCTGTTTTGTGTGATGTGTGTTTGTGTGAGTGTGTGCTTTCAGAGGAACAGTAATGATAAAATCAAAATTACTGGGTCATACGTGTATGACCCAATGTGTTCAACTGAGCTTATACAGAGTTGTTGTATCACATTGAAAAAAAAAAAAATTAAATGTTAGAATTTTCTAAATACTGACATGACACAAATGCATCCGTCACACAAATGGTTCAGTTTGATTGTCTTATGTGAGGAAGATTTTGACATTTAACATGTAATCATCAGTTAATTTTCAAACCAGCTGTCATTGTCACTGTGTGTAAGAGCTCTGTTATTATTGCAGTAAAATATTCTTGAATGCTTTTCTCTGGATGTCAAAATACTGCAAATACTAAAAGCAAATATTAACAACTTCCCTAATCTAATTGTACATGTGTGAGGAAATCTATTCAGTGAAGATAATGGATTTCATTTCCACATTTGAAAACTCAGGTCAAATCATGTCTTTTTAGACATCTCTTCATCGTCAAAGTAAAAATATCACAAAAACAATCCAATCTACATCCAAAGTAAGGTATCAACAACTACTAAACAACAAGTATACATAATAATTTAAAAAATTGATTTTTAAAAATTTAATAAAAAGTGAGAAAAGTCAGAAGTGGCAAACACACTCTACAGAGAGCAAAATACTGTCATGCAAACTGACAGAGGTTCACATGATAAATACAGAATAAAACACAAACTGCACCACTCTCACTACTAACCTCTTACAATAGTATGACCGTAATGACCAAACCATACATATGACATCCATACACATCTATCTCATACTCATCATCCACCCTTATTGCAAGTTATAATGCCCACACACACACATGCACACACACATTGTCATCATTACTTACTATTGTGCTGTATCTGATGTGTCATACAACCCTCCTAAATATAGCAGACTGATGAACTGACTGAGATTTTTATAAATGACAACATTACTTGGACAATTTCATATAAAGAGTTTTAACAGATTAATTCAATTAAATCACATTAAAAGTTTGGAAACTAGCAGAAAAGTTATTTATGTAAAAACTGGCAAAACTACAGTAAGGCTTATGGAGAAATTAAAACAGAAACAAAATGGTATAATATATATAATAAATAGACAGAAAGACATCTCGCCTGGTCGACAGACAGGTAGCTAATGTTATATATAAGAACTCCCAGGGACTTGCTACAGCACACGGCAGAGCACCTGGGAACACGGCAGCCATATGTTTAAGCTTTGTCTCGTCCTACAAAACTCAGTCTGCCCTTCACGTGATTTGTCAAAGGGCTGTGCACAGTGACAGGTACAGGGTACAGGAGGACCCGAGATACTGAGACACACGGCAACTAAAGGAGAGAGAGGTGGATGGAGGGAGAACGGCCAGGAGAGGTGGGGGGTGAAAAGAAAAAGAGGAGGAGGGTACAGGAAAATACAGTACAGTAGGGGTTCAAGACATACAGGAAGCAGAAGGAAAGGGAGAGTAGCCCGAGTTGTGTTGGGCAATAAAACTGGTTAAAAAGTGTGTCTTGGGGGTATATGAAGTCATTTAGGAAGAAAGGCAGCACAGAAGGGGAGACTGGGGGAAAGAAAGGAAAGAGTGAAAGAAACAATACAAGCAGGCAGAAGGTGCAGAGTTCAGAGATGAGATGAGGGGGGAGGAGGGTGTAGGTTAAGAAGCAAGGTGCCTCCAGGCTTCTTTCCCTCTCTTTCTCCAACTCTGCTCCTCCTCTTGCTCTACCCGTTCTTCTCTTGTCCCGTCTTTCCAGCCCCCCTTGAATCCCACGCACCCCATCACCCTCTACCCCTCCTACCCGTCTCTCTCTGTCCTTCTGTGCAGGGGGTTGAGGCGCTGAACAGATTATGGCGTAATTAAGGCGCTAAAGCAGTACATTATCCACCTGGTGGCTTATCTGGGGTGGCTAGCTCTCTGGCTAGGCTAATCAGCCTGTGTGTGTGTGTGTGCGCTTGTATATGTAGTGTGTGTTCAAACTCACTTGCGTAGTTACATACTTGCACGTGTTTCTGTGTGTACGGCCAGCAGCATTGGGGCCCATCTCACCTGATTAAGGCCTCTTATAGGGATGTGTTAAAAGCATTAGGTGAGGACAGGAATGTAATTCGTCATGTTTAAAGGCTGGAAATTGAATCAGGGATTAGGAGGCAGCCAAATGAGCACACCAACACATACTCAGCCAACTGCAGGGAAGTCATATCACCCCGTTTCTGTCTCTCTAGTTTGTCATGCCCTGCCTTCATTGATCCGTCTCCATCCTCTCTATTTGCTATCTTTGTTTAATTTTTCTAGTTCCTTTTCTCCTTCTGCCTCCTCCATCCTCTCTCCATTTCCTCATTGTCTCTGAGGTTACATGCAACTCAAAGCAGGGAGACACACACATCGCACCCTCACTCTCACTGTCCTCTAAGTGGCTAAATTGAAAATAATTGTGCAGACAGACCCCAGAATGCAATCAAAGAGCACGACAATGTACTTGGAAGAGGAGCTGGTATTATTAGGTTGTGGAGAGTACTAAGTGTATAGTGAATACCTCAGAGAGTCATTTCATACCTTCACACTTTATTAAAGCTAATAGGTTTATATATATATACCTCCCTTAGGCTGTTCAATACATTAGTTGTAACTGTTACAAAGTATTACACACACAACAAAGAGCGTTGAGACCGAGTAGAAGAGGGAAACAGTGTGTCTGTATTCATGTACTAAAGACATGCAGCAAAACAGATCAACAAATTATTATAATAATGCTCCTCAGATAATTCTGACTCTAAAACATAAAGTTAAAGCAGCATTTCTGAAAAAATAAATGGTAATAATGCTGACAAAATAAGTAAGTAAATAAGTATGAGTAAAAACGGAATCAAAAGCAAATAAAAATGGCACTCAAATCCAACAAATGCAATGAAAATAGTGCAAAAGTTATTAAATATAACTATAATTAATTACTAAGAAGGAAAAGAGTTTAATATCTTATAAACTAGTACATCTAATTTCAGTTTGAATCTTGTATTTAATTAACTTTAAATTCAATTTTCATATTAACAGCAGCAGTATTTTAAGGCAGCAAATAATAATAATAAATAATAATAATAATAATAATAATAATAATAATAATAATAATAATAGCCTTACTTGACTGTAAGTTATTTAAGTGTACCATCAATTAACATTTTTGTATTATTACAAATAGGTCTTTCAGTTTGTGCTGAAACATGTGGAGAAAGAGCATAAAGGACGTGTTAATTCTGTTTCACATGACATTTGACAAAAAGTCCGTATGTGACGATAGTTGCCAATGAACAGCTTTGTAGTTTTCCTAAAGCAGTGTTGAACAAAGCATCCAATCGGGAAAGTTGAAAGAAAAAAGAAAGCGGACTCGCCACATTGTCTTTGTCAAGGGCGCTGTCTATATTTCCATACACTGCTGAGTGGGACATGCAGAACAGTAAAATGGTAAGTGCAAAAGAGCTAGTAGTGTGTGTGTGTGTGTGTGTGTGTGTGTATATGTATGTGTGTGAGACACCTTGACAGGGTATGAAGGTGATCATAGTCAAGTCAAGTCAGTTTGAGATGAGATTATTATAATAATTTTCTTCATCCTGTGTATATATATATATATATATATATATATATATATATATATGAAGAAAATTATTATAACATTTATTTTGCCATGTGCATGAATTAATTTTGACACTTCCTATACACAGACACATATTTCCATCTTCCACACATAGACAATATGTCTGTTTAAGGAAATAAACTTAATTCTGAAATTTTTTTATTTGTTAAAATAATAAATTTTCCTTATACCTTTTTAAGTGTATATGTTGGTGGTATACACATACAATATCACAAGAGTAAAAGCAGCTGTGTGTGCTATTATCACAGAAAGTATAACTGACGAAATATTGGTGAGTCTGAATCGGTTCTCTACAATTATTTGATGAAGAATAACATTGCACCTGCTAATACAGAATTTAAAATACTTTTAGTTACACAATTTATGAAAAGACATTAAAGAAAACAAGTTGCCTTTTACCTCTCAGCGTTATGTCTGAAAACCTCATCTCCTTCCTAACTAAACAGCACAAAGAATACATGGCAGGAAAGTTAAATGAATAGAAAGCATCAATACAGAAAGGCCGAGTCATTGTCAAGGGCACCTTCTTTATATTCTGTGCAGGGTAGGACATATGTGATCGAGCATCTGAAGCTACAACTAAATTATGACTGTACTGTCAGAAAGGCAGCATATGGTCAAAAAGTGTACTGCAATTTTTAATCACTGACTAAATAATTAAAACACAACATATCTAACATCTATAATTTCTGCATATGTATATTTAGTTCAAACCAAATGCTGAAGATTTTTGTTTCAAGTCTGTTTGAGATTGAACAGCGTTTGAATCTTTTCCTCCCACGACCTGCGCATGGATTATCAGCCAGACATTTAATCATCTGATTAGTATGAGTTTCACTAAGGACTTCATATTGCATGTCAGCTAAAAAAAACATAGAAACCAGATGTACTTGTTTAGAATGTACTTGGATATTTTAGTGATAAATATAATTTATTTTCCTAAATATGCATAATTAAGTAAGTAATAAAAATGTGACTGGCTTCTCTTCTCTCTTTTTCTCTTGTTTTTAATGTATTTTTTATTTGGCTCTATCAAGGCTTCTGCCACATGCAGGTCGTCAACAGCGCAGCACTGTGCATGTTATTTGGTCACATCTGTATTTCTATTTTTAGACTGGAATCCCAGTCAGACGAATGTCTTTGCCCTCCAACACAATAACAAACAAAGGCAGATCTTACCCAAAAACTTATTTAAAAAGCTGGATAATAAGAATATGATTTTCATGTGACTCAATGTATCACAGAATTACAGGGGTACTCATGCTGGTGAGTAGCCATCTTTTTCAAATGCAATAAACAATATTTTTAAAGGGAGCATTCTGCAATGTTGCGAGTCCTTGAGAAGCAGAAATTATCTACAATTTGTTGTGACTCAGTATTTGTACAAGAAAGATGTGTGTGTGTGTGTTTTGCACACTCATTGCATCCTCATGAAATTACCAAAATGTTTTATTCACACTATATGAATTATCATAAAGATGGAGTAGCTTGTGATGATGCTATTTCTTGTGTAATTGCTCTTGAAAATTAAAATCATGATCATGAAATAAAATTCATTATATGTGACTCAACAGAAAAAAAATAATTAAAATCACTTTAGTTATAGTTATTGTTCGTATATTATGCTTTTTGCCTCTTTCTTTTTTCTATAATTGTAGAGCAATAACAACGTAATTACACGTAACAACATGTGACACGGCTGCTTGCTGCACCAGGCCAATTATTCACCTGACCTTGAGTGAATTTAATAATCACACTGCAAGACGCGGTGATACCGAAAGACGGGACTCATATTTGTAGTTTCTGTGGAACAAAGCACAATTCACCGTCTTTTACATTTTACTGCTGTGTGATTACGTCATAATTACTGAGAGAAGAAAACAGAAATTAACATAATGGAAATTACATTACAATATGATTTCAATAAAAAAAGTCATTCCAATTATTTGGAAAATATCAACCTGGCCTGAAATAAAAATCAAGAAGCAACTTTTAATTCAACAATACATTCTGTACATATGTGCATGTATGTGTAATTTTAATAACTATGTCTTGGCCTGTTTTGTGTTTAGCTTGTTCCATTTACCTGCACATGCTTAAAATAAGTTGAGGAGCGAAACAACAATATCGCTCAGAACTAATTGAACCCACAGGAGCTTCCAGACCAAGCATTTGGATGAATTTGTGAATTATGTGAGAGGTTGCAGTTATCAGAGGGAAAATGTCATCGTGGCCCTGCCCGTCTCGATGATCTAGTGTGCTCTTTTTTGTTTATAACTTCACTTTATGCGTGGTTGTTCTGTAGCTATTCTGGTGCTGAATGTGCTGGATGACTCTGTCTGCCAGCTCAAAGACAAAGAAGGACGGTCATTAGATTATTCTGTAACATCAGGTACTGTACACCTCTCTTTTCTCTCTCTCTCTCTCTCCCCACTTCTCTCTGTCTCTCTAACACACACACTTTCCATCTTTCTTGCTCTATTTTTCAGTTTCTCCCTCTCCTTCACACACACACACACACACACACACACACACACACACTTCTGCGCTACGGTCCACATTTCATCAAAGTCCTGTCTGATTTCCTGGTATAGAGCGCCATCTACAGGTCCTACAAGGTACCTCGGCTGATGCTCAAATCTCTGTATGCCATTTACTGGTTTCAAAAGAAACAAACATTTTCAGACTCAGCAACATGCTCAAGACGATGTACACAATGAGTACTGATAATTCTATGAAATTGAATGCATTCATAAACATCTTCTGAAGGATTATACTGGGATAAAAACAATACTGTTGCACTGCATTGACTGAGTCTGGAAAGCTGGGCTGATGGAAGAATAAAATATATAGTTTACAAGGAAATTATGGAATGAAGTCACTGACATGTTGCCGTTACATTTACATGTCACAATAGGGATGTAGGAGAAAAAAACCTTACTGTAGGTTTGCTTTGTGTTTTACGGTTTGTTTCCCATAATTAGCCAAAGGAGCAAACTGGGTCTATTTGAAGATGATGCTTCTAAAAAGTTTCCTCTGAATGTGTTTATTTTTATTTACAATTTTTACGTTAAAAAAAATTAAATGAGATCATCAATGTATCATTTATTATATCAATTTTTTGTGGCATGCACTGAACTGTATGTGGACATGGATTGTGTGTGTGTGTGTGTGTGTGTGTGTGTGTGCTGCACACTTAGGTTACATATATGTGCCTGAGTGAATGCAACCATTGGCCTAAGTGCAACTGCTTTAGCTTTTGTCTTCTATTTTGCGAGCTCCTACAATAGCCCGTTATATTTGTTAAAGTGATGAATGAGTTTGCCCCATTCCATTCTTCATTTCGAGTGTGTGTGTGTAAGTGTGTGTGTGTCCAGCTTTCTCAAAGTCATTGTTTCCCTAGAGAGAGGTCAGTGTGCTGGTCAAAGCTTTCTACCGCCATGCTCACCTCCCACCACTGACCAGAGACAGAGGGAGGTAGGGAGACTTACTCACTTATACCTGTTATGTAGGGAATAATTGATCGCTCATTGTTTGTTCCATATAGAATTGTAATGTTGGACAAACAAAATTTTGTGGTTCCTCCAGACAGATTTAGAGAACAAAATAAACAGAGCCAAGTCTGTAAATGTGTATAAAATTGGGTGAAACTATTCAGGATTCTTATAGACAAATCTTTATAATTTTTTGTGAACAGCATAGTCTTAATACAAATACGCAAAAATACGAATATTCACACCAGGCCTGCCAGTTGGGTCATAGACTCACTTCACACACACACACACACACACACACACACACACACACACACACACACACACACACACACACACACACACACACACACACACACACACACACACACACACACACACACACACACACACACACACACACACACCAATATTAAGCAGTCTGTTATGGGGGTTGAGTGTGTCGCTTCTCTCCACCGTTCGCTCACTGCCCCTAGAACAATTTCAATTTTAATAGCTTTTACTATGTATTTGAAGCACTGGAGACACAGAGAGAAAGGGCAGTGCACGCATGCACGCACGACACACACAGCAAAGGCGAGAACTATTCCCCCTTGTTGAAAATAGAGCCATCAAAAATGAAGGCCGGCCCAGCACAGCCTACAGACAGACAGACAGATCCCGGGAGCATCTTGTAATTATCCCTGTGGACGAGTTGCCTCTAGCTGGGCTCAGCTACCCACCCCAACCCCCTTTCTATCATCCCTCCATCCTACCGCTAACCCCTCTGCTGCTAATTTCATCCCAGGGATTAGCCCCCGCTTGCTTGTCTATCTTGTAATATTTCTGGGGGGTGAAATAGTGAAATATCGCCTTCTTCTACTTATAATAGGACTTACTAAGCTCGGCCGGGGCATGCTTGTGCCTCCCCCCTCCCTTCTTCTCTACTGCTATTCAGAGATGGAGAAAGAGGGTTAAAAAGGGAGATGAGGAGGGAAAGAAAGAACACCCCAGGAAGTGCTGTTGCTGCGACGCAAGCTCTACCGGGAAGTGACCGCAGAGAAGAAGTGAAGGTGAAAGTGAAAGCGGTGCGTGGCGGCACAGCACTCTGGTAGTACCTGCAGGGCAATGCAAGCTGTTTTCTTTATGCATAAAAGAGAAAGAGGGAGGGAGGAGAGACCGGCACAGAAGTGTCACACACACATATGCATATCCTCCACCTCATCTTTTGTTTAACTGTCTGCCTGATGTTCAGTAATGCCTACCTGTCTGTCTCTCTGTCTGACTTTTTTCAAACCTGTCTGAATGACACTTTAACTGAATTTTTTCATTCCTTGTTAACCAGCTGACAAATGCAATACAAATGCAACATATATGCCAGAGCATTGTCATCAATGTAAAATTCAAAATTCATGGTATTAGTGAATCCTTACAAGATAAAATACCTGTTATGGTACCGAATATTTACAGTAAATAGAAAAAAATAGGAATCACTGATTATATAATGAATAAAATATATAATGTATAATAAATATTCAACAAGGACCATCTTTCTCAAGACTGGGAAAGGGAATTTGGCTTTTTATTGAGGTCTTTTTAAATTTTATTTCTATAATGTTTTTGTTTTGTTTTACTTTTTTACAATAAAAGGAACTAATGTCTGGGAGGAAAAGTGTGTTTTGTCAAAAAAATCCACTCATGGATTTAGATTGAGATCATACAGAAGAGAGGCCAATTTTCCCACAACTAGCAATTCACTCGCATCACACAGGTCACTATTTGAATTACAAATTCTCCTCTTTCTTTGGGTTTGATTCAACCAGCTGAATGTTTCCGTTTAAACCTGATTCGTCTGGATGTCCTGGCAAAGAGATCCAGAGTAAAGGAGCAGGTGCAGACTGAACATCAACGGAGGACAGGATGACATCTAGACTGAAACAGATGACTGGTTTCAGTAATAAGTTACCAGTGATACTGGTTTTCATTGTCAATCATCAAAGACTAATGCATATAAACAGTTAAAAAGTTAAAATCTGCACGTGTGTTTCTGAGTACATTTTTGATGGTACATTTTGTGTGTATGTATGTGGTGTCTGTCTTTACAGTTGTTTTATATTTCTACCTGCATGTGTTTGTCTATCTAAGTGTGTATGCATCAACGACTGTGTGTTTGCCTGTTCAGACACTAAATGACCTATAGCCCTCTGTCTCTCACACACTCCTCTCCATCACTCCGGCCTCTCATTACAGCTGCAGAACTGCAGCCTGTCACGTAATTAAAGGCAAAGTTATAAATGACCAGCAGGCCAAAAGCCATATTTCACAGGTGGCCGCATATTTATTTATAATTTTTCACCTTTAAATGTGTTTCTTATGCAAATGAGAGCCAGGACACTTTTCAATTAACTTTGGGGTCCAGTCCCTCTAAGTACCGCAAAAGCTTGTTATTGAAAATAGAGTATTTTTGTTATAAGCCATAAATTATTCCTGTGTGTCAAAGAAATTGTAAGATGTAATGTATATTCTTGTGTTTGGTGCTACCAGAGGCAGCTGGTGTATTTCCCCTCCCTTAAGGACTTGGCGATTGCTTTTCTGAAAATAGCACTTTTTTCATTCTCTAGCACGAATGATCCAACCCCCTCCTTTTTGTTTTTCTTCAAGACTCTCACTTGTTCCGTTTCTCCTCTCACATGCACACACTCATACAAGTGCACATTAACGCACAACCACACTTGCACTTACACTGCAGGGCAGTTTAATGGTATATTATACGAGCAATTGGCAGGCAGGCAGGTAGGTAGGTAGGTATGGTTCTTTTATGGTGACAGACTGAGAATGTCCCCCTCTGCCTCATTTTCTCCTTAATTGACCTGCTGAGGGAAAGCAGTGGAGCGACTCCGCTATACTATCACCTCAGGGAGGGAGAGCGAGAGAGAGGGGAGATTCAACAGAACCAACTCTCTACTAACAGCATGACGAAGATAGAAAGTTAAGTAGTTGAGGCATAAAAAGGAAAACGGTGAAGAAAGCTAAGAAAGAGACAGAGCAATTGTGAAGCAGGGAAGGAACATGTGTATCTCCTGCCCTCCTGCCCCATCAGTAACCCCAGCTTTGAGGTACACGTGTGTGCATTCACAAGCGTGTTACATTTGTTACGATGTGTGTGCATCACACATTAAGGTGTGTGTGCAGCTGTGCCCTATCCCTGGTGCGTAAAAAACGTCCATTAATTGAATTCCCCCTAATTTCCCGTCAGCCTCGCCTTGCAGAGCGAGACGCCTGCCTGCCAGCCGCGCGACGCCACACTTCAGGTATGGTGGATAATGGAGGATGACATTTCTGTCCCACCAAGCCTCAGGGTAGCATGTGATACATGGCTTCCTCTATGAAGGTTAAACTCAGCTAACCTGCCTTTGGCGTTTCATTACCCACTTGTTAAATACTCTTTTGGTAATAAAATGATTAAAAATTTTATTGCTTCTCTCAAATGAGGCCTCTTTTCAAAGGGATTTAATGACTTTGGAGATGGATATGTGTGTGCAAGTGTGTGGGTGCAGCCTGTGCATGCATCTATACTGTGTGTGTGTTTGTCCAGACAAGTGCATCTCCAGTTAGGCACGACCAGTGTGTAAAAATCTAATGACAGTGATATGCTTTACAGCGAAACCACCATTATTCTCAGCCAAACGACCTGGGCTGTCATTATGTGTAAAGTAGCAATACCTTTTCTCTCTGCCAGGGCACATTCAAATAGACATGTTTTACATACAGCTCAGTCTGTGTCTTGAAGCGAAGTGAAGTATTTATACTAAAATGAATGGGCCTGACTATTTTTACATCACAAGTTAAGCACCGTGGCTATAGCAACGGGACATAAAATATTATATTCAACCCATTAACAGGAACTACAAGCCTTTGCTAGGCCAATATGGCTCCACAGCGACTTAGCAAATCATCATACCCAGTGTCATTCTGGCTGTAAAATTAACAGTAAAGGGACTTGAGATAGTGATCTCAATATCAAAAACCCAATAAACCAATTGTTAAGGTTTGAGTCAAGAAACAGAAATGAGTGATGGGGGCCTATTTTAAGGCCCCACAAAATTTGGGAAAAATATGCTTCCAGCTAAAAACACTATGTTTCATCTGATGGGGTTTAAGAACAGCCTATCAAATTACTGTTAAGGCACATAGTAATGACTCTTAAAGAATCCTCAAAGAAAAGTATATTTGATGGTTAAAATTGGTAGAGTTTCAATATTACTATGTGCTGATAGAGATTTATTCATTCTGATCTTCAAAAATGTGATGGTAAAGAAGATTGCAATCATTTAATGTAACATGTCTATGTTTCATCATGTTACAAAATGTCAATACATCTGTTTGCTCTTTGAGAGTTGAAAATTTCTGAAAAAGCTTAAAGCAAAATTATACAGTTTTTGTTCAGGGATTTCCCAGATTAGCCTGCTTCCCTGTTGGGTCTTTGAGTCCCAATCAGTTTTGTTGGGGCTCATTGTTGTACTGCTGCTGCCCTCACAGACCCCTGAGTGTGCACGCACACACACACATGCACACACACACACACTTAACAAATGGTTGGGTCCCCCTCCCTCGGGCCAGAGGAGTCGGTGCTGGCCAGTTCATCTGATATATCATGGCAGCCCGCTCTGCTCTGCTCCACTGGACCCTGTCCAACACCTGTTCTCCCATCAGGGGATGTTGTGTTGGCATGGCATGGCTATGCCACTGTACAGATTGGCACTGCCCAGTTGGGGCAGCAGAAAGGATGAAGTATGAGCTTCCCAGTGACAAAATATAAGCTGTAATTAGGAGGGAGGACCGCAGTGGAAATGGGTTATTATAAATATCTCTGCATTTGATTTTAGTACTACTATATAATAGAAATCTTAAGCACTGTAACTACCAATAAATTAATAAAGTAATCATAAATTAAATTATATTATGATTTTAGCAGAATGTTTTAATACCAAGTCCTGATGGTCTTGATTTAGATGTGGCTTCAGATATGGCATCCTGTTCTGCTCATCTGTTGATATATTAAATTTTATTTCAAAGTTTTTTATACAAAGACGGATTTGGTTTTCCTTTGTTGCCATTTGCTCGCACAGTATTCTCTTTAGAGAACAACTATGGATACTGACTCTGACTTTAATTTAAATGATTGTAAATAAAGCAATCAGGTAAATAAAGCAAGCATTTTCTATTTATTTAAGATTATTTATTCATACAGGCAGAATATAACTTTAATTTTAAATTAGTAAAACTCAAGTATAATTAGGTTTGTGACCTGAAATTGTAGTATTCTCATTTCTATTCTAATTTGGTTCTTTAAGGCACTAAAATATGAGGGAATTTTGTGATGTGTACAGTATATGTCAACACAGTCTCTCCAACATCCACATCTAACCTTGTTCTAAATGCACTGCAGTCTACATTGATGTAAGATGGAGATAAAACCGGTCGTCATCCATACATTTCAACCAACATGACATGGAGAACTTGTGCATTAGTACTATAAGGCTCTTATGTACTCACCTATTTGCCTTTTGGTGTGTTGTGGCTACAGACTCATCAAGTACCCATGGTGTAGAGGGGGGAGGTCGCTCCTACCAGCATGACAGATTGCCTGGGAGAGACGGGAGATGCTGAATGAGAAATTAACATTTCCGTAGGTGTGTACTCTCCACAAGGGATGAGATGTAGTCTTGTCACATATTCATAATTCTGTCTATGTTGGTGGAAACAGAGAAAGGGTTGTATGGTGGCATACCTGTCAACATTGAGCTTTGAAAATAACAGAGATTTTTGGGACTCTAACCCCACCTGACCATAATTTTTACATTATGAAAAGTTTCCTTTCTCAGCTCCAGAGACCTGATCACCAGGGGCCTTTATGGCCTGCCCTGCTGTAATCGCACTGGGTTAATAGTTCATCTAAGGAAGGTGATGATCAATGAAGGAAGAGGTATTGACATCATTCACTTAAGTAAAAATACCAATACAGCAATGAAGTACAGCAATGTAGTACAGCAAAGTATTTTAACATGGTGGTTTGGTCGTTTTGATTCATATATTATTACATATGACATCATTAGATTACATATTACTGAAGCATCAGTGTGTTAGCAGCATGTTACTGTTAGTTTGAACTACTTTATGTACAGTTAGCTAGTTTAGTCCAGTGGTTACCAACCTAGGGGTCAGACCCCTCTAAAGGGTCACTAGATACATCTATGGGGTTGTAGAGCTGTTAACAACTCAGATATCTGTAATAAGACCCGACTACACACTGCTCTCTGTAAGATGTAGCTGCTAGCTTTGTTAACATGTGTCTATGGTTAAGTGTAATAAGGATGCTAATTTTGGCTAGCGAAAACAGTCTTAAAACCATTAAAAACAAAATGTACTTACCGAAAAAACTGAATAGTCGACTCCTTAGAAGGTATTTGAGTACAACCAAACGCTGAACAAGACTTCGTAGGTGAGCAAAATGTCTCTATTAACTTTCATAAACTGATAGCGACAGACACACCTGTACCTCCCGACGCGACGTGAGGTTACGGTACGTAACGTACGCAACCAGTGTTGTCTCCATGGTAGCCACGCCCTAAAGCATAGCCAGCTTATTGTAGCCGGCTGTATTGAAGAAGATTTGTAAGTAGAGATTGAGACCATAAAGTCACTAGGAAAGTTCTTCCTGAGGTAATAAATCAAGTGAGTATTAGGGTAATTTTCTGATAACCTTATATGCAAACTGATTTTCTTTTTGCAGCCAGTGAAGTCGCCCCCTGCTGGTCATTATAAAGAATTCAGCTTAAAGGCACTTCAACATTGGCTTCACTTTTCATACACGGAAGAAGACAAAGGCAAGGATGCTGCTTGCTGTGTGCTGTCACCTACTGGACCAGTGTGGATGTAGCAGAGCTTTGCTGAAATCTATGGACCTATCCGAAGCAACATGACTGGACCAATTAGGATTCTCTATAACTGTAAAAAAAAATAAAAAAATAAAAAAGGGGAAATACAGGTGAGAGAGGGAGGTGAAAATGCAGGATAAACGGTGAGTGTTGACAGGTCTGTATAGTGGACAAGTGTCTTCTTTCTTCAGGTTTCTACAGAAACTTTCCCAAACTTGTAATAATAATAATAATAATAATAATGAGGTAACAATCATTTACCACTCAAAATAGATCACTGGTCACTTACAATCATGTAGCTGAATAACTATAATAAGTAGAGGGGACATGAGATTTTACTATGATTAGACATTTTAAATCTGTATTTTGTGCAGTAGAGGGCGACATACATCTGTAAATGACGACTGGATGAGTGCTGGTGGTGGACTTTGATTAATTAAATGATACAAATCACAGTTTTACTTTTAAGTTGTTTTACTTTCTCTAACTGTTTTTGCTGTCCTTTGTTGTATATGAAGCCCTTTTTAGACAATTTCGTGATTTTCTTGACTTGACTCACTGTAGGCTACAACCTACAATAGAAAGTTACAGCAGCTACATGCTTGCCTATTTTGGAAATGCAGCTTCATTTTTTTCTGATGTGCACACATAATGAGCTTACAAATTCAATTAGTTGTCTTGCCTGTATTAAACTGGTAAACTACATTTTCTCTTAAGAGACAGACTGACTGGTTTAGTTTAGCTCATTTGATCTTATAAATTGTAGTGGGGGAGAGAGAATAAACTAAGACGAGATTTGACTATTTCGTTATGTTGACTGTTTATTTTTCAGTTTTGTGTGATACCTGGTAAGTCATATAGCCTACTGTTTCTGTTTGTTTGGTTTTTTTTATATATATATATATATATAGGCTATATTGTTTTCTTCTTTTCCACTGTTGTTTTGAAGCCTATTTTCATCACATGTCACATTACCTTGGAGAAGAGTAAGGGCATGAGTGGTAAAAGGAGTCGGACTGTACCATTAGGTGGAGCACGGGGGGGAGGGTCCTCTTGTCTTGTCTTCTAGTGGGGGACGAGATCAGATCAGAGGTGATGACACGCGCCGGAGACATGGTGACAGCACGCAGGATCAACGTGCAGCCTCTCCGTGAAGAATAGTTACCGAGCTTCTGCCGCTGAATTGTAGAGGTAAGTCCTTTAGGTCCTTGTTTCTTTTTACGACAGTATTTTCTGCAGGTAGAGCACATTATCAGGCGTCTTGTTAATAAAAAGCAGACCTGTCTTCTTTATTGCTGCTGATGCAGTTAAGAAATAATCACTGCTAACAATCCTTTAAAAGCGTTGTTTAAGCTGCTGGACTGTAGCTCTGAAATTTGTCTGTTTTACTGGGACGGGTAACATGCTAATAAGTTATGTTATAGTAGTCTGTTATGTTGAAATAATATTCTAATACTAATTATATACATATTTTACACAAGACCTGGACTCATATTCCAGATACAGCCCATAAGTTACTTTAATGGACTCCAAACATGTAGACTAATTTAAGTCATGCAGTTTTGGATGCAACCAAAATCATTTGCAGCTGTGCACTTTCTTTGAGTTTATTTTTTGTAAACTTTTTGATTGCAGTTTGTTGGGAACAATTTGCCACTGCAGGATAAAACACAATTGATGGTTGCTTAAAGATGCATTCATACATCTGTTCAACAAAAACAGTGTTGGGTTTGGTTCAATAATTTGGTATCTTGGATATATGTTATGACAGGTTAATTGTATTAGTATTATATTTCTCTAACAGGTCATTTAATATTGCTTTATGAACATGCTGTATTGGATCTAGTGTTTATGGCTCTTAAATGAACTAGTGTAGTTGTAACTGAACACTGGAAATAACATGCACAGATGGAAAGACAGAGCAGTGTGTTTATCTGTGTGACCAGTTTATTCATAGAGTTGTATTAGTGTGTTGACTTCTGCTGCTGCTATAACATTTGATGCTGAGCTCCATACTAAGCAACAGTTTCATTCTGATTTGCATGCCTGTAGACAACACAAGTTCCCAGGAGTTATGCAAAAAAAAAAAAAAAAACAGCTCAAGGACATGGAGTATAGCAAAGCAACAGGCTGAGCAGGCGTACAACATTCAACAAGTTGAAGCTCTGTGGTCCTTGTAGCTATTTCTCTACACTAACGTTAGCAGATGACAAACTATATGTAGATAATCAGTTTATATCAATAGTTTTGCATCTTGACATTGTTTTTCATGTGTTATACGGTGAACAATGCAATAATGTAAAGATGGCATTTTTAGGCATTAGAAAGAAAAATCACTGTAATTTATTTGGAGATGTATGGTGTTTGCAGGAAATTCTGTGTTTTGGCAGAGCTGACTGGTTGAAGGTCTTGCTGAGGGGTTGACTGAGCAGTTGGCCAGTTGGCCGGATGGCCATCGATCTAGTGTCTGTTGAGCAAACTGTGAATGAGACCATTTGCTGTGGGTCACACAGGTCAGTGATGAGGGTCTAGAGTGTGTGTGTGTGTGTGTGTGTGTGTACAACTTGCTTTGCATATGTGTTTGGCTGTGGGTCAGTGCTCACAGAGCATCTGCAAAGCTGGACATTTTTCTCTTTTAAATTCTACCATTCAGGGCTGCAAGAGGTGCTATACTTACCAGCTGACACTGCTTGACATTCCTCTGTCTTATCTCTCTCTCTCTCTCTCTCTCACACACACACACACACACACAAGCCATATACATAATCACTCCAAAATATTTTCTGTTTGTACACACATTGTCAGGAACATTTGTATTCATGCATTCACTAAATGTGCATGTCTGTATTTGTTTGTGAGTGTGTAATACAATCTGCTTTTGATGGTGCAAGGGTGTAGGTTGGAGACTGCACCCCTGCTTGTCAGACTGAAAAGAGAGAAAGAATAGCTGGGATGCTGCGTGAGTTTGTGTGTGTGTGTGTGCGGCTGGTATGTGAGCCTGACCGACAGAGAAAGAGCCTGGGGTTCTTATCTGACCTCTCCCAGGATGACCTTTCACCCCCCAAGACAAGCCCTTTGTGTCCACTGAGCTCAAGCCCATGGGAGAGCGTGTGTGGGGGTGTGTATCTATGTGTGTGTGTTTGTGTGTGCACCTATGTATGTTTGTGTGCATGTGTATCAGAAGTATAGTCCACATCAAAGTCTTGCTTAAACATTGTTATCTGGGCTCACCTTTGACCTTGCGGTCATGAGACATCCCTCAACTAATACATCCATGCAGAGAGCGTATATGTGGGTTTGCATATATTTGCAAGGACATCATGTATATGGTGTGTAGGGGCAGTAACCAGAGTTTTCTTTTTTTAATAAATTGCCTTAAAAGTCTCATTAAAACACTTATTTTACTCATCTATAATTCACTGATTCACACGAATGATTATGGATGTATTTCTTGGCTTGTTTGTTGAATTAAATACATAGAATTAAATACATTTAATGAATTATATAAAAAACGGTTAAAGTGTTAAAATGCTTAGTTGAAAAGCTATGGTGTAGTAGTCTGTGAATTATACAGAGCTCAAAGTTTAAAGGGATCCTAAATGCAGGTTTATATGTGTGAGGGTGTGTTTGAGTGTGGTGGTGGAAAGGGGGTTCAAGGGGTCATAAAACACCACAATAGTGTCTCTCTCCCCAGGGTGAAAGAGAGACAGAAAGAGAAGAAGAGGAGGAGGGGGGATGAAAGGATCTCCCACTTCCATGTCAGGGAGAGAGGAAGGAGGGGGAGATGGGAGGAGGAAAGATCAACAAAGCTTCCTTAAAAGTTTTACTTTCTGATTATTTCTGTCATCTCTGCTACAGTGTATATCTATTTATGTGCTACAAATCTCTTGGGCTTTGTTATGGACACGTGGCTAATAGTAGATGTTTATTAAAAATACATTTAAGTAACACTTACACATACAGCTACAATGTAAAGCTGGAGATGGACATTCTAACTGAACAATACAAACCACAGCACTAAGATGCCTTTGTGTTTCTTTACTGCCCTTAAAGCACAGTGGTAACCAGTATACTACATACAATGAATGCGTTTTCTTTGCATCTTCTGTATCCTGTATCAGTACCCAGACACACACACCTTTTGATGCTATACAATTTTGAACCAAATTAACATTTTGCGCAAAAACTACCAAGTAGCTACAAGACTGTGACAGAGAGCTCAAAAAACAGCCGGAGATTTCATATTTCAAACTTGTTGCCTTCCTCTTCTAACCATTCAGTACAAGTTATATGGTTGTTTGATTCACAATTTAGCAGATGTTTAGGATTTTGGTCAGGATTCAATAAAAGGTGAACTATGTCTCCCTGCTTTCATCTCCCTCCTTCCTTTTTCCCTCCCTGTCTTCTCTTTTTTCTGGTTGTAAAAATCAGTCTGCTCTTTGGTACAAGGTGTGATTACTTCCTCTTAGTGCTGGTTGTGTTATGACAGGGCTTTTTGTTTTCAACCCCTCTGTCTCTCTGCAAAGTGGTGCAAGGCATTAAAAGTCTGCATTGTATGTGTTCAGCATGAATTTCAGGAGGAGAATACAAAGTTGAGAGCACACTGTTGATGTTGCTGTTGCTGTGTTGTTGTTTGTTTGTTTTGGGGTTTTTTTTGGCAGAGGGTCAGTTAAGCAAATAAATTCTACAACTGTCATCATCAAAAGTGCAATGTCATTTATAGTGGTTACGATAGTGAACCAAATCCCATCAGCTTGTCTTTTATTATAAGCACTGGGTTTACTAATGAATTATTTGGGACTATTGTCATATGAACATTTAAAGTATATACTCCAGTAATCCATTATGATTGACCGTTGCACTGTAGATCAAGCTCCAGCTTCAACCTAGACCTACATATTGTACATACTGTGTTTATATTTACAGCTACATGTGGAACATCATCTAGGTATAGCACAAGTCATACAAATGTTGCGTCACGTAGAAGGCATACAAAGAGAATTATTGTGTGTTATTGAAAAAGTGGACTTTAGGTTCATATTTCATTGGCCTCACTGTTTTCTGTTTAGCTGTTTTCTGGAGAATGATGACAACCAAGGTTGCAAAAAAGTTATCTTTTAATTTATAAAACAGAGATGCAATGCATGATTTATTTAAAAAGTCAAATTAAAGTGCAGTTCTTTGAGGAATACTGTCTTTGATTTAGCCTGAAATGTTGTTGGTCACAGGATTCATGGTTTTTTAAACAGACAAAATCCTCACTCTGTTGGGAAACTGTAGTCCTGCTAACATGTCTCATATGACACAAACAGCTTTAAGTCTGTAATCTGACAGGGCAGTCTTTTCATTTAGCTGACCTGCAGGTTGCTGACTCTTAAATGAGTGTCATTCTACCAGGTTTGTCAGTCAGTCATGAGTAGCTTCTTGTGTGTGTGTGTGTGTGTGTGTGTGTGTGTGTGTGTGTGTGTGTGTGTGTGTGTGCGTGTGCATGTGTGTGTGTGTGTGAGTTGTCTAGCATATGGACAGTCAAAGGTTTAGAGAAAGGGGATTAAGTTGGTGCTTACAATCCAACCATGATATTTTTCTCCTCAATGACCCAATTTGTTTGTTGTACAAAACATCTTTGGGTCTAATAGACATCCTCTAATGCCCATATGCTCATCACTTAGTCATTTCAATATTTATTACAGAAACATCATGTACAAACAATAATTGAGATGCATTTTTACTCAGCACACTTTGTCAAAATCTGAATTAGTAGTATGTGAGGTGTCTTTCATGACACATGGATAAACAAATGATGCAGAATTCCTTTTGTGTGCATTGTTATAAATAGTTGAAAATGCAGAAATTGTTCTATTGTTCTTTAACACTCTTTGAGAACAATAATTTAAAGTCCCCCTCCACTCAAAACTATGTTTTTGTTCTTGTTCATGTTTGAGCTTCACTGTGCAGAATGATTTCTCTGTGCTCGCTGAAAATCAGTACGAGGGGTCGGCCTGTGAGCACAATTTGTGACATCACAACTAGTTTGGAGCCAATCATAATACATGTCTGGACTTCATATTTCAATGTATTTTAAAACACTGACTTATAATACAATATTAAACAAAACAATGGCTTTCACACACTTTTTAATGTAATCAATGAACAGTTTTGAATAATTTATTTGCATTTACATTTATGGTAATAAGTTAAGCTTAACAGCTACAGAAACAGTATTCAGTCCTCATTTGAAAAAGTGCTTGCACAGAGTTGTTTTCTAAAGCAGATGAGAAACCAGAGCGAACCAGAGAAAGAGAAAGCGAGAGAGAAAGTAGAAAATAGAGAGGGTGTAGTGTCTAGGTCAGGGTGTCCTGACTCTGTCAGTGCAGCTGATTTTATGGCATGCTGTCTGGACAGATGCCATCCAATAGTAACCACTGTTTATGTGTGTGTGGCATGAGTAGAGGGTTAGTGTGTCTCTGGATTTCACTGTTCATCTGCATCTGCAATGTGTTTGGCCCGACAATATGAACCAGTACATTTATTTTCATTCTCAGGACTTTAAAAAAATAAACAGCAGACAGTTTTTTTGTCTTTTTTACTGGTTCAGTTTGTGTTCTATCAATACCCATTACTCATTACTCACTCATTACTTTGCTTGATTTACATTTATTGGCCAGATATTGCTGGGATAGATTCAGTTTTTCTTGTTGCTTCAAAAATGAAATTAACACTTTTTTTTTAAACTGAACCTTGCAAAATGGAAAAACTGGTAAATCTGACTCATTCAGTGCAGTAAAAGCTAAACTGGCCACTTGGTATACAGTTAATTCAAACAAAATCAAATTGTTGCCAAATACATTATTTGATGAGTATCCAATACAAAGTTTCTATGTTTTTTCAGAACACCAATGGGGAACTCCTATGCAGGCCAGCTGCAGACCACACGCTTTGAGGAGGTCCTTCATAACTCCATTGAGGCATCACTGAGGTCCAACACCATAGTGCCGCGGCCTGTATTCTCTCAGCTATATCTGGAGACAGAGCAATCATTGGCACACGATGGTGGGTTACCTAGACGCACCATAGATAATGGTTTCAGGAAAAGAGTTTCTAAATTTCCTGAGAATATCTCCAATTTGAACCCTGAACTCTGTCTCAGATTGCTTTTGAATTAAACAAAATAGCAGGACAACAAAACAAATCAAAATCAATATGCAGCTCTTGCTATGCTGCATGCTGCTTGTCACTCCTGTTCACCTTTGAATTTGTTTGTTTTTCCATACTTTTTTTTTACAATTTTTTCCATGCAATATTTTCCAACAGGCCGAACAGAAAATGATGATGAGCATGATGAAGATGGCTCAGAGTCTAACAGTCCTCCAATACCCTATCAGATGAAACCCCCACCTGAGGGATGCTGCACCACAGACGGTTTGTACACATGTACAGAGCCAGATTTGCTGATATTTTACACCTCATTTCAGTCATAATTGGTACCAAGGGATGTGCATTTTCAAAATACAGGCTAACGTGGAAGTGACGTTTCTCAGTGGTAAATGGCACATTAGGCATGTAATCAGTATTAACCTCCTTCATGCATGTGGATAATCCAAACAGCCGACCGGAGAAGTGTGAAAAATTAACAGATTTCTTCTTGAGAAGCAGCCGCAAAGTAGTGCCAGGCATAATAAAGGAAGGTTGTAGTTGGGAATATAAAATTTAATTAACCAGTACAAGAAATCTAAGCATGCAGGTCAGCTGTTTGTACTGTATATATTGTTGCTCTTCTTCTTTATGCTTAACAAAAATAAACTATAAAAGTCAAAGAAAATTATTACTTTTTCCCCACAGGCTTCTGTCAGGCAGGCAGAGACCTGCGTCTGTCGTCGCTGGCATCAGATTCACTGGATGTTCCCCCTGGGTTCATGTTGGTCGGGGTGAAGTCCCCCTCCCTCCCTGAGACCCTGCTGGTGTGCGCTGTGGACCGCCGCTTCCTGCCAGATGAACGGGGTCGCAACGCTCTGCTGGGTGAGGCAGGAAACTCACACAGAAAAATATCATTACTGTTTGTTGAAAAGTAAAAAGCTCCTAAGACTGTCAGCTTTCAGGACTGGAAAAAGAGCCTTGTTTCATTTTTCACTTACTGTAGGGTTACATAAATCACGTTCAACTGTGGTGATTCATTTTTTTATTTGTGTGCCCCCGTCAGGCTTCTCAGGGAACTGTATGGGCTGTGGAGAGAAAGGTTTCCGCTATTTCACAGAGTTCTCAAACCACATTAACCTGAAGCTTAGCACCCAGCCCAAGAAACAGAAGCACTTAAAGTACCATCTGTACCGAAACAACCAGGGCGTGCTGGTCAAAGGAGCTCCCATCTGCTGGAGAGGACACGGTAAGAGATGGATACAAGTATGAGGTGATGTTGGTTTTTCTAGATGTGGTACAAATTCTATTCTATATTATATATGATTAGTGCACCAGTACAGAAAAATGTGTACTGGGACCAGAAAATTGAGTGCACCTTTTTCATATGTTGTGACTGGAGATACACTGCATATGGATTATCTATGGAGACAGCTTGAATTAGGAAAATACATTAACATATGTTATAATTGGGTGTATTACAGGTGTTGATCATTATTGCCAGTAAGTAAATAATAACAATAAAACTTTTTTTTTTGTTTCTGAGAAATGCAGATGTTCATTAAGGTATAATCAAAGTGAAACAGACAAGCAAAACATGAACAAAAGGGTTGAGAAGAAGAATTCAGGATTTTAAGACTGAGGCCTTTATCTCCAAAAATCTAACCTGTGTTAACCAGAAAATTGTAAGTGCACGGGTCTGACCAGATGGACAGGTAGTAAAGCCTTAAGGACAGGTGAAAGGTGAGACTAGTGAGTGTGCACATAGGTCACAGCCTGCAGGTAACCCATCAAATCATAGTGGTGTGAAAGGACACCACCTGGTGAAAAGGTCTCAGTGAAGGGATACTAACCTTGTAGATATTGTATCCTGTTAACGCTTCTGCTTAATTTGTTACTTCTGTTGTTCGGGAGAGCAAAGGGTCAATTTTCAGTGTTCGATGTGTTAGAGGTCCGAGCCAAAGTTTTGATATTGGGAAATCTAAAATACACAATATGCTCACAAAGCATTTTCTTCTTTGCAAGAAAGTATGTTGCCATGCAACAACTGTGTGCATAAGGTGTGTACTACCATAAGTTTAGTATTTGTTATAGAAACCTGTGTTCATCTTTTAATACCAAAGCAGCAGTGTGAGACCCAAGTCAAGCACAGATGAGGTGCAGGGTATTTCTTATTTTTGTCTGAGAAGGTTATTAGTGGGCTGAACAGCGTTTGTCTATTTAGTCTGTCTTGTATCACATGCAGTGTAATTTAAATTCCCTCCTTTCCAAGCAGGCACTGTTTCTCCTCCTCTGCTGCAGGTCAGCTTTTGTGTTGTCCTGTTTAAACAACTGAAGAGCTGTGTAGTATTATTAAGAACAGGTTTCAACAAGCAGTTTTACTCAGTTATCTGTATTACTTTGCTAAACAGGTCTTTTGCTTTTCTCAGCAGAGTTACCCAGTCAGTAAACTTCCTTCTTGGAATGACCTCTGTATATACGCGCACACACACACAAACAAACGAAACAAACAAAGTTTCTATCTCTCTGGATATTAAATTAATGTGTTTAGTGTGTCTCTGTGTATGTTTCAGATGGTAGAATGAGACAAATAGTGTCTAACTCCTCAGAAGGTCATGTGACATCAGATGAACAGCCACCAAACCTGGCATTGACTCACCCATCACACACACCTGGCAGCTACACAGGTAACACACACCACACTCATTTGGGTCACAATGTGTCACAAAAAAGTCACAATAAGTAATTATTATTATTCATTGATTTTTGTACGCAACAGCATCACATGTAGACCCAATTGGTCTCCCACAAATTGTTGACGTCCCCCACTCGCTGACGAATGGCAACCATGCTGTTCCCTCCATCACCCAGCTGCCTTTAAATCAATCCGGGCCTGGGAGACCTTCAACTACAGGTAATGTATGTGCACGCTGATGACTTCAGCACTATAAACCACTTCATGTCTAGGTAATCTAAAAGGCTGAAAACTTTTATTAAAGTGTAAGTTTACTAAACGTTTTTATTGTATTTATCTATCTATCAAACTTGAGTTATACATGTATTAATTAATAATTCATTGCGTTTACATGCAGTCCGATTATTCCTGGTGTTTTGGAGCAACCAGATTGCTGAAATAATAAAAGTACCATATGAATGAGAAACCCAGGCCAATACAACAACTCATATATTTACTTAAGTAAATAACTTGAGTAAATGTACTTAGTCGCTGTCCACCACAGCTTATAATACTGAAATTTACCAGTACTTCTTAAAAATATGGTTGGATTGAGGGAAGAAATCACCAAATAACTGCAGGTAAACTGGAGTTTTAAAGTTAGAGATGTATTGCAGCTAATCTAATGAGTTGCAGAGTTATCGTATTCCTGTTTTAGTCTGATTTCTCTCAGTTATCTGGCTTTCATGTTTGCATGTAAATGTGGTCATTTTGTGTCTGTTGTTAAGCCCCTCCCCCTTCACACCTCTGAACGGTAGAGGTGTGTGTGTCTGTGTGTGTGTGCTATAGCACCCTTGCCATACAGGAGCCAGCCAGCTGTATTGTGTGTTTGAGGTGGTCCTTTGTTTCCCCTGCTTTCATTTGCCAACACTTAGGCACTAAACGTCTCCCTCCCTCTCCCTCAGTCTGTCACCTCTATAAACCAGGGTTGTAAAATTCTCTGTCTCGTCTTTTCCTACTTTCCCACTGAATGAAAAGCTTCCTTCCTGTCAATGTTGTTTTTTTTCATGGCTCCTTTAACTAGTGGACCTTTTATGTGTCCCCAGTCCTGATTATTGCATTTCAACAGACAGTTGAGAGGAAGAGGAAGAGACGGAGTTAATGTATGGCTAAAATAAAACTGTTTCTCATTACTGTATCAACATCTTTAGTCTGCTGATTTGTTGGTTATTAGAATTAGAAAGTGAAAAAAAATCAACAAATGAATCTGCAATTACAAATATTAACACAGGAGCAGTAACAAGATCCCTTAGCTGGGAATAACGTGGAAAATAATAAATGTAAATACTTATGATTATAATGTACAAAATGGGAAGTGATTTGATTTCCCACACTGTTAACATTAAAAGTATGAAAAGCAAATTTTTAATTAAATAGGCAATGTGAACTTGTTTTCTGCAGGGCCCCATACAAATGCTGGACCCCCAAAAAAGAGGCACAAGGGCTGGTCGCCAGAGTCGTCTGCCAACAGTGTGCCAGAGAGCACCGTGAAGACACCGCCATCTTCATCAGCCTTATCAACGTTATCTGTATCCTCTACTGTCACTAATGGAGCCCGATCAGGTAAAAATGGGTGTAAAAAGTGAGAAACATATGAGGGATGTGGTGGTAACACTTTACTTCAAGTCCCCCTATTTAGTATTTATAAGCAGTAATGTTAAATAACACACATAAAGTGTTTGAGTACAGTATTCGTAAACAATTATAACTTCTATCTAACATTATTAGAACATTATATTGCCATTCATTATCTGATTATGCACCAGCCTCCACTTATGGGCGGCAACAGGAGGAGTTATAGTAGTTAACAAATACATGAATGAATAAATGTAAATATATTTTGTGCTCTCTCACCCATCCAGAGACTGCAGTTCAATTGAGTTCCTCGCAGGGGTCCTTTACTCCACTTTCTCCCCCAGGGCTGTCTGTAACGGTGCCCGATCAACTGTTACACACCTGTGGACTGCAACCTGTCATCTTCAAAGGTCGGACAACAAATTATATTAAATGATATATGATGTTACAATGCACAGACTTACACAGTGACTGCATCGCTGCACCTACAGCACATGCAGTGATAGTTATTATTGACTAGCTGGTTACGGTGAACATTTTCTACCCCGCTGTCAGAATTAGACGTACTTTCTAAACATATGAACAGGTGAGGTTTTCAGTAACCATGAAACAGATGGCTATTTTAGCTTGCCTCTCCTCACAGGTTAAAGGTCAGCCAACTCCCGAGGCTGTTTCTCAGCCTCTCCACACTCCCCTCATCCCCTTCGCCCCAACCTTTTCACCTCTTTGTATAAACTGTCAACTTATCCACCTTCCCTCTCCATCTTCTATGCCCTCAGCCACTTCTTGTATTTAGTGTATGTACTTTTATCCTTTTGTTCTGTCTCTGTTTTTACTCCACATTCATCAATTATCTGCCCTTCCAATAACCCATTTCGTCATTTCCAGTCTTTCCTCCTCTGGCAGCTCTTCGTACCTTCAATCACATTTTCCTATCCCTTCTATTATTGCACTGCATTTTCCCACCACCTGATCCTGCACAACAACTGCTCTCTATTTGGGTTTGTTGTAGACTCTGGTATAGTAACTGAAAGAAACACAATACACCTGTGAACAGCAAAGTAAAATATGACATAGGTCATGATTAAATATATTCACCCTTTTCTTATTATACACACAGCAGGTGCCAGCCTTAATGACTCCGACAAAGATGTCTCCATTGCGCTTTGTTTGTTTTTTCTTTACACACTGCCTGATCACACATCCAATGTAATTTTCTGTTAATGCACATTTTTTCTCATTCTTTTCCAACATGTTATTTTCTTACCTAAATTTTATCCATACAAATACATTGTGAGTTATTCAGTGTGTTGCTCAAGGACACTCTGACATCTGGAAAGGAGGAGGTGGGGATCAGTTGAATGAACAACCTTATGGTTAATAACCAACAGCCTGAGCTCCAAGCTATTTTCAACCACCTCTGTGTGTTCATCTTCTTTATCTCTCTGCCTCTCACTGTCACAGGTCATGGCCCTCTTCCTCAGCTGACTGGCAATGTCAGTGAAGTGCTCGTCAGTTCTCTGCTACAGAGTTGTTACCTGAACTCCCAGACACTCCCCAGAGTCTACCAGCACTATGGACCATCACCCATTCAGCCACTTTCAACTGAGATGCAGATTCTACTCACTGTCTACTACCTTGTTCAGCTAGGTCAGTTTAAAACCTTAGTTAAGTATCAGGCTGCAACCACACACAGTAGGACTTCAGGGATAACGTGATCATTAATGGTATCCTTGCTGTACCTCGTAATGACCACTAGGTGGCATGCAGGGTAACCATTAATAAATTATGATGATTACACAAAAGAAAATGATTTTGTGAGATATTTACTGGATAAATGGGGTACTTTTCATATAAACGTGTCATTTTGTCAAGACTGTGGTTTCATATTTGACCCTCATTATCACTTTTTGTCCTGCCAGTCTAGTTTGTACTGTGACTCCAGCTTTTTTTAGTCTTCATGTTAAAATCCTTTTCTGTAAAAATACTGTAAGGTGTTTTAAGTGAATAAATATTAACTCTTTTTCACCTCTTTCTCATTTTGTTTCTTTCTCATCCACATTTTAAGGCCCTGACCAAGTGCCCCTGATTGAGGACTTGGAGCAGATATTCATGAGATCATGGAGGGAGTCCCACCTCAGTGAGATCAGACAGTACCAACAGCCTCAACCACCAGCCTCCCAAGGAAGGCACTATGGCATCGAGGTGAGTTTGAGATAAATAGAAAAAAAATTAAATCAAAATAAGAACACATATTACAATACAACTATATTGTAATTTAATATTGTATATTATATCTCTGGTATTTAGAAGCATTTGTTTATGTATTGTTTCCCAACTCCCACCTTTTAGTACCACAGAAAATGTTGCTCTGTCTCCCTTCACAGCAGTCTACACAGTCTTATATGTCCTCTTCATGCAACTTATTACAGGAACAAATACTGACAGTACAGAGTAAGACCGAATAAATTAACAAATTGCTCATCCTCTTTGCCCTGGTCGCCAGACTCTCTCCACCCTACCTGGGCTACCCCATCATCTCTCCTTACCTCCCCAGAGCCAGCAACCCCTGACCCCCACCCAGCTTCCTTGGCTCGCCCAGCTCGCTGCGTCATCCTGTGGAGAAGGCGTGGTGGTGTTAGGGGAGCAGGTCACATCTTTGGCTCAAGGCCTCCGCCAAACATTCAGCAGGATAATGGAAGGACGACTTGAAAACACCAACTTCGTAGTCATCATTGTTACTTCACCAGGACAGGAAACACAGTCATGTGTCGTAGTCACGGGTGGGGGCTGTTTTTTTCATATATTCATGTTTTAATGTGATATTGTATAATTAAAGATGTTCAGAATTGAATAGCTAAAATGATAAAGCATATTTTAATTCAGTGTATTTGTGTGTGTGTGTGTGTATGTGTGCTACAGGTAAACACCAGTGTCGTGCCTTGGCAGAGAGTATGTTCTCTCCCAGTGAGGGTCTAAGAGAAATCAACCACCAGCTCTCCACTGGTGTTGCCCAGGAACTCATCCATTACTGTAATTCCCTCGGACAAGGTGTGTCTGATTGTCTGACTTTTGATTTGTTGATCTTTATTTACCATACATATTTATGTGTGCAGTACAGGCATATCAATGTCTGTTTGATGTAATACTTTTCAACATGTTGTGTGACTTCCTGTTTCTCAGATGGGGATATGGATTCCCTCCTGGATAGTGCCACCGTCGATAGCAATGAGCCATCTCCCTTATCCAGCAGTCAAGAATCAACTGAAGAGAGGAGTCTCAAAAACACACACAGTCCAAAAGATTCACACACACAGTATTCAAAAGACTCACCCAGCCCCAAAGAGGCACCAAGTCCGAAAGACTCCTGTTCAGGTAAGACACAGACTCACTCTTGTTGAAGTGTTTATGGAATGTATATATGTGGCTTAGAACAGTGTGAAAATACCCCTTGAATATTAACTGTCTGGACAAGATTAATAATCTTTCCTGGAAAGTCATGTACATGCAACAGAGTTGCTCAAATTATCTCCATTGTTGTCATTTCAGTGTTATTTCTTTGTTATTTTAATTAAGTACAGCTATAATCCATAGCTTTTATACGTGTTTGAGCTACACATTTCAACCTAATATGTTAAAGTTACACATCTTCAGCTGTCAAACCCCCAATTTGATTTGATCTTACTTATGTTCTGTGTTTATTTGCTTTTACAGCTGTGACTCTTCTTTAGGAAAATTATTATACATCTTTATTTTCTCTAACTGTAAATCCACACTTTGATTACATCTGCATATATTTCTTGCCTATATAATTGCTTTTTCTTTTGTCAGCAAATGTGCACAGCCAAGACTGAATAATCATAAGTTCATTAATTTCTTAAATTGAATTCATTTATGTATATTTGTGTCTGTGTGCATGTAGAATATTCTGTCGAGTGGCGTGAGGTTCGGCCAATCCAGCTGGCAGTAGCCAGAAAGCTGCTGTCCCATGTTTGTGCCATAGCAGACTCCAGCACACAGAACCTGGACCTTGGCTCCTTCGACAGGGTCAGTTTCCTCATCTTGGTCCCGCCCTCCGAGGTCACATTTCAACAGACTGTTCTCCATCTCTGGAGCTCTGGTTAGTTACATCTTGACTCTTGACTTTTTTTGTAAGCAGCTTCGTTTTTGAATTCCTACTGCTTCTCTTTTTGAAAGACAAGAGAAATTCAGTAAACATGATGTGTGGATGTTGATATGCAACACCCTCTCTCCCTTTGTTTGTGCATTTAAGGTGTCCTTCAGGAGCTTGGGGGTTTAGACCAGGAGTGTGTGTCTCAGCGGGATGCTGAGCGTTATGTGGTCAAGATGGATCAGAGCGTCCAGGCGCGAATTGACAGCCTCATCCAGGAAGCACACAGCAACTCCTACACGCTTTACATTCTGGTCCATGACCATGCTCACTGGGACATCAGCAGGTGTGTGTGTGAGAGAGATAAAGAGAAACAGAGTAGATGTAATGCAGAATAACTTATGTTTTCACCTTTTATTGATGACTTTCAACAATATAACAACCTGATACAACAATTGCATTGTAAAATAAACTGTCTGTCTCTTCTTTCTGTCACTAAGTACATCCTACAGTAGCTCAGACAGTGGTTTGGGTCTGGTGGACCAGCTACTAAACTCCAGACAGATCAGAGATGCTCCAAACATCCTGATTCTCCATGTCACATCCTTCCCCTTCGCTCTGCAGACACAGTACACCCGCATCAGCCCCTACAACGAGATCCATTGGCCCTCTGCATTCAGTAATGTAAGACAGAAGTCTGTATGAGATACACACTCTGAGAGTTGGCAGTTGAATTACTTGAATGTGTGCATATCTATAACATTGTGTGTATGTGTGTGTGTAGGATGTGGACCTGTATCATGAGAGAACACGATACTTTGGTGTGTCAGAGCTTTTAGAGTCGACCCGTTCAGGAAGCAGCCTGCCTCTTATGCGTTATGATTCCTCTTTTGAAAGCATGGTATCTGCCTTGGAAGAGAGGTACACACACACACATTTAGTCTACACAAACACTTTATTCTTAATCAAGTTTAAATTACTTGCAGGCATACACAAAAAATTGCAGCAAGAGGCCCACAATCTAGATTTTGTCTCTTCCAGGTTCCCCAAGCTGCACAGTGCAGTGATCCGGACCACAGTTCTGATCCAACACTACTGCGTAGCTCTGATGGCTGCATCCGGCAGAATCAGCGGCTCCCACAATCTCCACAAACACACCTCTGTGGAGACCCTGGAGATCATTCAATCACTACTCACTGCTGCCCAGCAATGCCCCGCCCACCATGGTCACATGGTCCTGCTGCGGATCCCCTCTTTGGCTCTGGCAGCCTGGGCACACCGACGGCTGTCCAGAGTGAGGAGGCAGCTCGGTCTGGAGGAGAACTTTGAAATCATACTGGGGAATCCCAGCCAAGCTCTGAATATTGGCCAGAGCTTTACTGATCAGATTAAGGTGTGGGAGTAGTTACATTATCAACAAATACTTGACAAATGTGTTTTTTTAACGATACAAGCTAAATAAATAAATAAATCAGAAAACTTAATTGACTGGTCTTTCCACTTCACCATTCATGTTTACTTTTACAGCCTTTGTGTAAAATTTAGGCTTTCTGTGCTTGTTTGTGTCATGCAGACATGGCTAAAAATCCAAGATGCCGACTGGGTTCCTCATACCTACCTGGAGCTTGAGGCCCTTCCCTGCATCCTGATCCTGTCAGGAGCTGAGCCGCTAGGAGAATCAATGCCCAGGTAGGCACATTGCTAAAATACAAAATCTTATAAAAGAGTCACTGCTTAGTAAAAACAGGAATTATGGAGCCCTCATCAGAAATCTGTTTTCCACTGCTGGTTAAAGAAAAACAACTTTCAAGAAATGGTATTTAAGATATAGTTAAAGTCATCTTAAAGTTAACATAAGAATGAAATCGAAATCTACCCACAGGTCACTGAAGTATTGTGACCTTCGAGTGATAAGCTGCTCCTACCTTCATCGTACCACACTTGAACAAGAGCTAGGACTAGCTGCTTACCTGGTGAGGGCGGAGTCAAGATCCCCACACAACCCCGGACCTGGAAGTGACCTGCTGGAGAGTGACGCAGAAAAACTCAGCAGCACTGACAATGAGGAGGAGGAGGGGCAGGAGAACGGTGAGATAGCAATGGACAGTGACTAGTCAGTGTTTTAGTTTGAAGGGAGATCTCAACTGATTTGGTTTTATTAAATAAAGAGGTGTGAATATATTAATGACTGTTTCTTATTTCTATCTTTCCTTTTGTTTCCAGGCGACTCCCCTCTGTCATCCAGCCAACCGCTCCAGTCATGTCCAGACAGCGGAGCGTTAGATCCCTTCCCGGCCCAAAGCAACACCTCTCCAAATGTCCAGAAAAACACAATGGACACCATCCAGTCTCCCTCACGGACTCAACTTCAGACCCAGCCCTCATCTCAGTCTTTTTCATATCCTCAACCCTCACTTCATCACCAAACCCAACCTCAAGTGCAAAGTTATTCCCAAGCCCAAACAATTTCCCAACTGCAGCCCCAAAGTCAGTGTCAAAATCAGTCATTATCTCAAACAAATTCCCAGACTCACTCGCAAACAGTACCCCAACACCAGTCCCTCTCACAGATGCAAATACCACACCCTCAACCTCAACCTCAACCGCTGCCCCAAGCCCAGTCTCGTCGTCAACACTCCAAATCCACCTCCTCTGGCTCCTTGTCCCCCCGAGCCTCCTCTCCTCATCTGAGTTGTTCCTGGGCGCGGGGAGTGTGTCGCCCACCCTCTGTGCTCCTCCCTCGCGCTCTTTATGACATTATCACAGCCAGTGACAGCAGTGGGCTTCCACGATGTACCTCATTCCTGCCACACATGTCTGTCGCATGGGCAAGCAGCTTCAGGTAGAGCATATTTTTACACTCCAGTATATCTGATATCACAGATAAAAAAGCTGTTAAAGGCAGTTAAAAGCCACTGTTCTGCCCATAATATTCTCATACTTTGTAAAACTTTAATGGCTAGTAGTAATGAAAGGCAAAATTTTATGAAAAGTAATATACAGTATATATATCAAAATATTAGACTCTGACTTTTTGGTCGTTTTCACAATCATTTATAATAATAGTAATAATAAAGTACAAGTACCCAACATTAGGTCTCATTAGGAAATATAACCATGAACCATGTTTCCTGTGTGTAGGCCCTTGCTGAGTAAGATGATGACATGTACAGAACAGTCACTGTATTATCGTCAGTGGACGGTTCCCCGCTCTTTCCACATGGACAGCAGCAATCGCACTGAAGGACGAAGTGACAACTTTCACCCTCGCAGGCTGCTGCTCAGTGGACCCCCACAGGTACTTGGTGTCTGTATTTCTTTCTTTTACTAAAACTCATTGACTCGTTGATGGTAAACATTTACATTATTTTCCCTTCGTTCTAATGTACTTGGTCAGGTGGGTAAGACGGGAGCATACCTGCACTTCCTGGGTATTCTGTCTCGGATGCTGATCAGGCTGATGGAGGTGGATATCTACGATGACGAGGATATAAACTTCAGTCAGTATATTAGCAGCAGTACCCACCACTTACACTACACTATGTAAATTATGGAGACAAGGCCTTCAAAATCTATTGTACTGTTTTCACAGCTCTTTTATATTTTTCAATATTTTCACAGTTTTCCAAACCAGATTTTAATGTTCACAATACTGTGGCGTCATGTGTAATTCTTGTGTTGTGTGTTTAGGTACCCAGGCAGAGGAGGTGCAGTACAACCCACCCAGTGCCTCCTGGCCCAGTCCGGACATTATGAGGACAATGCCCTTTGACTACACCATCCATGACCCCAAATATGATGACATCAGCACAGTCTATTGTCCTGGATATAAACCTGGTGCTGACGATAGACACAGTCAGTCAAATACAGATAACGATGCACAAGCCAATATATTAACACACAATTCACAACCACAGATACTATGCTTTTACCATCCATGACCACATCTACAGAACAAGCATGGTCTCTCTAAGTCTTTGAAGCACATAAAGAACATTTCAACCGAAATATCAGACCTTTTCTTAGAAATAGCTTGTATATCATGCTGTTGTACTAACCTGTTGTTGCTTGTGTTGTCTTGACCAGAAAATGCTGTGCGGCAGGAGGATGTATACCTACGTAGGCGGACATCTAGGATCAAGCTGTCTAAATATGCGGCATACAACACCTATCACCACTGTGAACAGTGTCACCAGTACTTGGGCTTCAACCCCAGATACCAGGTCAGCAACACGTAAACACACAAAATTATATTAAATGACTCTCGTGCTGCTGTTGAAATGTAAATTTCACAAGCCAATCTGTATATCTTTTTTAATCCCAATTTAGATGTATGAGTCAACACTGCATGCCTTTACATTCACTCATCTGCTGCTTGGAGAAGAGATCCAGCTGTACTTCATCATCCCAAAGTCTAAAGAGCATTACTTCAGCTTCAGCCAACCTGGAGGCCAACTGGAGAGCATGCGGCTGCCTCTCACTTCTGATTGGGTAAGTTTTATTTTTTGCAATAAAATCTCTTGCTGCTCTTCTTTTTTGGGGCATTGGCTGATGTTGATGCACAGATTGAAGAATAATCCAGCAGGAAAATAAGTAAACATTTTCCTAGACCAACATCACTGCAGTTAGTTAATTTCCTGTTACAGTTTGTCTCAGGCACAGAAATTATAAACAAGATATAAATAAGAAAGAATAAAAAGCTCTAGGTGCAGATCTATATCTCGACAGTGATTTGCAGACCTCATGAACACAGTGCAACGCTCTTCTTCCACCATTAGGTGGTGCTACAGATTAGACTATGCATCAAATTGTCTTTTGGAAATTGGGAAAATGGATTACTGTGGCCTAGTGGTTCTTGTTTATTTCATTTAAAAACTAGATATCATATTATGAAATATATAATGAAATCTTCTACAAATGTATAGTTTGAAGAAGATTTCTGTTTGAGATGATTGTCATTTACCCAACATTCAAATATCTGTATTATGTCTGTCTTATTAGAGATTAGCCATTCATGAGATATTAAAACTGCATTATGGCTTATTTATAGTAATCTAAAAGGTGTTTGCCACTCCTGATGATGGGTCATTATTTTACACGCTCTTTTTGCCTTTTCAAAATTACATTGATTTGAGCAGTTACACTATGAATTATGAAGGTAATTTCTTTATTTTTCACTTTCCTAGAGCCCAGATTGCATCAAGAGTCCAATCTTCACACCGACCACAGGCCGTCATGAACACGGTCTGTTCAACCTGTACCATGCAATGGATGGAGCTTCACATCTACATATCTTGGTGGTCAAAGAGTATGAAATGGCTGTTTACAAGAAGTACTGGCCCAACCACATCATGCTGGTGCTGCCTACGGTCTTCAATGGAGCTGGAATAGGTTTGTTAACTCTACTACTGTTGTCACATCACACATACCTAAATAATATAAGCAATATCCAAAGTTTTTTTATAGTTCACCACGTTAATAAGTGCTTCTTTTCCTCTTGCAGGTGCTGCTCACTTCCTGATTAAAGAGCTATCGTATCACAACTTGGAGCTGGAACGCAGTCGGCGGTTGGAGGGAGGAGGCCCTGCGGGTGACGTCTGGCCCTTTATCATCCTAGCTGACGACTCGTGTGTGATGTGGAACTCTGTGGACCTCGACGCACGCAAGTACATACAGACCAATTATGTACAGTATATGAATCATAGTTTGTATCAGTGAGAATATGTGATGTGTCATTTTGTGAGTTGGTTTTAACATTGCTACTCTTTGCTTTTCGCTGTTGTTAGTGGTCCAGTGGAGCACGCTGTGTCACTGAAGCAGGTTT
Source organism: Pampus argenteus (assembly GCA_036937835.1). NCBI lineage: Eukaryota > Metazoa > Chordata > Actinopteri > Scombriformes > Stromateidae > Pampus > Pampus argenteus. The sequence goes on along the minus strand of CM072862.1, from coordinate 11,729,306 downwards.
TGCAGCACATGGAGGCCTGTCCGGACTTGGCCCACTATGGACTGTGTGGGATCAGGAAGTGGAGCAGCCGTGGACTCACAGGTCAGGGATCATCATGTCAAAAAACCATTTCACTCTCTGTAAATACCATAACAGAAGTTGTATTTTACGCACTGGAACAAAAAAACAATAACATCTTATAATACAACAAACTACAACCGTAGTTAAAACAAACACACACACAGTTCCAATGAAAATGTACCCTTATAAGCTTCTCTAAGGTTGTACATACAGAATTGCCAGGCTGTTGCATTGGCCTCCACAAAATAATAAAGTTACAACACATGTTTATTAAGTTGCTTTAGAAGGTTCTCATACTCCAGATGTTGCAGATGCCAGACCTTAGCTGTAAATACAGCTTGTTATGTCCTCATCTCTTTAGTTCTAACATGTTTACGTTTTAGATTGTACAGATATTTTTTATGTTCAGGCTCCAAGCTATATCTCAGATCTTTAAACCCCTATGAGCAGTGTGCAGCCTCAAGATAAGGGACAGCGGAGCTTTTGCTACTTGCATCTCTCAACCTTGGAATGAGCTGCCTGTAAAGCATAATCTTTAGATAAAAGTTTTTTAAATAATGTTGAGGTATATTTTCAGTAGTTTGCTACTTTATGAATCATGAATTCATCATGCGATTGTTTATGTTTAAACATGAAATTTCGTCTTGAAATAAACTTTTTTTCGTTTTCTTGCATCCAGGTAATAAACAAAGGGAGCCTTTCTCCAGAGGTCACCTTCATGATTTCCTCCTCCTCAATGTTGACCGGAGTCAGAACATCCAATATGACCAGAACCGCTTCACCTGTCACGATGTTGACTTCACCCTGAGGCTACACAGTGCCGGACTACTTGTCTGCCGGTTTAACAACTTCAGTGTCATGAAGAAGCAGATCGCCATCGGAGGATACAGAACATTTATCATCAAGACCAAGGTAGATGATGACAAAAGATGAAAGTAGAACCGCATATTGCTCAAAGTACTCATTACAGAGCAAAATAAAGAAACTCATTTGAGGAATTTATAATTATTATTTCTTATTACTATTAATATATAGCTATATATACTTGTTCTGGCTCTGGACTTACAATTTTTATGTTTTCAGCCACATGGAAACTAAAATATCTACCACAACAAGCAAAAAGACATGAAAGAAACTTCATCACATTAATTTACAAAACTTTATTATTATTGCAACTAATTTAAATACAATCTTTTACATTTTGGGCATCTTACTTTTCATTTCATTCTTCATGATGAATGTAAATGACAATATCATCTGTGTGTAGCTCCGAAATTAAACAAAACCTTCATTTCTTCAGATGACAGATGTTCCCACCTCAGTGGGGCCCTTACAGTATATCTGCGCCCCAGACAGCAAGCACCTTTTCTTGGCTACACCAGCTCAACTCCTCTTGGAAAAATACCTCCAACACACCAGCCAGAAGTTGTTTCCACTCAGCAACAACAACTACACACACCCTGTACTGTCTGTGGACTGTTACCTCAACCTGGGACCTGAAGTACGCACATGCACACACACACACACGCGCGTACATGTAGACCTTGATATGCCACATATGTGTTGGCTTTCATCCACAAATACTACCTCAACCTTGAGATCTTAAATTAATTTTATTAAAACACATCTCGCACAGTTATTTAACCTTTTGTTTTGAGTTGACATTTAGCTTCTTGTGCATGCAAGCTGTATGTTCATGTGTATTGTACTGCAATGCTTTCACCCTTAAATGCCACACAGTATATACAGCATGTCACACTTCTCCTGCCTCCACCCTGCAGGTGACGGTGTGTTTTGTGAGTTCAAGACCTCACTCTGTCAATATCAGCACCACGGGACTACTGTTCAGCGGCCTTCTCCTCTGTTTCGCCGACTCCTTTGTGACTCCTGGGTTCCTCAAGAAGTTCACCTTCCTCAAAGGTACAAAGGCAGACCAAATACAGACAATAAAAAAATCTGCATGTTATAGGTGACACATCGTTGACACATAGGAAGTGATGTAACAGTACTGCACAGAGCAGGCTAATCTTAGGTATCATTCTGAATGCCTAAAAGTGCTACATGTTGCATTTTAGTAATGAAAAACCCTTACCATGTGCTTATTTTATTGCTTTACTGGTAGAGAATAGTGTTATGGCACAGCACAGGAAAAAAGTATTTCATTGTGTCTTACCTTTGTAGATAAATGCAATAAGCAAAACAGAAATAAATGAAAAATAAAGATCAATAATTTCTGTGACTTGAACTACGAGGAGAATACAGGCAATATGTTGTCTTCATTTTGAGAATATAGTGATTATTGCATTTTAGAGTCATTTTTATTTCCTAAGTCATAGTTTCTCCATCCTTCTCTCTCCTCTCCGTCTCCCTGTAGGTGCGACTCTGTGTGTGATCAGTGCAGATCGTAGCTCCTTGAGGCAGACGGTGGGCAGGCTGGAGCTGGAGGAGGAGTGGAGGTTCAGACTCAGTGACGAATTTCAGACTGCTAATGCCAAGGAAGACAGACCGCTCTTCTTCCTGACCGGAAAACATATATGACTTGTGTGTACAATGAGCTACAAAGATATACAAAAGGCAGTAGGCTACTATAGGCATATTACCCATGAGACCAAAAGGACACATTGTGGAGAGAATATGAAACCTAGACCATTACCTGCACACACACACACACACACACACACGCACACACACAGATTAGTGTGCCTTGTGGACAGATGGCTTCATATTTTGGCAGACAATGTAAGAACATACACACACAGACACGCACACACACTGCCACACAATCTATATCTTGAAAATGTCACAGTCTATGAAAACGCTAATGTGTTATGGCTTATGAAATAACAGGAAATAATTTAGTTAAATGTATATTTTTATGTGGCTTTTATTTAGTCATGATTCTCCTGTGAGTTAGTTAAAGACTTTCTAGGAAACATTAAGGATTCTTCAGGAAACCTCATGAAAAGCTGGTAATGACATCGTATGGTTTACATTGACTGTGATTTGTGCACCACTCCGTTCAACACTCAAGTGCTAACTTAATTAGAGTAATTTTTTGTTGCACTAGCTAATGCGTTGTGTGAAATAAAATAAAAAAAACCTTATCTGGTTGTAAAGTACTGTGGTGTCTTTGTAAAAAGTTACAAATTTGTCAAAAAAAAGGTTAGATGCAGTATCTCGATTTCCTGTGTATTTGAGGGAGGCAAAATGTAAATGGATTCAAAAATCTTTTTTATCCTTTGAAGAAACTCACTGATTGCAGTTACTGCATTTGTATTTCTCGATGCATGTTTGCAGGTTTGGCTGTGTGTAATTTTTTGTTGCAATATTTCAGTGTTCTGCAAACCTACATGCAGGTGCACACAATATGAGAAGCTTTGTTAAGAGTAGACACAATCATTTGTGTGCAATGGTAGCCGATTTTTGGCAACATTAATTTTTATAGGGCAATTTTTGTAGAGTTTGTTTTGCATGTATGTTTTTACAAATAAAATATTTTGAATATACTATGTAAAAAGTACTTATCTATTGTGGGTACAAGAAAAATAATCCCAGAGCGGTTTCTCTGTTGTGACGTAGAACATTTTTTTGGCAAGATGTTATTAATGTTTTATGCTCTATGTACTGTATGATGATGCTATTTGTAGCTGTTGCAGAAACACAAATCCACTGTGTATTGGCAGCGTTTCACAATGTACAGTTTTGTATGCTTTTAATTGTATAAATGTACAGACATTCTCAGTTTCATGTATGTTTGTGTTTATATGTCCCTTGTATGTGGCTGTTAGCAACCTAAATGCAAAGGTGTACTTGACAGTTGATGCACACTTGATGTTACCATCACTTAAAAAACAGAGCAAAATATCAAGATTATGTGTGAACCAATTCATATTTTTATGTAGGTTGACACCAGTCATTACTGAGTAGCTCAAACATACCCATCTAACATGGGCTGCCAAGCATACATGTCATCATTTTGTGACTTATAAATGCAACATAAAATAATTGCTTGAGTCAGCCTGGTTGAAACAGTCTTAAATAAATAAATAGATAAATGTGCTTCGGTGTGTTCTGGAGATATGTGAGATTGCAAAGTGGCTACAGGGCCTCCAAAGTCCAAATGGTTGTTGGTTTATGTAACACAAGGGGAGGGAGTTGAGTGGCAAATTTTAGACCCTACTGCTGCCCTTAGATGCTCCCTCTGTCCTCACATGAAAGCTCTGCGTGGTGAGTGTGTGTGTGTGATGTAAGGTGAGTTGAGAACTTGCTGATAAAGAATAAATAAGTAAATCAATACTTTTGTCAGGCAAAGAAAGCACTTCACACACAAAGGTTAAATGTGTAGTGGTTATGGTTAAGGTTAAAATAAGTCTTCAGGGAATTAATGTAAGCAAATCATGCCATATGTGGCAGCAGCAAAAGGGTGTGTTTGAAGACTGTGGCGTCAGATGGGCACCAGCAATGGGGTCCTGCAACTCTGGACCCTCTCAGATTTCCTCCAAGTACTCCATTCCTAGAACACACTTGATAAATTTAGTCCAAAACATGCACTCCATGTTAAACAAGGACCAGCTTCTTACTACCAAAACAGTCTCGCAGATTTAAGCCACAGGACTCATCCAGAACAACTCAGAGGAGTGTTTGCATCTCTTGAAGACATTTAATTAGTTAGTAGACTAAACAGCTTTCTGCATATGTCAAGACGTTCACTGTCTTTGTTAAACAAAGACCCTAAAGATTTTAAAGAAACCGGATCAGGAAAGAGCTCAGCGACTATCACAAACAGCTTTTTGACACATCAAATATCCCAGAGCTCCTCTTTCCAGCTCACCTCTGCCTTTTTTCTGAAGTTATTCTGTGTAGTCTCCTCTGACAGCACTGGACTGTTGCTTGCCGCTCAGATCTCTTGTCAAGATCTGAGACTCTTTACAACATGTTTCACAGAAGAGTGTGTACAGCAGCTTGGAAATGTGAATAGTGCAACATGGACTCATGACCCACATGGAAGAGCAAGCTCAAGGTTTCATCAGGCACAGTGAGGATGGCAGCCCCAATGACAGTTGGTCCCTGGTAAAAAAAAAAAAATCATGTTTGTTTAAATCTTTCTGAGAATAATGGTGATGGTGAAACTTTGATATGAAGGCCTGTGTACAGAAAGAGACTGTCAGGGGGGTGGATGTGTGGAGACACCACCTGACTTGCTTTCCTAGAAACATTGGCAGCATCTTTAAGACCACTGTGATTAAATAACATGTTCTTTCTGTTTGTGTTTGCATTTGTGAGGTTAAGTGTGTGCCTATGTTTTTCTGTTCTGTATGGGTGTGTGCTTTACATTCAGTTCTCAGTGTGTGTGGGTGTGGTTGTGTGCAGTATAACCATGTGCTACATATCTCTCCACATGACTTTAAACCCACATAGGAACTTATAATGGCACATTACACCAGAGTTACAGAGACTATTATGTAATAGCACCACCATAAGAGAGTGAGTGGCTCTATGGGCTCAGACATTTCCTCCTCCTTAAGATTATGTGCCTAAAGTAAAACTTAAACTGAGGTTGATTGTTGCCTGCCTTTGGTCCCTCTGGTTACAATTGCTGTCTGTCAAGATATGGTAGTTAGTTTGTTTGTTTGTTGTTCTGACAATGGTCACACTATTTTCACAAGCAAGTAGCAGTATTTAAAAGTTTTCTTAAACTGAAATACTTTATGTTGAGGGCAGCATTTACTGTAGCCTTTAGTGTGGTCTTAATCCAAGGCTGCTGCTTTTCTAGTTTATATGTTTATAATATTGAATAATAGTCTTGTTTGTTCTGTTAGCCTAATAAATCACTGTGTATAAGTAAAGATGTTTGTTCCAACATATGATATACATTGTTGTTTAGGTTGAAACAGAGAGGGTGCAGTGTTAAGAAAGCTTTGTGTCTGGCCCTGAAAAAAACACACTAATGAGCTTTTCCTCATGCAGTGGAGCACGTCTGGTAGGACTCTATGTTGGGGGCGGGTTCAACGGTTCAGTTGTGATGCGTGGCTCAGGCAGGCTTCTGATTGGTTTAGGAAGCCAATCCCCTTAACAACACCCTCATCTCTGTGGTGATGAAATGAATGCATTCTTGACCTCAGTGTTCCTGATTATGCTACCCCTCTCTTCCGTCCTCTCTCTCTCTCTCTCACGTGTCTGACATGAGGTAGAGTTGGTTGGAGTTCAGTTAGGTCTATTGCAAGCAGCCACTTAGCTTAGCACCAAGACTGGAAACATGTCCAATGCTAACAAAATCATTTAACACACTATATCTAATTTGTTTAATCTCTGAGGAGTAAAATGGACAATTTCTTGGCCACAACCAGTTAATAGGGCACCAGCAAAGACTCCAGGAAAGAAACTGGCACATAATAAACACCGACAGTAAAAAGAACCAGTTCTTCCCCTATGAAACACCACCACATACACACAAACATAAACATTCTGCAAATTCCCTCTCTAGCCTACTCCCCCCCTCTCAATTGTCTCTCTGTGACTCCTTCTCCCTCCCTACTTGGCTACTGGTTGCTCCCTGCTGACTTAGTTCTTAGAAATCCCAACATGTGTGCCATGGTTCGCTCTCCCCCTGGGTGGTCTTGATAGTATGTGTGTATGTGAGTTTCTATTCACAGTCACAACAGTCACATGTACAACAGTTACGCAAACAATGTGTGTATATACTGATTGACAGCAGAAATTGATCCAGAGTGTCATGAAATGTTGTAGCCAGAGTTATATTGCCGAGTTACTGGCTGAGCTTGCATGTTGAGAAAGTCACTGTGTGTCCAGGGCTGCTTCTTAGAATAATTGAGCAACAGCAGGAGAAAAAGCCAATGCGACCCAGCCAAGGGAGACTCAGCGGGGAGACAAACTTTTGTATTTGTTAGGAACGCCAGGATCAACTCGAGGGTCAACCAGGGAATAGCACATTACATAAACTCGACATAATCGGGTTACAGATGTCCTGAATGTGAAGTAATTGTTAAAAAAAATACTCCTTATTTGTGACTTTTATTATTATTATTTCTAAAGATGCTTCAAAGGACATTCAAATTATTATCCGCAAAAATCCAGTGCAAAATAAAACTGTTGTGTTTAGTTTGTGTAGCAGCAAAGTTTTATAATAACTATATTATTATCATCACAAAAGAAATTTGAAAAGTTTAAGTCCTTTCAGACACACAGAAAGCGTGTTTATGGTCATATCCAGCAACACTCACAGATTAAAAAAAAAAAAAAGACTTGTACAGACTATAGTTGTAATACATGTTTATGTATTTACATATTCATCTGACGAGATCTAAACATGTCTTCTATTCCAGCATGAGATTGATGCCATTAGTTACTGGTTGAAGTAATCTGCTCAGTCACCTTCCTTCTGTGTGTGTCACTCTCTCTCTTACGCAATAACATATCATTCATTCATTATCTGTCTTTGTTTTTTCATTTGTCTGTCACCATGCAGCCTCCTTCTTCTTCTTTAAAGGGAACGTAAACATGTCAAGTCATACTATGAGTACTATAGATGTAACACTTACTGTACCTAAATGCACAGCAAAGGGTGAGTGTTTACATATGTCATGTATACTAGTCTGTTAGAAAAGACTATACCTATTCACCATCTTTCATCCATGAATTACTCTCCTTGAGCAGGATGAAGCAACTTCACACCTAATTGACTGAACTGAAACACACACAATTGGAATATATGATATTTTAACATGTCGTATTATTGTAGACAGAAAATTAAACCCAACTCTGCATTTAGTCACATTTTGAAAATGTGAATAATATATACTCACACTAAGCAGTTGATATACAGTCTTTGGATTTATACACGGCAACAGTTCAACAAGTCTAACTGCCATGTGCAGAACAATATGTTAATTATAATTGACACAACAACGTCTTTGTCTGGCCTCATTATGTCAAGGCAGGTGGGTAGATTTACATCTTGACAAATGATACACAGTCAGTGTATTGCGCAAGTACAGATGGCTTTGAGCAGGCCGAATGTCAATGCTATTTTTGTCTTCTCTGCTCCACATATTACACCTCTATTTCTTTACAAGAAGCACAAGATTCTGTTCACTGCTGCTCTTCTCTCTCATGACACATGAAGAAACGCCAAGCTTTGAATTTGGTTTTTAAAATTTAGTCAACTCTGTTGCTTCCAAGATAAAAACCAAAAAAAACCCGGGGTAATTCAGAAATATAACGCTCAATAGATCAGTTATAAGCCATTAATGATGCCAGCCTTTGGGTTCTCAGGTTGTGTTGAATTATTAATAATGAAGTCATTAATAAGTCATTAAATACAAGTCAAGAGTGTCTCATTTTCTATTAAGGCAACAGCAAAAATCAAAGAGCGCTGTTAAGGGTTCTTTCAATAGTCCAAATCTGCAGATGTAAATGTGAAAATGTAATAAGCTCATTTTGGTCCTGCAGCTATTTTCCAGAAGATTATTAGAGGTCAGATGGTTTATTGTCCTCCTGATGAATGTGTCATATGAGGGAGGATAACCGGCCACAACTAGGCAACACCAAAACACTTCTTATAATATATATAAGGCCTTATAACTGATAACTTATAAAGTCTTAGTAAGTTACTTACTAACCATTAAAAAGCCATTATTTACAGCATATGAATACACATATATGAATAGTAAAAAAAGAGAAGGATAAAATCACAGCTCATATATGTGTGTGTGTGACGTCAGTCCCGGCTCAGCCTACCGGGTCGTGGTGTATCTGCAGTCCGGTGGCGGTGGGAGGCATAATTTAAACTCCGGTTTAAATAGCAGAAGCAGGCTTGAGCAGAGAAATCTAGGATCGGATGTCAGTAGCGCGTAATGAGGCTGCCCGTTACCGACGATGTTTGATCTGAGACACGTGAACCAAACGGACTAAAACAGTAGCTGTAGATAGACGACGTCTGGTGGAAACTCGGATGGCGGAAAGATCCCGGAGCGAGAAGCCACGTCAATAAATAATGTAAGTAGCAGCTGCTGGACTGCATAGTAATCTGCTTTAATTGAGTATCCAGATATTGAAATATAATTAAAGGCCGTATGTGTGTTTCACCAAAGGTCATGTTGTGTGATTTGGTGTTTTGTTTTGCGCGTGGCAGCAGTTTGAATGAGCAGAGCTGCGGTGCAGACTGCAGAGCCTCACCCCGTGCAGATGTTTACATGTCGCCTCACGTGATATTATACTATAGGAGAATAATGTTATGTTTCAGTAAAGCTATCTAAATGCTTTCAAAATGATGTTCAATATAGAAATACAATGATTTCTGTGTCAGGCTTGCTGCTCCAGTCACAATAATGATTGATTTAATTGGATAACCCTTCATATATATTTATTATCATCTGTCACCTCTCTGTTTTTCCTTATTATATTCCTATATAATAAGGAAAAACAACGTTTAATGAAGAGGCTCTGTGGGGTTTTATGTCACATACTATGGATGTAGCTCAGGCTCAGTGTTGTTGCTCACTTACCTCAGAAATATCAGCAGCCAGTTAGATAAGGTGCCTTCAGTGTTTTGTTGTTTTCTGCGGTTTTAGTAAAACAATAAAGTGGACTGAATGACACTGAAACACCCATGGGTTGTCTCGTGATTGGTTATTACATAATGGGGGAGTACCGTGATTGGCTGTTAAACATAAATGTCCAGGGTGTGTGTTTGTGTGTGTGTGTGTGTATGAATAGCCATATCTGTTTGCACGTGTCCAGTGTTGACAGTGATATCAGGTCTGTGGCTTGTCCTTTTATGAGTGTGTGTACATGTGTGTGGCTCTGAAAATCAGTCAGTTAACCCTAATTTCACACATATGCAGCCATGCAGAGATCTGTTCATAATTTGTCAGTGTTTTGAGACATCCATGCTGTATTCCTCCATCACAACAATGAATGTAATTTGATTTTAACCGGTGGTGCTTACTGTATTGACATAACAAAATTCAACAGCAACATCTCTTTCCAAAAATAATGAATGACCTTGTTACTCAGGTTAATCTACAGTCTTTTCATCAGAACTACTTTCTACAAAATAGTCCTCATGAAAGAAGTAGAAATAATCTTCTGTGGATTATTCAGAGTCTTTAAATCTTCTGTTTTTATAAAAGCCAGGCTTTACAACTCTGCTCATGTCTCTTAATTTGCCAATGATTCAAACAAGGGGCATTCATGGTTTTGTGATCATCAGTAGCCAAAATATGAAGCCATCTGTCTGTGTGTGTGAGGGAGATAGAGAGATAGAGGATGCCACCATCTAAGTCAGCACAAGCAGGTGGCAGGTGGAGAGTGTAAGGGTCAGTTTGTTATAGAGATAAGTCAGTGAAATAACATACTTTGTGTGTGTGTGTTTCGTTATATTTTCTCTCCTTTTTAAAAACTCCATCTGCTCTCTACTCTTATTTAATCATGTCTCTTGCACCAACTTCTCTTTTTCCTTTTCTCTTAAATATCTCCTAATTTCAATGTCACGTTTTACATTTTCCTACATTTCCTTTTCCTTTGCTGTAGAGTTTCACACTTTCTTTCCTGTTTACTGTATTTGTTTCATCCTCTTGTTTTACCTCTCTTCCCAGAATCCTTTTTTCTTTCTCTTTTCTTATTCGCTCTGTTTTTACCTTAATCCATGTTTGTTGGTAGAGTTAATAGCCGAATAAACGACATTATTGGCTTAGCCATGACTGATTCTGTTGCATTAGTCAACCATTTTAGCTTTGAACATTTTACAACAATCTTCATGAACCTTCAGTGATGTTGTACATGAGCTTGTTCCTTAAATGGCATCATGACTGTAGAGCCATTAGCTGGGCTACTACAAAGTCTAACATACAGTAATGTGTAAATACTCTCAATGTGTTTGTAAGGCAGCATGAAATATCAACTTATCCACAAAGTACAAGCAGTGTTATTCATTTCTCCTTGACGTCTGATGTATTTTCTTGCTCTCTTTCTCTCTCCGTCCCCCACATCCACAGCCACCATCTCCCGGTTCAGTGAATGGATTTTCTTGTCAGCGTGTCTTTCCAGGGCCGTGTTTGGCATTCGGGACAGAGAGCATTAGAGGCTGTGTGCGGGTCAGGGAGACTGGCACAGCACCGCACAATTAATCTCCTCTCTGATGGAGCGTATTTGCATTACAAAGAGAAAGAGGCAATTTTGAGTTTCTGTCGTGATGTGTGTTTTTAACAGAGGGACACAAAAGGGAAAACAGTATGTTTTCACATCCATCCAATTATTAAGAATTAAATGTTGAAATCTCTTTGTTTTAGTTATGTGTTAGCAGCCTGATGGACATCTGAGATTGCCTGGGTGTCTGGTGTGTGTGGGCAGTAATTGGAATCAGCAGATCAATAATGTATATTACGTAATGTGGCAGGCAGACATCTCATCTGTCAAGAGTTTGTTCCCCATGACAATTAAAGTTCTTTACAGGTCATTTGTCCTGCCTCTGTGGGCTTAAAATATATATTGAAAAACGTATTTAAAAAGGACAAAAAAGGAAAGAAATTAACTTAAAATTGTCTCCTTCTCTCCTTTCATATCTATCTCCAGTTACAGACCATGAACTATGTGGGTCAGTTGGCGGGCCAGGTGTTTGTACAGGTCAAGGAGCTGTACAGGGGCCTCAACCCAGCAACGCTGTCTGGATGTATAGATGTCATCGTGGTCCGGCAGCCCGATGGCTCCCTGCAGTGCTCCCCCTTCCATGTCCGCTTCGGCAAGTTGGGAGTACTGCGGTCCCGTGAGAAAGTGGTGCGACAGATCACACATTAAAAACTGTTACAACAAAATCCCAAATTAGAAGTAGCCTAATACATGCTAATAAAGTTTAACACATAATAAATTCTGTCCTGCAGGTGGACATAGAGATCAACGGAGAGCCAGTGAGTTTGCACATGAAGCTTGGAGAAAATGGGGAGGCCTTCTTTGTCAGAGAGACTGAGAACACACTGGTGAGTAATGACTGCCAGACACTGAGTGAGTAAACACACACATAGAAACAAATATAGGACAGAACATAACTTAGTGGCATGAAGGTCACAGCTTGGCTGTGCAGCATTGCTCGACCTGAACTGAAAGTCAACACATTTAATTCTCTGCATTCTGTTAATTCTAACTGGTTTTGCTGCTTACTGATGAATCCAAATCTGCATGACTTGTTATTTTAGTTATTGGGCTCAGATCGCTTGTTTTCCTGCCCAGACAAGCCCAGAATAAGAATTGTGCCCCTCCTCTCCTCATCTGAAATGCAACATGAGATTGCAACAGTGAAGTCTCCTGGACAGCTGGAGTGTCTCGCTCTCACCTTCAAAAACATCCTGTCATCACTATACAGCACCAAGTGCAAAATATATAGATATATTTAAAATCATATTGAGCCTTAATTTAATCAGAAAATCCTAACTAAGATTATAAATCTCTTCTATACAGCGTCCTGGACGAAATAGGCAAATAGACAACAGCAACTATCATCTAAAATATTTATGGTAATCATAAAAACAATATAAAAGGCCACCTAAAACAACCCAAGAGCTATCTATAGCCATAAAAATAAATAAGGTCGATCCAAAACAATAACTTTATCAGAAGTTTGTCATGGCAGCACTAGTATTCAGATGCTATAAGGTGCACATTACAGTGCATCCTGCCCGGTATGTGCACTTGCATGTATTTAATAGGCAAATGTGGTGTCAGGCTGGCACACTGTGGAACCAGTATCAAGTGCATCTCTGCATAGGGATGTATTTTTTATAGATGTGTGTTTTTTCTGAATCCCTCTGCAGTAAATTACTGTAGGGATGCTATTGGAGGTTAGGATTGTCACATAAAGCGGAGAGTGGACCCAAATGCAGGCTGAACAGACTACAACAAACAACAACAAAACAGAAGAGAGGCTCCAACCAGACTGAACTGAAAAACAGGACTGAAATACAAACTGAGCTAATCAGGAAATGGGGCACAGGTGAGCGGGCAGGACAGGGAGCTGATTGGCTGAGAAGGCACAGGGAGCAGTACAGGACTGATGATGTTTATACAGGGCAGGTGTGGAAGATAAGTGTGGATAGAAAAGCAGGCGGTGGGAGAAAATGCAAAATCTCAAGTAGACTCGAGAAAAACATAAAAACACCTGAAAACACAGAAAGTCCATGACAGTATGAATAGAGCAAACTAAAATAATAAAAACACAAAGGGTCCAAAAACCAGGAGTCCGTAACAAAGCTGCCCGTTAGTAAACCATACAAAAAAACTTTTACCTGTACAAACTTGCAGTGCAATTTTTGGATCAGAGGACCTATTTCAATAAATAACAATAAGTGTACAGATGGAAAAGAACGAAAAATCCTGAAAACAAAGTGTAAAGCTCCATCCTAGCTGTTATAAATCAGCACAGAGCTTCATACTGGAGTCCCATGACCATGTGACAATGGCAAGAATGTAAATAGTGTGCTGATCTTGTCTAGCATTTAGAACAACAAACATACTGTACAATCCATGTCATAGGCTTTGGCCACAGCTCCTGTGTGGTGAACTGTTATCTGCCAAACTTTAATTGTATAAAATTTAAGTAACTGTTCAGCACAATACTAAAGTCCTATCTTAATAAAATAGATTTTCATAGACCTACTAGATCTTCTTCAGTGGAAATATGTGCTGCACATTTTGTAGAAATGAATCTGACATGGAAACATTTCCTTTTGTTTTTCCAACTGATTCTGTGAAGTCAGTATTCATGAAAACTTGAGGACTGTTTCCCAGTCAGTAAATAAAGGGAAAATGTGATATCTGAAATAATCAAATCCCTAAATTAAGAATTGCTATGTTCTAACTCTGCTTACATTACTTACCATCTCTATTACAGTAAATATTACAAATGCATCTCCAACAGTCAGTCAGTTGGCACAATTAGTGCTATGTCTTGACCGTGTTTGTGACACACTTTGGGCCGTGTGCCAAATCCTGTTCTTTACATACCGCTCCTTCTGCAGAGTGGAAAACCGCCCGAGGGCTATTTATAGCTCTGCTGAATTCACCTTTAGACAGATGAGACGGACAGACGAACATACACAGTGAAAAATACGCAGGACTCCTGCGCCTCCTTTACTCAACCCCCCTCTCTGTTTCTCAGGGTGTCAAGTTAAATTTAAAAATGTGTTAGGGCTTGTGTGTTGACAAATAGATCCTGCATGGTAAACAGTAACTAAATGTTAAATGCTGATATTAATATTCTGTAACATGAATAACCGGGGTGAAAAAGCCACATAGTGTTTATTTTGATGTGGTTATGTTCAACTGCCTCGCATCGCTTTCATGTTTATCTCGTCACGTTAGTGTTTCCAATCTGGGAGACTGAAAATACTGTGTGAAATGTAGTAAACAATTTGTAATATAGGCCTAAACAAAGCCTGTATTGCTGGTCTGTTGTGTGGATGAAGATGATTTGTTTCAAAAGATGAAAACAGTTACCATATGTCACATATAGATTCAGTTTTGTGCAGAGAATGTTATTTTTTTCTAAAGCAGTTCACTTCTAGCTTTAAGAGATACAGATATGTTTACAGATATATAATGAGGCATCCAAAATATTTTAGGTGTATTTTCCCAGTAAGGCTCATCCACTGAAATATATCAACATCTACCAGATATCAGATAGATACTTTGATTTATGACCAAATAGCTGCAACACAACAACAAAATCAATTAAATCAATCAAAATATATATTAAGTAATTCTTCACATAAAAACATAAAAATATAACAAAACAACACATACTTCATTAATAATAATAAAAACAAGCAAAAAAACTAATTATTAAATTAAAAACCAATTACAAAGCTGAAAAACAGATGCATTCATTAAAAGCTAAGTGTAAGCTGAACTACGTCTTTAGCCGGTTTTTACAGCACACTATTTAGTGCCTGTTTAATGTCTCCTGGTTGGCTGTTGCATGAATTAGGGCCATATATGGAAAAAGCTGCATCTCCAATATTTAATATCTTCTATTTCTTTTCTTTTCTTGTCAGAAATCAAAATGAAATCAGTTATAAACATCAATCACTGCTCACTTTTGTTTGGACAGTATGATTTATGATGCCACCATCATAAATCTTTTGAATATAACCTCATATGTTATGTCAATCCCTCTTCTGACAGGAAGTGGTCCCGGCCTACCTGGCGACATCACCCATCATGTCAACAGGGGAGGAGTTAATGGAGTCCCAGCTGGGCAGGGGCAGTTCTCGTCACCATGGTAGGCCCTGCTGCAAAAAGACATTTTTGTGTGAAAATGTGCGTGACTTTTTTCTGTCTTCATGCTACTATCTTTATCGTGTAGATACTATCCCCTGCAGCTCACTTCCTGTCCAGAAACTTGGGCTGCAGCAAAGTGATGGCGGGATGACCAAGAAGAGGAGGAAGAGGAGGAGAAAGGCACGGCCAGAGGGAGGTGGAGGAGCGAGGAGAGAGGAGAGCGGAGAGGAGTTTTCGGAGGATGAGGACATGTTTACCATCGACTTGAGCTCAGATGAGGAGAGAGAGGGGGACATTAGCAGGTGTGTGAGTGTGTACATAAGAAATGATAGATACAGAGGGAGAAAGAGAGACAGAGGTTATTAAAGTCTGTCTGCCTCTATTGTGGTAAACAACCCTCATCAGCAGTCACAATGTTGTTTGTGAGGCAGATGATTACTGCCAATCACTCCTCTAATTGTGTTAAGGAGAGAGACTGCTTGTTTATGTTTTTATGAATTAAGTGGTTGTTTCAGCTCTCTGGAAAGGGCACCATGCGACTACGTGTAATATAACAAAATCCCTTTAAAAATGAAAACATTCTGTCGATCCTCTCATTGATAAATGTCAGTTTTTAGGATTTGTTACTAGAATTACTGTAAATGGGAAGAGGTAAGTGTCCGACTTTTATCATATCACATTGTAGTCCTTTGAACCAATTTTACTGTATATGAAACAGGTTTTTAGTAAAAAATCATTTCAATTGATCAAATGAATGCTTTAAACAGTATTAGTGCGTGAGTCTGCATGTGTGTGCCTGTTTTTGTGTGTCTATGTGTGTGAGGCGCTTTGAAATGCAGCTCTGTTTCTTGGACATGTTCCAAGGATTTGTCCTGTTCCCACAGTGTACTCTGTCTCTGTGAAATATTGGCTCACAATGCCATCCCTACTGCAGGGGAGTCAGGCTTTTTTAGAAAGTTTACCACATGGTGGGATGAGAACATTCCTGAAACCCTTAAAGACATGAAGGAATGTGTCTCAGCTTCATGTCATGCTTCACAATGTATGTAGTGAACATATCTTTTAGGGTATTTAGTGACGTGCGGTTACAGGCAGGCAGGCTGCAAAACTCTCATAATAGATTGTTTTTTTATAACACAGTTTTTTATAATTCACAGATACGCAGACATTTATGCTTGTTTTACTTTATTTGTGCTTGCAGAGACACTGTAGTTGTGTATTTATACAATATACAAAATAATGTGTGTTTATGACCGACATCTCCACATGTGTGTGTGTTTGTGATCAGACCTGTGTATGGTGATCAAGAGTCTACAGCCAACACACCCACCAGCACTGATTGGACCCGTTCACAGAGGTATTGTTTGACCATAAAACACACACACGCACGCTTTATGATACACTTTATGATAAACTAATTCCTTAAGTGTTTGCCTCTGTTCAGTTCTTTATTATTCTGTTCATATTGTATTACAAACTTTCCTTAAATGAGTAGATAAAAATCATGATTCTCTGTCTCCCTTTTCTGTCTTTCTGTGTCTTTGTGTCTTCCTGTAGTAATGTGATTAAGGATTCTCTCTCCATCCTCCCATCCTGCGGTCTGTCCATCTCTTGTCCTCAGCAGACCTCTCATTTCTCCCTTGTCAGGTATTGTCTTCAGTTTTACCTTCTCTGAATGCTGGAAGAAATAATGCACTAATAAAGAAAAAGCACAAAGTTTGTAGCAAAGAAATACAATTAAATAAAAACTTGATAAGGGATTTTATCCAGATATTTTATCTGCTTTTTTATTTTAGTATGTTGATCATGTATGTTAAAGATATCTAGAGATTGATTTAAATAATTCCCATTTCCCAGCAGCCCTGATGATTCACGGTCATCAACGCCGAAGAGTGACTCTGAGCTAGCCAATCAGAGTAAAGACAACCCTGAGATGCTGTGGACATGGGGGGAGCTGCCACAGGCTGCCCAGGTACAGAAAGTGCAAATGCTAAGAAGGATAGAGTGAAGGAAGGAACGTGTGAGGGAAGGAGAGAAGGGTTTAACATAATAATACACAGATGAATATAGAATATAGAAAGTGAAATCAAAGGAAAACATGTGTGAAAAGGTTAATCTCTCTGTCTTTCTCGCAGCCATCTTTCCTGACCTCCCACCAGAAGCAGGACCCTGCCAAAGCAGTCTCCATCCCAATGTCTTCCAGCACTCACTTTAGAGCCATCAGTGAAGCTGGACCCCCCTCCCTCACTCTCTATGTACCCCAGCCAGGGGAGACTGCAGCTCACAGCAGGTGCAAAGATGCTGAAGAGAGCCAAATTGGAGCCAGTGTCGGAATAACTAATAAGACTATAGACAGGGCTGCAGGAGAGCAAGGTAATTTTTAGAGGAGGTTACTGTGAATAGTTGGTACAGGTGATATTCTTCATATCTGACATCCAAGTATATAAAGTATGTTTTGAGTAGAGTATCTCTTTTGAAAGGGGTTACAGCACTAGACACATATTGCTGTCTCACATAAAAATCCACAGATCAGCCAGTTTTGATTGGTTCCTTCTTTTTTTTTTTTTTCCTTTTTCAATAGGTAGAGAAATAGAAAATGTGGGGGCGTCATGCGCAGAGATGGAGGGTTTAACGGCCTGCTCAGTGTCTCCCAGGATTCTCCCTGATCATTTGGATGAAGGTGGGAATAAAGGTAGCCCCATCAGAAGAACAGATTCACCATCTAAGAAGAAAGGTATGAACACTCTATCTCAAACAATTCAATGTCCATATGCCACTATGCAATTGCTTGATTCTCCTACTAATTATGTGTCTCTTACTAGAAAAGAGAAGCCAACACCTGGGTGCTGATGGTATATACCTGGATGACATTACAGAGCTCGAGCCTGAAGTAGCTGCTCTCTACTTCCCTAAAAGGTACAGTACCAGACACATACATTTACAGTTACACATACAGTTTAATAGTAAAATGCCTGTTTTCTTTCTCCACAGTGATGGAGGCAGTAGCTCAATGAAGGGGGACTCAGAGATGATGATGATGGGTGTGCAAAGTGCCAATCAGTCCCCACTCTCAGTGGGCAGCAGTGGGGTGGACAGTGGTGTGGACAGTTTGTCGGATCAAATGGGGGACTTGCCTCATGTCGCTATCTCGTTGTGTGGAGGGCTCACCGACAATACAGAGATCACAAGAGGTAGGATAAGAAATGTGTCAGGAGGCATGAGAGAGTCAAAGTGCATTAGAGTGCCCTTAAACTTTAAATGTATAAACAAACATGTCTAATATCTTCTTCTGTTGTACATAAATGTTACCTAAAACAAAACAACAATATTTTTATGTAATTGTGTGTGTGTGTGTGTCTGTGTGTTTATGCCACAGAGCAGTTCCAGGAGAGGGCAGTGTGCTACCAGCACTTCTGTGAAAACCCTTCTCTTATCGATGATCCAAATCTGGTGGTCAAGATAGGAAACAAGTATGTACTGCTTTATTCTTCACCATGTGTTTCACACATTTTTACTGTAGAGTGTTTTGTTTTGTTTCTTATATCAGAACACAGTACTGTAATACTCATACATATTTAGTTGTGTTCTTTGAAACAAAATACATGTAAAAGTACATACATAATATAATACATTTTCAAGTTAAGTACTTTTTATCTTGACTAAATCACTACTGTTGGGATGAGACCGTGCTGCAATAAGTCCTCCCTCCCTTATAATAAAGGTATGTGAGCTGTGGTTTGCAGAGACATCTGTGGGTGTACAAAGTGCTTATAGCGCTCTGTCATCTGTCTTAGGTACTACAACTGGAACACAGCAGCTCCTGTCATGCTGGCCATGCAGGTGTACCATAAACCCTTACCGCAGGTAAGACCACACACACACACACACACACACACACACACACACACATATATATATATATATATATATAAAACTGTGTATGCTGTGTTGTGGAGCTCTGTTCATTACAGTAAATAGAGGCTTGTTTTTGTACACTTGTCCTGTAGATATGATATGTAGCACTGAATGAGATATGTAAGATATAGTTAAAAGAAATAGCTATATTATGTTGTTGAATTATTTTATCTTGATTGCATTATCTTTTAGTGTTCTGTAACCTTGTGCATCACATCCTTCCTTTTGTGCACTCCCAGCATTTTGCAATTAATCTCTCTAATCTAATGTTTCACTTTGGTTTTTCATTTGCCAACATCCTCACATTGGTTTATGACAGTTCAACCAAGTCAAAAGTGTGTTCACATTTATTTCCTATCATACTCTTGTAATAACTGTTTCCAAACAAAGTGACATCCACTTCAGTCATTGCATTATATCGTCATTTCTATGTGAGTTTTTACATTGATCAGTGTGGATGTATCAGCAATTAAAACTCTCTTTATAAACACACATGTGGAAGCAAGCTGCCAATCTTATACCACAGTGAAATATTGCTTTATGTACAGTAAATCTAACTGTTCCAATAACACTTTAATAATGCCATGTGTTTATCCCCCTTCTTACTTTTTCCCTTTTATTTAAATATTTTCTTTCTCCCACCATCCCTTCATTCTGTGTGCTTAAGTGTTGGTGCTTAAGTTATGTTTTTTCTGCTTTCGGCCTCTTCTCATACTGCCTCCCCGGGCTGTTTGGCTCCAGCGCTTCCCAGCCTGTAGGATGTTTTCTGGCTTTGCTTGGGTGTTGGTCATCAGCGCATGTCTCTGATGTCTGTCTGTGTCTTGTGTTTTTACCTCTGCCAATCTAATCACATCTTTCAGATGTTACTCTACCGTTCAGATTTTAAATTGCATCCTTTGCTCTTTGTTTGCATGCCCGTGCACTTTCATCTGTAGCTGAAGTTACAGATCAGTGTGGTTTGAAGCGTGCCAGTTGTTGTTGTTTTTTGTTTTTTTGTGCTTTATTATGTTAATTTGTGTATAGGTTTATCTGTTTTACGCTTTGCTATTTGTATAGTTTTTATAGTTTAGAGTTTTCTGTTGGTTTTGAGTTACATTTTCAGTCAGTTTTGAGTTGTATGTGCATGACTGTCTCCAGGCCTCAGTGGAGAACATCATGAAGGAGAAGATGCCAAAGAAAGGAGGACGCTGGTGGTTCTCATGGAGAAGTAGGAACAGTGACTCCAAATCAGTAAGTGCATGGAAACACACATCATTGATGAGTCTTTACTCCTTTATTGTAACACAGGCTTGGAGCCATATTTCTTCCTCAACATCACCACATTAGGCTTGAGTGGATTAAGACAATTGTGCTATTTGACTTTTGTACACTTCAGGAATCAGTGACAGATGCAGGAGGAGACCGAGGAGAGACCGAGCTCACAAGGGCCTCAGTGAGCAGGTGACTTCAGACAGACAATTGTCTTTTGTTTTCTCTCACACAGACTCCCATTCTCATCAGTTTTCATAGTTTTATCACATTTGTAAAAATGGTTGTCTTTGATTCTTCAGGATGAAGGATGAGTCATCTTCTAGTGATGAGGATCACAGATCGTCCAATCCGGGGTCAGGATCCTGCCAGTCAGAGCCACTCATGAGTTCTACCAGCGTTTATTATAAGAAGACTCTTCGTCTCACATCAGAGCAACTGGTATTAATTTTCAGTTGCTTTTTTCAGTTTTGAGGCTCTGTAGTGATCAATTACATATTGCACATACTGCTGTATTATAAAGAAGTATATATACTTACATAACAAACATGGCTACATGGTCTAGAAACAGTCTCAGGTTATGAATCTCTAACCTGCCTGGGGGAAGCAAAGGTGCATTCAAGAGCTGCATATTTTAAAATGGTCACCATGATTTGAAAAATGTGGCTTTATAGATTCAATTCTCCAACACTGCAAAAACAAAACATGACAAAAAAAGATAGTTGTCAACATTTACTGTGTTTTTAAATAGAGATTTTAGCAATTAGCAAATTTTAGAGCCGTGTGTAATGCCTCATGCTGTTACACAAGAAAGTAGTATAAACTAACATAACTGTGTTTGACTGTGCACCGTGTGTGTGTGTATTTACAGGCTAGCCTGCAACTGAAGGAAGGATCTAACGATGTGGTGTTCAGCGTGACGACACAGTATCAGGGAACCTGTCGTTGCCATGGAATAATCTATCTTTGGAGCTGGGATGACAAAATAGTTATCTCAGATATAGATGGAACCATCACCAGGTAAGAGACAGAAAGTTAGTGTTGCTGTCTCTAAGATTTATCAACATATCGAGACTGACATCATCAGCAACACAAACCAGCCAGTCCAGTTTCAGCTTTTCACCAGTGGATGTCAGGCTTCACACAGATATCTTCTGACTAATACGCGTACTAAATGCAGTATGTTGGAAATCGATCATGTATGTGAAATTAGCTCTTAAGTACATCTTCACTGATGGAGTGGTGTTGTCTCTTTTGCGTTGTAGGTCAGACACCCTGGGGCACATACTCCCCACATTGGGGAAAGACTGGACCCACCAGGGTATTGCACGACTCTACCACAAAGTCAGCCAGTGAGTGTTACCTTAAGCACTGTAAAAACACTGAACAGCCCTAAAGCTAAGAAAATATTTATTCAATTGTTTATTTTGTTATTGTTTATGTATCTTTAACTGAAATATATTGGAGTTCTATGTTTTATTTTTCCCGCTCCAAATGGCTGCTCAGTATGCTTTATTTAATTGCTTATTTAAATCTCATTGCACAACTAAGTGCAAGCTCTCTTTCACTGTCACAGGAATGGATATAAATTCATGTACTGCTCTGCGAGGGCTATCGGCATGGCTGATATGACACGAGGCTACCTGCACTGGGTCAATGAGAGGGGAACTATGCTGCCAATGGGTCCAGTTCTGCTCAGTCCTAGCAGTCTTTTTTCTGCCTTGCACAGGTCAGACACACATAACATGTACATAAATGCTACATCAGAATTCATATAGCCTTGAAGCCATAAAACCAAACTGACAAAAAGCTGCATTATTTAAAAGATATAAAATATTTCAACTCCAGTTTAGTCATTTTAATGTTTTAATTTCACTTTAAATGTCACGATTTCCTGGGGGTTGAATAACAACTGCATTGCTAAGCTGATTACGCCCTTTCAAAATCCTTATGTGTTGTGTAGGGAGGTGATTGAGAAGAAACCAGAGAAGTTTAAGATCGAGTGTCTTTCAGACATCAAACACCTTTTCTACCCAAACACTGACCCTTTCTACGCTGCTTTTGGCAACAGAGCTACGGTGAGACTACTGTGTGCACACACACACACATACAGATTTAAAGCTTTATTTTATAATGATGATTATGTATTACATAAAATGAAGTTATTTATTTATATTGGTAATGCTGATTGTATGTGTGTGTGTGATTCCAGGATGTGTATTCCTATAAAGAGGTGGGTGTTCCTCTGAACAGGATTTTCACTGTCAATCCAAAGGGGGAGCTGATACAGGAACATGCCAAAACCAACATTTCCTCGTAAGCTTTATGCTCTGATTTCCTTGATTTTCATCCATGTAATCTCACTTTGGACACATGTTTACACGGATGTTTGAATTGCAAATGTGTTTCTCAGCTATGGGCGTCTCTGTGAGGTGGTGGACCATGTCTTCCCAGTCCTACTCCAACATGACGGAGCAGACTTACCCTGCTCTGACACCTTTAGCCAATGCAACTACTGGAACAAACATCTTCCTGATGGCACCAGCCAGGAAGAAGAAGACCCAAAGCCCCTTGAGACAAGCTGAGAAGACCCCACTACATCCAGCTTGTCTCCACATTACAGTCAGTAGTTCTGTAATTCACTGTGAACAGCCCAGACTAGTAGTTGAAGGTGCTGCATTTTATCAATTGATTTCAGAATGAAAAACTCATTCAGAAACTGTGTGGGGAAACAGCTATGACACTATACATGATACACGAATGGAGCTCTGCGGCTCCTTCAAAGCTTAAAGACTTAAAATAAGTAACTATGACTACAGATCTAAAGTGGATGAATGTGTTTTCAGTATCCTACATACCCAAATCACTGTGCTATCATTAAACAGTAAGAACATACTATAATTCTCCAAGGTAGGAAGCCATATTTAATCTACTGTGGTGAGAATAAAAAAACAAACTGAGGGACAATAACAGGGTACCTCAAAAGCAGCACAAAATGGAAAAACTACCAAACTTAGAAGATGCTTAAAAATAACCCTGAAAAGTTCAATGAAATGTAAGAACTCCTCTATGTAAATTATATAAGAAATCATTTTTGCTGAAATCCTACTGTTCCACATAAGCAGACCTTCTACAACTAAGCTTTTCAAAGCCCAAATCACTCACTTTAAAATCATGTTTATGAACAAAGTCTTTTTTACCCTTCATATGCGAAATACTCACCATATAGTAAGCATATGCTCAGATCTTGTGGTTTTACTGGGATAGTAACAAAACCCATATAATATGTGAGGATGGCTGTAATAATAATCTTTTCTGACCTCAAGTACTAGATTCACCACATTGCGTTACAGTAAATTCATCCAGAACATGCAAAAACAGCACAGATAGTGTATATGTGTATGTGGTCCTCTGACCGTGCTACTGTGAAAGATGTGTCTCTGGCACATTTTCTAATTAGTGTTCAGTGACTATAATCAAGACAAATGCCGCACAATGCAGTTAACTTCAGTCTGTGTTCCTTCCGTCTGTTTTGATATGTGCAAATACATTAACTCCAGTGATATGCTAGAATGTAAGATACAAATCACTCAGTGGATGTTACTCTAATGACTAATGACTAATGCTGATAAAACGCTCATGCACTTCTAAGCACGAACAGGACTATGGTCATGTTTTCAGTTTTGTAATTTTACTGCAAGGATCAAAATACTTTTCTGTACAGCACTAATATATGCTGTAATGAAAAAATTATATTCAGTATGTTCAGATGATGTAAGGTTTTCTCTTCACAAAACATCTATTTTTTTGTTGTTTGTATATATATTATTTTCATTGGTTTCATCAAATGTACCACTTTCATTGATCAAACATCTACTGTACTGCGTTTATGAGAAATGGAAACGTGTCTGTTTATTTGTACCCCATGTAAAACTTTAAAAAAATGGGGGGAACCACTATAAATAATATTTTGTTGTGACCATATGAGGTCAATCTTTTAAAAGAAAAGCTAATCTGTTCTTGAGTCTTGTGAGAGCTAACATACTTTGTTGGTGGTGCTCATTCATATGCACTTGCAAAAAGAGATGGCAGTTTAAAATGTGACCACTACAGAGATAGATAAACATACAGTACTAGTATTGTATTCATGCAATGTCAACAATTAACCTGAATTCATTTTGTTTCTTTTTGGCGGTCTCGTAACTGTACTGAGTTCAAATTACAGTAATGAAAATACTGTTACTCATTGCAGCATAGATGAGAGCATCATCAAGTCACAAAAAACCTCACGTTAAACCAAATCAGTATATTCAGAAAGCTTAGTTGTACAGATCCAAAAAAAGGAAGCAAATGGGAGGTAAAAAAAAAAAAAAAAATCTGAAAATGTGTTCTGCTCTGTGGTTTTGACCACTGACACCTGAAAAAGCAGTAATGTTATGGTATGCATGTATGGTCCTTTTAATATGAATCACTTAATTCTCAAAACAATTCACTGTATATTTATTAGAATTGAACAGTTATATTCATGCAGTGGATACTGGTGGTAATGTGTCCTTTGTCGCAAAGAAAGATGAAATCAAAACCTCAAAGTTGTTTGATTGTGACTGAATATGTTGTCATACTGTATGTACATAGGATAGTATGTCTGGTGTTGTACTGTGATTGACTTTGCCTAAAGGAGAACTAATCAGGAATCAATGAATTTAGTCCATAACTTGATGTCTGTATGCCTTTCAGGAATTCAATGTATTTTGTGTAAGATGAAAAGAATAGGATGCATGCTGTTGTAATGTTAAAATGCATATTTACAGTATGTGTATGTAATGATCGCTGTCTTGCCACCTCATCTTTGTAGGGGAAGCACATCGCTTTAGAAAAAAAAAAGGTTTGAGGCCTCGATATTAGACGCCTCACCTAGTAATGCAGATGACATTAATGATATAAATATCTACTAATTCTAAGATCTTATATGAAAGTGAAAGATGACACTAGCAGTGCACTTCTCAAATGTTTAGAGTAAGTTGTCTTTTTGATGATCACTTAATTCTTTCTGTGAAAGATGTATTAAAACTCTTGACTAATTATCCAGTCTTTTTGAGCGCTAAGCAGCAGCCTAACAGCAGTGTGCAGTGCAAGCCATTATTAACAGTGTAGTTTGAATAAAGCTGTATGATGAGCACATTTTTCAATAAACTCAAAGGTTATTGCTACTACATGTTTTATCGTCTTTCCTTAATGTTTATGCTGATCAGACAAATGATCCGCCATATAATATACACAACATGAATAACTGGACATTTTGATGTATTAAGTGTTCAATTCCTGTTCCAATGTCCTTCCTAGTCCAGCTTTTAGGAGAGAGCAAATGAGGATGAGGATAGTGTGCAGAGGCCAGCAGCAGAGAGGCAGCTTGCTTAGGGTGTATTCAAGAGGGCAACAACAACTTATGTTCTCACAGTAATTGGCAATCAATGCAAACAGGTGTACAATACTGTGGTGCAGCACCTCCACCACCAGCCAGTGACCAACTACAATAAAAATAGTAATATACAAAAGCCAAAGTAACAGAGCAGGGCTCATATGACAACCAACATGCACAGACAGAAAAAGGGAGCTATGATGCCACAGGTGCATTAAATACTCTCAGGCTAATTAGGGGGCTGGACCAGGGAGGAGTTGACCTACATCTACAGGAGTGTCACGCCTGAACACAAAATGTCCCTACTACATATTGTTTAAAATGACAAATCTTTTGTTAACATTCCACAACAACATATCCCATTAGTCTTTGCTATTTAACATCCTGTTATAACCTCACGGGAGCTGTAGTTGTTGAGTTTTTTTCTTAATTAGGAACATGTGTGAGTACTTTGTGTTATTGGCATTGGAATGTAAAAATGTAGTACACTAAAATTATCTTTAAGTGCATAGTTTCTGTTTTTCAATTCTGCTTATCAAATTTACACACGTTCATTTACACATGTACATGTACATGAAAGTGTCTAGAAAATGTCTTTGGAGCTTTATTCTGTGAATGGACCAGGTGGGAATGTGAGTCTCCAGTGGGGGGCAGCAAACCAGTCCATTAGGCATTGTGACACAAAATAAAATGAGAAAGAAAAATATTTAATAAATTTTAGGTGAGTTTATAGGTTTATTGGATACAGGCAAAATACACAACATACTGGAACTACTTCTAGTATGTTGTGTATTTTGCCTGTTATTAACATGATTATTTATTTCATAATATTTAGTTATTTATTTAATATCACGAAGGCTGGACCTATGTACTGTCCATAGGCTGATAGTAAGTGTAAACAAAATTTCATGGAAATCAATTGTGTGTTTTGGAAGTATTTGTCATGTGTTTTAAGATATGTGTGTGTGTGTGTTTTTCCAGGCAATTCGAGTGGCAGTTTTGTTGGTTCGATAACTTTCATTGTAATGTCAACTCTGGCCGGGACTGCCCTCCGTACCACTAAGAGCCAGGTGAAAAGACAGAAAAAAACACTTCCACACACATTACAGACAGAAATGTTTGCTAGGCTGAAATATGCAACAGGACAGGATCATTTATTCACTAAGTCAGTCAGAGTTGTCCTGTTTCTCTTTCTTTAGGCAATTATAATGACATCGACTGAAATACCATCTGAATACCACAAGAAGTGTGTCAAGCAGAGAAAATAAATTAATAAAGCTTACAAAGACAGCAAAGTCTCCCTCAGGGCACAACAGGATATAAAATAGTAGTATAAATAGTCCTAAGCACCTAGCACCTAACAGAAGATGTTTGGCACAGACAAGACAGCATGCACAGAACCTCATTGCTGCCCTTAATACTTTTGTTTTTATCATGTCAGCTTGTATTTCAGTGGCAAACCATTAAGTACATGACACCCAATGTCTCACTGTCCTCATTTACAGAGGGCAGTGTGTGAGACATATTACTAATAAATGTCTCTGTTAACAGAGAGGACAGTCAGTGTGATGAGTCAGATCATGACTTGTCTGTGCCCTGCATATGCAAACTATCATAACATCAGAAAAAACTATTTTATTCCACGCTTTCAATTTGAACACAGCACAATGTAACACAAACATATACAGACGCATACACTATGAAGCTGCGATAGGTTCAGTTTGTTGTAAACAAAATGTAGCTAACCTTATTTTATAATATCAAATATGTTGATCACATTCTGACTGTCACAAAAATCTGAAAAATGGGTTTAAGATTATTCAACTTTTAACAACAAAACTGTAGTCAGTTGTATCGTACATAAACATTGTGCATCCTACAAAAAGAAGAGCTCAGTTTCTCTGTTACTGTCACAAAATGAGCAGCTGTGATTCATCTCTAATTTGAATCTATTCAGGAAACAATGACATGTATATATGTATATGTATATAAAGGAAGGAATGGAAATGGTGTTGAATAATATAATGTTTTTATCACTTGATTATAACATTTGTCATTACTTATTGAAGACAAATAATTTTAAATTACTACACATAGTCTAAGTAGCAAATATAACCTTTGTAACTGTAAGCCTACATATATAGTATAATGCCATAACACATCACATTACCAGGTCAATCATAAATAACAACAAATGTCACAGTTGATACTCTAGTCTAGTACTACTACTAGTCATATTTGCTGTAGTTGAAACATGAAAACTTGTTTACTTATTTGTCTGAAATCAGCTGCCTACTGCAAAAATACAAACTCCGTATATATTTGCAAAATAGGGAATATTATTTTTTATAAATCTTGAGCTATTGGAAACAAACAAGTAGAAGCTGAGTCCTTCAGTAATAGGACAGTACATTTAACTTCTGTGGCCTCTCTGCATTGTCTTAAAGTCAGGAGGCAAGGTGCTTTTGAAAGTCACTCCCAAGTTCACAGCGCTCATGAACACGCATGTGTTCTGTGACACGGTACTGGCGTGAAAAGGTCATAGGGCATCGGGGGCAGGGAAAAGGCCGCACGCCAAGGTGGCTCCGCACATGTCTATTCAGAGAGCCTCGCTGGCTGAAGGAACGGTCGCACAGCGAGCACTGGAAAGGGTGGTGAACAGGATTTGACAGACGAGCTGATATATTTGTTGGCATGTCGGCTGAAAGGGTAGACGGTATGCTGACAGAGAAGGTAGCTGACATGGATGCTTGTACTGGCACACTAGGAGGTGTGCAGGCTGTCAAGGTATTGGTCATTTCACCCTCACCTTCTCTAGAGCTGGGTACTTCCTCCACATCCCAACAGCCAGCTTTATGTATAACCTTAGCTCCTGGCCTGCTTTGGTCTTTCCGAACAGATTTTCTTTCTTTAACATTTATCTCTCTTACCCAAAATTTTGTCTTAGCCTCATCAAAACTGTCAGTTCTAAATTTAACTCCAGTTTTTCTCCTGCCAACCCCTGCTACAAATGTTGTTTCACTGTGTTGCTTTCTACCATTATTCCCAACACCAGTCTCACTTGTGTCCTGGTCGCCAACCCCTTTCTCTTCTTCCCCAGGACTGTGTTTATAGGACACTAGCAGCTCTGCAGGTTTAGTACTAATGTCCAGCAGTAACACCGGGTCTGTAGTACCCGTGGCTAAGTGCTGCCTCGGACGACTGTGACCTGGACTGGCAAAGGTACTAGCCTCCTCCTCATCACTGGACTGGTCTGAATTGTCATGATTAAAATGGTCAGGGTGGCCAGGGTTGAAGTGTGTGTGATCAGAGTCTCTCTGTGTGAAATATGTTTCCTCCTGAGACAGACAGTGATAATAAAGATGTCCATGATATGACTGCCCCACGACGCTGTATGTAGGGTCAGACATGTTATTGTCCACTGGCTTTGTAATGTCTGGCTCTGCAACTGCAGTGTCTGAAATCTTTTCCAGTTCCCGAGGAGTGTGGCATTCTGAGGTATTATCCGAACTTGCTCCTAGTGAGGCAGAGGCGGGCAGACACACATTGGCACTTTGTCTTTTGTCTGTCATAGCAGTGTTGCTGTTGTCTGAGTCATTTTCATGTTTCCAAGAGGCGGTATCTTTTGTACTTTTCTCAGCTCTATGTGAGTTTGGATACCAATCTGTCGTATGTCCAGAGAGCTTACGGTGGCTGTCCTGTACATCTATGTTATCTGTACACCAGCTGGAACTATGTTCCTCTTTAACTTCTCCCTTGAGAGGGAGATCCTGGAAGAGAGATTTACTTCCTGTGTCCAAGTCCTCTACAGGAAGTGGAACTAATGTTCTTGGATCTTGAGAGTTAATGGATTGCTCCTTTGCTGCAATCGCCAATGAGACATCACGGCTGTAAGTAGATTCCAGTCGCTGGTGTTTGGAGGGGAAATCATCACAATTAAGTAGCACTGGGTCATCCCTATGATGCTTTGTGTTATCACTCTGAAATGCATCACAATGGACATGGCGATCATTATGATATGTAATGTGGGATAATCCACTGCCCATATGTTCATCATTCTGTGTTATAAAATGATCCACAGTGCTGCTGTTTAGCATGTCAGATTGACCTGTACTGGATTTGCATGAATCCTGTATTAATGTACATTGATCTGAACTATTCTTGTAATCCTGACTCCGTGTTGCAAAGTGGTCTTTATTGTTTCTGTAATCCTGATTCTGTGCCTCATAATGATTTTTGTGTTTAGTGGTAATACCTTCAACAGTGCTGTCATTGTCTGTGCTTACTAATCGTGAGACAGGGGCCCTGCTGCAGGAGCTGGCTAAAGCATGGTATACTGGAGGGTATGAAGGCATCATAGAAACATCTGCCAGCGGGAGCATAGCTGCTCTACTGCTGTGACAGATGACAGGCACTGCCCCACAGCACAGAGAGGATGATGAGGACGATAAGGAACACTGTGAGGGAGAACCACTGTCCTTTTGGGATGTACAGACAGAAAGGAGGGAGGTCAAGGGAAGACGAAGTGGGGAGTGGTGGTTTTGTCTTTTGTCTTTTTTGTCTTTTCTGTAAGTTGGCTCGTCCTCTGTTTTACTTTTTACTGTCAAACACAGTTCTTGTGTCTTCTCCACTATGCTCCTCTCTTCCTCTTGCCCCTCATCTGTGCAAGGTATATACAAGCTCCTCCTGTCCTCCACAAGCTCTCCTTCTTTGCTCTTCTGCCAAGTCTGTAGTTCTACATTGCCACCTGAGTGAAACTGGTCCGTTTGACCCTCTGTATCCACTCGAGTGGAAGCGGCTGTGTTAGTTGCATCATTCACCTCAGTCTGCTGCCATGCCCCCAGGGCATCCTGCAATTCATCCATCTGCAGGTAGCAGGCGACACTGAGCAGATTGAGATAATTTTGTTGGCTACAAGTATATGGCAAAACCCCTGTGTAAATGTAGTCCAAAAGATATTCCAGTACAGAGTCAGACAGACATGGAGCTTGCAGTTCCACCAGGGCACCAGTAGAGGTCAGGATAGATGCCAACACTGGACTGGAGGCCGCCAGGACACACCTGGGGAGCAGAGCAAAGAATAGCTACATACAGTATATGATACTGCAAAAAACCATGATCATCATGTAAAAAAACAAAAACAACATATAAAAAAGGGTAGTGTACATTCAATGTAAGGACAATAGGTTAAAACTGTATGCTGCTACAGGGTTGGTCACACATATATGCCTATACAGTTCTGCAGGAATGATCCCTGAAAATGAGTCTCAAAGTCATTGTTTTCTTTTTGAGTTTTTTGGTTAGATGCCTGAAATAAGGTCTGTAGTTAACAGATGCTTATGAGATTTTCACATTTTGCTCTACAACATAAAATATGTCAGTGAATACCCCACTCGTGAATTTCAAAACTTTTACGTGTTGCTAACAAATGGCTAAATGAGACTACAGAGGTTGAAACGGCAACTCATCTACTCTCTAGTTAGCTTTTACAGCCTCTAGTTGTTTGTTTAGTCGTTTATACTCATGCTGTTGCAAATTATTCTAACTTAGTTATTAATTACTCAAACTTTTCAACTTGTAGATTTATCCATTTATAGTGTTTTCTAATTGCAGCTTTTTCAAACTGTAGTGGTGGTGGCGTTGAAGTCATGCAACCTTGGTGTAGTGCGTGGGTGTAGCTCTCCACGTATGGCGATTGAATTTACGCTTCAAAATCATAAAAATGGTGTTCATTTATGAAAATGATCTCGCTGAACAAAACATATAAGTACAATTAACTTTTGTTTGACACAGATCTTATTTTCTGCAATAATCCAAAATCCAAATAACTGCATTGGCTTTTTGTCGAGGGAACCATGGCGATGCTAACTTCCAGGTTGATCTACAAAAATATGTCATCCCTGCAGCACTCTATATAGATCCCCATTAGCTGCTACCACCACAACAGCTACTCTTCCTGAGGTCCATAACAAAAAAGAAAAAAATGACAACTATTTAAATCATGTATGTAAAAATAAATAAATAAAATTACACATGTATGCACATGACACAGAATAACAGAATAAAATAGAGTAAAACAAGGTGTAGTCTTAGTTTGTAGCCGCAGCACATGTATTAATGTCAATAATAAGAGTTAATATTGCTCACCTGTGTGCAGGGTAGAGCTGACCTGGACTCTGTCTGTGTCTGACGACACAGTCACAGAACTGAGCTTCTTCTCTCTGGAGGTTCAGACTCGCCATCAGTGAGGTTGCATGGCTGCTAACTTCACTTGCACAGGACGCCACCTGGAGAGTACAGAGCTCAGTCACTATGGTAGTAACAGCTGTGTGTATGACAAATTAAACATAGGGATGGCACTGAAAACAGCTCAAAAGAAATCAACAGTTGTTGATTTCAGTGTTAAGACTTGAATGCTTCCTGTGATGACTTTACATTCTGTGTCATGGGTTTTCAGTCAAGGCTTTAAAAGACTAATGTACTTTACAGGTCAATGTATTGTATGTAACTACTGGTTCATTATCTTATATATGCCTATGGAGTATAACTGGCCTACACATTGCTTCACATTTATTCAATTACATCGAAGAGTGTACAACCAGTCCTCTATTTTGTACAACAAAGGTTTAAATTTGTAGACACATTAACACATTAACTCTCCAACCAATGCAAAGCAGCAACATGTCATTTTTTTTTACCAATAAAGGTTTAAAATCAGCTAATATGAACAAAGTCAATTATTTTAACTAGTTGGAAAAAAAAAGTTGTAGTATCCATATAGATCTTACAATAATGCAGACTGCTTGAACACACACACACTCATATATATATATATATATATATATATATATATATATATGTATACAGGTAGTACTGAGTATTCTCTTACCTCCATATTATAACGGGAGATATAATATATCCTTCAAAGCTCCCTGTGTGGACTGTCCTACCAAGTCTTGCTTGCAGTTGACTGGAGAAAATCCTTCATGGAGGATATATAGTCCCAGCCAACTATCTATGCACACTGTCTCATTCGGAAAACAATCACAAGCTTTTCATATTGGGAGCTTGGCATGACGTGGAAGGACAGGTGCTTATAGGGAGAGCTGGCGTCTAACGTCAGAGTCTCCATGGCCTGTTATGGAGGGGAACTGAGGCCAGCCCACAGTGTACCAAGATCACAAGACCACAGAACTGTAGTAAATAGATCCAACATTTGTTCCACATCAAAAGAAGATAGTATCATCAGACAAATTGTTTTTTTGTTTTTTTAATTACATGATTATGCTGTGGATGCCAAGTTTTAATTATGAAAGATACGAGTGCAGGAAAGAGCAAAGAAAAACAAATGACTCAAGACAACTCGAACCTACAGCTGACATACTGTACTGTAGCATATGTACATGACTGTCAAACTGGATCTCTCATCATAGCATTAAGTGGCTTAACTTGTCAACTTGATCATCCACAATGCATTGTTACAGTCACACACAATCCATCCTGGATGCACTGAAGAAATCTGCACCAAAACATCTCCATCTGCCAGTGGTAGAAAGTTACTAAGCACATTTACTCAAGTACTATACTATAGTACAATTTTGAGGTATGTATACTTGAGTATTTCCACCTGATGTTACTTCATTCTTCCACTCCACTTCATTTCAGAGTGAAATATTGTGCTTTCCACTACATTTATTCGACAGCTTTAGTTACTTTTCATATGAACATTTGACACAATGGATGATATAACAAGCTTTTAAAATACAACATTGTTAAATATGAAAGCAGTGGTTTCCAAACCGATTTGACTTGTTACAAGAAAATCAGTGTGTATTTAAGAATCGGAGTTTTACATTGCTGTATCTCATGTAAAGGATGTGTATTACTTCCACCACTATATGCTCTAATTCTACAAGAGGAAGCTTCTCCAGTGTCAGGACTGTGTGCCGTCCCCCGACTGACGCTTTGTTGACAACACCATACTAAGCCATTTCTCCACCCTTCCACACCATGTGCTTGTCACGCCTCTTAATTTCTACAGCACTCAAATGTTCCTCAAGTACAGTCACACCTGCAGTGTGACTTACAGTTCACAGGGCAGTAGGACATTTTCCCTGGCGACTGTGCAATGGAAATACTACTACAATACACACCATCATGTGAGCTATTAAAAACTATGTTTAAAAAAAAAGTCTAGGCACTAACTAACAGTTAATAACTTATTACACAAGTTATTTCACATATGATCATGTTGATCATATGTTTATTTATTGTTTTATACTATCCATAGTACAAATAAATACTTTTATCACTATAGTGATTTCAACATTAAATGTATGTGTGTGTATGTGAAACCAAGGTGCCAGAAACAGTGCTGAGTAAAAAAAAAATTAAACAAAAGAAATTAGCAAATGATCAAATAAAAAAAATCAGTCACACTAAGCTGTAATGTCAGCACCGCATATGGACACAGAGCGTTTCCATTCACTGGGTGCTCGGTGACATTGCTTACGTAGCCCTGCATGCAGAGAGAGGGTCTCCCTTGTCACACTTCAACACACACAGCTGCAACACATTACGTCCTGGTACTGCCTTCATAAAATGTCTAAATGGCAAAGGGCAAATCCAAACTGGCCCATTTACAATCACTCCTACTTTCGGACTGTTGTACTTCAGTTTAGCTTCACAGCCCTCTTCATGATCAGGTTTAAATGTGGGTCAGATGTGCCAGCTCAGTTTTGATGAACAGGGATCAGAAAAGTGCATTTTCACAATCTGAATTAAAAGGTGGCATTTCAATTTTCTAAAGGCAAAAACTCATTTATGGTTTGGCAGCAAACCGAATTACTAGGTACATTTTCTGTGTTTGCTTGTTCATATTCTAATTTGCCTCTTGGACCATTGAGGTCCATCATAATGATTTTGGTTTTTGCCAGTATAGTCGCTGTATATGCAGTCATAAATAAGCAGTAGCATGTAGATTTAAAAGCCTGCGAGGCTTAAATTATCAAACGGTCACTTGATGTTATTTTTGTTATTTTATTATTGAAGCAACTGATGCCAGAATTCTGCTCCTGGCACACACACCACATATCAAAACAACTACAGTGCACCAGGCAGCTGCATGCAGCCACACACTGGCCAGTTTAAGGTCCTTGAACACGAGACGAACCCAGTATGATGCTGCATTTCACACCATATCCAGCTGACTACATGCCAACACTGCTTCTGCAACGCTTACAGTACAAGGTTCCAGCTGTTTACTTAGTACTGGGGGGCCCAGAGGAGCAAGCTGCAGGGAGATCTGGTTTGTGGTATGTACTGCCCGGTTATATTTTTACACATATAACATCTTGCACTCTCTCTTACTCACACATCCAGAACATTGTAGTCGTGATTTTCAGGACCTGCTATTGTTAGCTCTTTGGCATCACACTGTGCACACTCATTGCTACACTGACTCTCTCTCACAAACAAACACACACAGGTATGCAAACATCCCTGGTTCAGTTCCAGCGTTGTTCCAATAAGGGTACAGCAGCAGAAAGCTGCTGATCCTCATGTATCATGGGCACATCATAGAGTACAGTGCGGTCCAAATACCTCAGACATGGTAGGATGATCAGAATATAAATATGCACACACACACACACACCTGAATGCATCTGTTCAAGCTCTTATTTTACTTCATGACATATTTACAATTAAAGCTTTAAATATTTAAAAGTGCACAGTGTGCAAGTTTCTTCTTAACATATCTCTAAATGTATGTGGGCACCCAGAATATTACACCCATAAAGGATTATTTAACATCTCACCCACCACTCGACAGCAGTCACTTCTCTAGGAAGACTTTCAACAATATTTTAGAACGTGACTGCAGGGATTTGATCCCACTTACATACAAGAGTATTAGTGAGGCCCAACACTGAAGCTACTGTAAATGCTTGTTAGGGGTGACTGAGTGGCTGAATGCTAGACTTTATGCACCCATTAGTAATGCCTTGCTGGTGCAGCTGAACCTGCAAATTAGATGAGGTGTTTACATATTCATATAAATCCAGTGCAGTGTACTGGTTTTTTTTTGCACAGGTTTGGAGTTGGGTGACTAATAGCAGCAGTAGCAGTCAACACAAATGTAGGGTCTATGAAAATCATGATGTGAGAGAGTCGGAGAACAGATCTTTAGACCAATCACATGCCTCGTTCTCATCATCAAGCTGGTAACCAAGAGATGTATCCAAAATCACCTCATCTACTGTTGTAATTTTATCACTGTCACATGGCTGACTAATGACACTGTACCCTGTTTGTGCCCGACCTCTCGATGATGTGAGAATTTGATCCAACAGAGTTCTTTTACAATTAACTCCATCTGGCTTCTGCTCTTCCCCCGTACAACCCAAACTACAGTTGCTGTTATCAGTCTGTCGCCTTCTTCTGGTCTTTACGCTTGATTGTGTTTTAGCAGCAGGAGTAGGAGGAACGATTACTTCATCGTCCTCATAATCACACACAGTCGCATCGCAAACATTTGAGTCAAATGTTCTCTTTCCTCTTGACGGCATGTGTAGAGCCCCTCTCTGGAACGCCAGCAGATGGTGTTTATGTTTGTCAGATTTCCAGAACTTCCTTTTTGGAGTAAATCTATGGCTGTGTCTGCTGGATTTCGTAGCACACATCAAATTTTCTTTTGTAGACTCTCTGACACACTGGGGCAGCTGGTCAGGAAGGACACAACTTGATTTATGAGGAGAAGAGGTGATTTTGTCCATCTTTTTACTGACCAATTCAGGCAAATTTCCATAAAAAGCACAATAATCTTGCCAGTCAGATTGTGAACTGAACTGACCTAATGTCAAGGTGCTGTATGAGGAGGCAGGTGATCCTGAAGCAACAGCTACTTTTACAATGGGGGTGGACTGAGAGGAAGGGATGAAGTCAAGAGACTGTAAATAATCACACTTGATCAGGTCTGCTGTAGCTGTTTTATCCCTGTTCTGATCTTGACTGTCTTGTGGAGTTAAACTGTGACAACATTTATTGCTCTTTCGGTCCCGTTTGTCTGGTGTTAAAGATGGGCCTTTAGCCCTTTCACTTCTCATGGACTGTTTGTCTGACCTGTAAACAAGTGGGCAAGCTTCTGTCGATGTCCTGACAGTTTCTACATGCATGTTGAGCATGTTTGTGTTCATATCTACTCGTGAGCTACTGAAAAGATCTGCTGAATGATTGTAGACATCCCCTTCAAGATGCTCCTCTTCATCGTTTTCCAAAAAAAGAGAAATTGCCTTCTCATTCTCCTGCTTACACTCATCAGAACAAATGTTGCTGGCTTGGTAGTGATATGCCTGGTCAGATATATAATGTCTGTCACCTCTATTATTCTGAGCAGATTTATTAGCGATATCCAGTGTTTTTAGTGAGTGACTTTCTGTCATATATGTGTTACTCTGACAAACAGAAATGGGATTACTTGATAAGTTATTGTCTTGTGATCTGATTCTCAGGTTGTTTCTTGTCATTTCTCTCTGATTATTCACATTTAGATGCAAATTTGTTTCACTAACTCTGTAAAAGTCTTTGTTTTCCTCACACACAAACTCTGAGAGACTCTCAGAAGAAGGAAAATCCTCCCAAGCAACAGAGCTTGACAAAAATGTTTTGGTGAGTGTTCTGGCAGAGTATCCCTTCACTCTGGGACTGAGTGGTAGATCCTTTTTGTGGCTTGGTGGGGAAGGACTGAACCAAGTGTTCAAATTGGGAGTGTTTCTGACAGCTTTTTCACTACATGAATGTGAGTATTTGGCAAATGATGGACTCTTATAAGAACTGCTGTCTAAGGAAAGAAGGAATGACAGCACTTTCTTCCCTTTTACATGTTCATCCAGACAGCTGCTCTGTGCATGATGTGGTGTTTCTCTGTTGTCTGTCTGTTTGCTCTTCTCATCTCCACTGTCCTGGGTACTGCAGCCTTCCTCCTGCTCTGCTGATGAAGTAACTAGTCCTAGTGATCGACGCCAAGGTGGGGTGGGAGTGAGGGTGCAGTCTTGCTGTGATCTAGAATGAAAATAAAAGCAACTGTAACGAAAAGCAACAATGCTGACACTGAATATTGACATGGAAAAATTAATTTCCATAAAAAACAATCAAATACTCTAACTCGTTGGTTAAAAATGTGGTACAAAATTTGTATTTGCATTTTTTTCCCAAACCAAAGAGCACCTTCAAGTGAGAACAACTTTTTGAGGCATGGTTGTAAGCTTAGTAGTCACTCCAGTGAGCTCGTAAGAATTGGTGTTAATTTTACTTTTTCATGTTTGTTACCATAACTATTAATATGATAATTAATTACCTTTGCATCGACTGGGAAAGAAGACCTGAAGCAGAAAGCGTGACATTATTGAAGCTGCTGTCTGAAGAATGATGAGGCATCATTAGCAGAGTTGCTGCTGGTGGTCTGTATGTTTTGCTGGGATCGGTGGATTCCTGCTCATATTCTGCAGCTTTCTGAAGAAGGACCCGATAATAACCAACCACTGAGCAGCCTTCCAGGCCTGTAGCTCCCGGGAGAATCATCTGATTAGCAATAAACTGAAATCTATCTTTACTGCTGGAGCCATTCGGAGCATGCCCTCCTAACCAAGGCCTACTTTCCGTTTCTGCTACCTGTCGGGAAAAGACAAGACCAACGAATGTTGAGATCAATCACTAAACAGCTTGTGGGAATGATACAAAGAAAAGATGTCTCTCTACAATTTAAGCCTGTATCAAGCTGATATTAAAACAATATCAGTATTACCACATGCCTAACACAATCAATAAGAACAATCCAATACTCAATGTAATAGTACCTTTATTCCAAAGATAAAATGTCTGCCAATGAAACAGTCATTCACAGCCTTGATCAACAAAGTGGATCTGGTTGATGACTCAGCTGGTCCATCCAAGTTTTCCACCAACCTACAAAATTATAGACACAAAAACAATTAAAACTGCTCGTCACCAAACTGATCATAAGCTGATCTTTTTTTAATGTGGCACATTAAGCACTGGTAGTTCTCTCTTCAGATACAGAGCATCTAGACATCTAGTCCAATGTGGATTGACTGAGGTATTAGTTTGTGCCGCTATTGGAGACACCTGTGCTTGCCGCCATATGTTTTGAGTTGAGATAATATTTTACAAATTATATTACTTCTTTTTGCACAACTTGCAGGTAACAACACTCTTATCCAGTAGTAAAAATTAACCCTCAATGAGCCAAGTGAAGCACTTTTGTCGTCCATCTTTGTTTTACCGGATGCCATAAAGTGTGCATCTGCTTTATGGGTACCAGAAACAAGTGAATACAAGGTTCCGGTTCAAAAACTTCTGATATTACAAAATTTACATTTACATTACATTCGTTGATTTCATTTCAATTAATTAATTAAAATGAATGCGTTAAAGTCCTAGCCTTAAAAAATACATACAACTCATATACATAATACATTACATACAGAAATGTTGACAGGAGCTACTTGACAAATCATTTCCGTGCTCACCTCTGTAAACCACTTGCATGAATACCAAAGAATGGGTTCAAGCAGTTGCCAAATACTGTTACTCCAAATATGCTGTCGTCCCGGGTCACCTTCAGGGACAGACGGTATCTGTAATCAACCTGTCCCCTCAGACAGCTGTAACCACACCTGGAGCATCTGCATCTGTGGTGCGTAGAAAGGAAAGAGCAGGTAAATGTGTGTCCATGTGTAAGTGAGTGGAGGGTAGGTAGGTAGGTATATAGTTTAATTAGTTTTATTATAGTTTTAATTATGTACTAATAAAGTAAATACTCTGGGAACAGGGTGTATCTGTTTACCTCGTCGAGTCCTGCTGCTGAACATCAACCCTTGAGAAGCAGCCTTTACAGCACGGATAAAACACACAGGCATCTTGCAGAGACAACACAGCACAATCCACCAGAGCCCGTCTCACAGACATTTAGTCTGCCGGGAGTTGACTCCGACCCTCGGCTGCAGCTAGCGGAGTTTTATACTAACTTAACTGTAAAGTAACGGCAGTGACTTCAGTACAAGCGAGTATTTTTTAAGTTGTAACCACGTATGATTCAAAGCTAATACACAAGTACGGTCTGTTTGTAATTTATAACGTTTCTTCCTCCTTCGTCACAGACTGTGCTCTTCTTCGCCGTGTTGTTTTGTTGGCAGTTAGCAGCCATCTTGTAGACTCATTATCGCCTCCTACTGGCCCGGAGGCTGCTGGGCGCAAAATATTCAACATTTGAGAATCTGAAGCCAACAAATGTTTGTCATTTTTGTTTGGAATCTAATCAATTATCACAATATTTTCTGTTGATTAACAAATCGTTAAAAATCGTATTTTTGGTAGTAACTAACCTTTACATGATGAATGCATCCTTTAAATGAAGATTTGAGTCAACTTTCTCTCAGCTCTTTGTCTTTTTTAAACTAGTTTTTCACAAGTTACACATGTTTTTGTATAGATACTCAGAGCTTTCAGCACTCAAAACTGACTACACATTGGACTGTACATTTCAACCACACTGTATTTGTTATAGTCTAGTCTAATCATATAAAACCAATAATCAGGATTACCATGGTAATCACATATTACAATATACAAGGTTAATGATACAACTCTGTTTCACGTCTAAAGTTACAAATAGTATGGTAGAACAGTATTTTAATAAGGGGTTCAATGGGGAATTCTCAAATGAATAATACTTTCATTAATTAATACATATGTTTTTATTTTGTATTATGAATCAACATGCTACAAGAAGTCTTGACCTGGGTTTCTGTATAGACATCATCTAACCTTTGCTGTAAGATACTCCTTGAGGATTGAGGATGTTGAGCAGGCAGCCTACCAGACAGTTCTTTGTGACACCACCAAGCCAGATTGATTACATTTACACATACATACACATTACTTACATATATAAACCTCAGATAACTCATCTCTCTTAACTGATTACTGAAAGAAAAGGATCGCACAACCTGTTCATAAAGGTTTAATATGGTGTCTCCATGTGGCAGGTCCATTGCCCATGTAGCGATCCAAGATTATTAAATTATTGGCACCTGAGGCTGTATGGAGCCAATCCATCAATAAAAGAAAAAGAAAAGCTTAAAAGAAATTACCTTTTTTCCCCCCTTTATTTCAGTGATTTCATGTTACACACAACCCAAGGTCCCCAGCCAACATGTACATGTGGGCCCCATATGGGTTACAAAGGGGCAACAGAGTGGACATGGGCTTGAGCTGGGCAAATTGTCAGGGCCCCATATGGTTTTAGTAACATGGGTCCTAAGCCCATGTGGGCTGACCATATGGGAGTATGAGTTGGCAACGTGGGATAGAAGTAGGCAAGTTATGTGGGTCTCATATGGGTCACTATAGAAATCCCATGTGGGCCAACTCTAAGGGCCCTATAGGGAATATAAGTGGGCATAATGGGCATGGGGTGGAACTGGGTATCATTTCTTAGGCCCCATGTGGTTCTTTCAAATTGGGCTCCACATGGGAAACCCATGTGGGCTGACTGTGTGGGCCCTGAAAGTGATAAGAATGGGCTGACCAACATGGAACCTGCGGACAATCCCATATGGGTGTGATCTATGAATCCCATATAGGGCCCATTATTTATCCCACTTTCTACCCACATAGGCCCCACTTAAAATGTTGGCTGGGTTACATCATAAGTTACATTTGGTCATTTGTCAATCTTCATCTGCAAGTCAAACCAGTGGCTGGCTACCACAGTTACAGTAACCTGCCGGGTCCCAACACAAACATGTTAGAGTTATGTTCTTTACACTAAATTTCTCACTTTCTTTCTAGGTGGAAAAATATACAAAGTGTCTTTCTTATAGACCATAAACTACTGAACGTCATCTGTGAGAAGATTTGTCATTCATCTCTAAGATTTACCTTAAATATGCATGTATAATATTGATAAAATAAACTTTGAGAGATAAGCAGAACAGGAGCGGAGTTAATATTACAATAACCATTTTGTGGTAATTAATTTAAATAAATAAATAATATAATATAATATAATATAATATAATATAATATAATATAATATAATATAATATAATATAATATAATATAATATAATATAATATAATAATAAATAATTTAGCTACCTAGGTGTGATACTTAACGGTTTATCTATGTTTACTCTATATTTGGATTTATGTCCAGTCAAGAAGTTAGATGGGTACTCAATGTGTCCATATTCTGCCCAGACTGAGGACTGTGACTTAACATATTGGTTGGACACATGTTGGACACACGATTCCTCACATGATGACTGCAGTGAATAACAAGTGGAACCACATTTTTACAGGTGGTGTATGTCTTGTGAAACAGCCCAAAATGTGGCTGTTGTTTTACCACAGAGGCGCTCTGGTCAGCACCCCCTTCCAGCTGTGAGACTCTGCCACCTGCAACCAAGCAACAAAATATCAGTATATCAGTAT
This sequence comes from Pampus argenteus, assembly GCA_036937835.1. Classification (NCBI taxonomy): domain Eukaryota; kingdom Metazoa; phylum Chordata; class Actinopteri; order Scombriformes; family Stromateidae; genus Pampus; species Pampus argenteus. The sequence goes on along the minus strand of CM072862.1, from coordinate 11,686,862 downwards.
CAGTAATTGTGATTTGGTTAGATAGAAGTAAGATATTTGACTGTTTATTGTACCTGAGCTGTATGACTCACCTGCATTCTCTTGTGAAGAAACTTCAACTTCTGGTTAAGACATTCAATCTCCTGAAACAGGACAGTCATGGTCAGGTGGATGTAGAGGTGCATATTATTCAAATACCTTCTTATTTTATCTTCATAACACAAACTACACAAATTCATATTGTTAAAGTTTAACAATATAAAATCAGGTAAGAAGAGTCTCAAATACCATTTACACTATGTAAGTAGCTATAGTTACATGAGCATGGCTGTGTTATATGGAGTTATATTTGGGAATTTTTGAGCACATAAAAATATCTTTGCAAGCATATCTGTAAAGACATAATTGTCATGCATAGAAAATTTTATTTGACAAAAAAGAATATTAAGATGATGTTAAGAGAGGAAGTGAGTAAAACTGAGTGAAAAAAGTTTACAATATGTGCACAATAGCAAACATGTACATAAATGTATTGATCACAGAATCGATTTGTTTACTCAAATTAAATTGTTATTTTCAAAAATGTTTTCTTTGCACAAATGTTCCTTTGCATGCTCAGGAATGAGGCACAAATATAACTCCATAGTATAGTAGTAACATAGAAGACCTGGAGGAAAGTTCAAATACCTGGCTTAGTTTTTCATTGTGCCTGAGTTTGATCTGAGGCAGAAGGTCTTCCAGTCTCTGCATCTAAAATCAAGCATGGAAACTAAATTATTTTGTAATTGTTTTTATTATTATTATTATAATCAAATCACACAGTTCTGGTATTACAATTTCTGTATGTTATTTCTTTCTTTCGTCATCCCATATAGACTTCCACCTTGCTAAAGGGAATCTACTTATATTGTTCTCACTGGAGATTTACTGAAGTAGATCATCTTCTTTTGGACAATTGTTATTGAATTGAATTGTTATTTCTAAGGTCTCTGCAGTTGATGTTGTATTTACATTTGCTTTGCCAAAGATGGACATTTTAGTGCACAGCTAAATAACTGATCCGTTGCCAAACCACTAATGTTGCTGTATTATTGCAGTGTGCTGTGTCATACCCTTCTGTCAATAGTGTGTAGCCTGGTCTTCATGGTCTTGTTGATCACAGTCATGGGAATGGTCCTGGGTTTGGGACGCACTAGGAAAAGAAAAATCACAACCATCACAGAAACCAAAAAAACACCCTTTCTTCATCCTCAATTAGTGTTTCACTAAAGGCTGTAGAAAAATATATTACTAATGAAGGAAAACATAACAACTTCTTTTGACACCTCAAAATGTATTTCAGTCCATTTTGGTTTCCACCTAGAATTTATTATTTTTATAAGCGTTGAAATTCTGCACAGGTATTGGGGAAAATTTGTAATATTCTGATCTAAATAAATGGGAGGAATTGGATATTCCTGTAGGTATAATACAGAATATTAAACTGAATTTTAGTGATCCAGTGTTGATCATGCTGAGTCTCCTCTTACCATGCTGAGAGATCTTGGCTACCTCAAGCACATAAGGTCTGTGATGAAAAAGACATGTTAGCAGTTGACACAAATGCTATGGACTTAATACATGTATAGCAGATTATGTACCACAAAACAAGAATACAAGATCTTCTTATTGTCTTAATAATTATTAGAAGAATGTAAGACCTGAAATACAGTAAATACAGTATTTACAACAACTCATCAAATGATAGTAAAATCAAATCAAACACATTTTCAAGTTTGAGTCTACTGTTGGTTGAAATGACCGTGCGCTTGGCATCACTTACATGTGCTTGCTGTTAGGGATCAAGCTGTTCAGAGGGATCAAACAGCCACGGTGGTTTCTTATCTGGAAACAGACAGAAGCAGCCAGTGATCCAGCTCACTGCGTTTTTAAGGATTCTGAGCTCATATTAATAGTTTCAGGTACGACTTGTTAACAATATTCTGAGGACATGGCGTATGTGTTTCCTTCAAGCATTCAGATACAGGCCGACAACTTTAATATGAAGGTAAAGGACTACCTTGAGTATGACATTGGAAGAGTTCAGCCCAAAGGTAGTGGTGATGATCTGAAAAGAGATAATATAGAAGATGTTGTATCAAAATATACAGTAAGAGGAAACATCCAGATAATTTGTGTCATAAGTTGGCATAATAATCATAATAACTAACAATAATGATAACAATAACAATAAATATAACTGAAAACAAGATCATCCCAACAATTGTCCAACCCAGTCTCACATGTGAAAGCAGCTGAATAAGTTTTTGGTAAAACTAAAACTCAATACTCTCCCAAATAAACTGCATAGGTACAATAATAAAAGCAACACTTGCACACCTGTATGATCATGGTGATCTCAGCTGCAGCAGGAATGGACACTTCTCGAAGAGCCACCACTCTGTCATCTGCAACAGATACAACATGAGTTGGTCCCACTTGTTAAAAAGTCACAGAGTTTATAATTGGTAAAATAATGTCTGTATTAATTGTTAAAAAAATAATTTCCAAATGCTTCATAGATCAGTTATAAGCCATTATGGAGAACACATCCTTGTGTGTGGTCACTTGATTTGCCTCTTAAACTCTTTGGTTGATCAGACAGACTGCGCCAATGGACAGTTTGACCTCTGACCTTTTTGGAAAAGAGCTGCAGGGCATCTGGACATCAACCTATTTATTAACATTTACAGCTGCAGACTAGGTGGATAATAATAAAACTCCTTTATCAATCCCCTATTAACATGTGCATGGTTTAGTGAATTTTGACCCTTTATTGATTACTTTATTAACATGCATAGCTTAAAATTAATAGTTTATTACCCTTTATTAATGACTAACTAAGTTAATAATATATATCTGCAGACTTGATGACCTTCCTGAACCTGGAGGTTAACACTAGTAAGTAGTCAAGGAGCAGCCAGATATCATTTTGTGTCCCTGCAATCAACAATACCATATTCATACAAACAGCCTTGTCATTCCCTGTTTGACTCACTTTATCTGAGACGTGGGCGGCGACTCTGCAGCTAATAACACTCAACAGTCAAAGGCAGCTGTCCTTTGACCATGTATGGATATAATCTGTACATGCAACATCTGACCATATTCTGGAGTAAAAAAAAAAAAAAGAAAGAAAAAAAAAAAAATCATGTGTGAATATGTGTTTTGAATCTATACGATGGTTCAAGAAAAAGTGCCTAATCTGAGACATCAGTGGTTTAAAGCGACTGGTTGCCATGGAAACAGGCACACGCACAGAGTACACCAGTGTCTGAAAATTGATATATCAGTCATCGGACAGTCGGACAACTCACAGAAAACCTACGAACCGTTTTTGTCAAGGCGTCTCAGAGCGATCCAGGTCTTTGATAAACGTGGTGATTTGTCGAAACTCACGTTAGACATTTTAATCAACCCACAGCAGCAGAAGCCAGTCTATGGCGGCCAGACGACACAGGACCAGCTGCATCCGGTCAGGGACCTTCAAAACAAACCTTTTAAATCTCACGTTTCACGCCTCATAGTGGGCTGCACATGTGTGTCTGTGAGCAAACAGTGCAGATATTTATATCAAGCTGAAACAGTAATGTGCAGCTACCTAATAGTGTATGAAACAGTTAAAATTAGCTCAACTTTCTGCTATAACATAGTGAAGTCTCAATAATGAAAATCCAATAATTACAATTACAATAATAATAACACAGTATAATACTATGCAACTCTGAAAGAGACTCTCGTGTATAATGTGTACTTTTATTCATTATATATAAATGTTGCTATGACTACATTTGTACTCTTACTGGCATGCAGAACATTACTTATAATGGAGTATTTTTGCATTACAAAACATTTTGACTGCAATACATCTCTCTGGTATGTACTCCTGAATCGACTGCCTTTGACAACGTGACATATTTGATACGTATTTTTCAGCTGTCAGATAATATCAAAACGCAGGCTGATCCTGCACAACATAGACATCAGATTGAGGCTTTTCTGAAGACATTTGACTTGGATCAAGTTAGTCTGCTAGGAATGAACCTCACTGTTTGAAGAAATGGGAGTAGGACTGACTGAAAGCAGTGAAGTGTATGAATTCAAAACTCAGTAAATTCAAAACGGCTGACTTCCTGTTGGGATCGGGACATGGATGCAGGAGGATTATCTGATACACAGCCATCACTGAAGAGTTTCAGTTTTAGATACTGAATAAAAATGGAAGAAGTGTGTCAATTTACATATTTCTCTCAGAATATGTGCAGTTAAAATAAGGCATAAATACACAGATATGGTAGAAATATCAGACTTACTCCCAGACAAATAGATTTTACAGTGAGATTGCACCAGTATATAAATTGTCATTGCACAGTGAACTTATCAGAAAGGCCTAGATATTGCAAAGTCACTTTGTGCAATATTTGTACACAACACATTCTCTGCATGTCAGGAGATGAGTTTGTTTTAATGTTTTGTGAAATGCCCCTCTTCTGCATTTGTTACTGCGAACATTGTTTATAAGAGGAACACATGATTCTAAAGACTATAATGACATTAATTTAATATAATAATTAAACTTCCAATACATAATGGCAATATTACAATGTTTGGAGCAGTTAATCTAATCACTGTTTACTGTCACTTTGTTTTTCTTCATGTAGTCAGTCTACCTATAATACATAAAATATGAAACATGGATCTTTAAGTATATGTCACAGAATTCATAAATGATTGATGAATCATCAATGACATGATTGTTTTGTGTAAATTTCTAAAAGAAATTAACACATACCAGCTTTGAGACAGTAAATCCTACAGTACACATTACACACATGAATTCAACTGTATTTTTATTCATGTTTTATATGTTCATACATTCTCTCCCTTTTTTCTAACCATCCCAAATATTAGTATAAGGGAGACCAGGTATGGTTTTAACATGTTTTGCTTCAGCACCTGTAACTCACTGAATTTTGTAGTTTTGTAGTTCTAAAACTTTTATACAAAGTACCCACATTTGTTTACTACGAATGGCACCAATTCAAACCTCTGCAAGAATATCACAGACCTCGTGAGCTGATGTCAAATACATGGCGTTCCTTTGTTATAACGTACCCCACTACCGGGGTAGGTTGTTACACATGCTGGGGTAAGTTGTAACAATTAGACAAAAAAAAAAAAAAAGCAAAAACAGAGGCCACATCATGTGATATGCTTCAAAAAATATTTAAATAAAAGAACAATGCAGTAAAATGTCTCACTCTCTGTGACTGAAGATAACTCAAATCCACTTTGTTTGACTCAAGAGTGTGTGTGTGTGTGTGTGTGAGTCTACTAGAAAAAAACGTCCTTAACAGTACGTATGCTTAATGAACTCTCTAAAGAACATATAGGTCTAATAAAAACAATGTGGGCTTTCTCATGTTTTTACTCTTTCTTACAGTTTTACCTCCTCTTCTATGTTCTTCTACCATCAACGATTACTGCCTGTGTATTCTGTAAAATTATTAAAATCAACAAATCAAGTGTTTTTAGTTGTATATAAGAGGTTGTAACACATCTTTAAAAAGTGTTACAACCCACCCCACCCCTGTCAGCCATTGTTTGGACAGCTGTTTTTAGGTTTTATGTAATAAACTAAATATAGTCTTGGTAAAAAAAAAAAAGTACTTTCTTACCTCAAAATCAGTTTTCCTCTATAGACTCTGCATGCACCTGTATCCAGGCTTAATAACCACCATGTGGGATCAGGAAGGAAGTGGGAAAACCCTGAAATTATCATATAACTACTTATATCTTATCTGCACCAAAACACAATAAATAATGTTTTACATAACAAGACATCTGGATAATTATTTAGTGATAAAGCCTAAATGCACATATAAACCCGACTATTTATTTATTTACATTTTGTTTTGTATTTGGATTGCTTCGTTTGCTGTATTGTACTGTAGTGAACTGTAGTGCGTACGTTATCTAACCTCACTGTTTGAGGAAATGGGAGTAGGACGCACTTCCCTTGAATGTGTGGCGCAACATTTCCAGTAACAGCTTTCCATTTTAGGAAGATCGTGAGACAGTGTAAATGTTCATCTTCAGCTTCGGGTCGCAGCTGAGTTGTGCTGTTTCCGAGGAAAAGGTGGAATAAATAGTTTCAGCATGGAGTTTAACAAGTGAGTATGTTGTTCCTATTAGTCGTGTTACTTAAATGGTCACATTTGAAGCGAGTAAAAAAACGAGCTGTCTGTTTGGTTTTCAGGCGAGTTCATGGTCGGCTGTCTTTTATCCTGCTTGTTTTGGCACACATTGCCACTGTTGTTCTCTCTGGTACGTATCAAACGCAGTAAATAGTTATAATAATCTTTGTTTTTTAATATAATAACTCATGTTGTCGCGTCTGTTTCATGCAGGGTCTAACAACAAAACAGGCCTTAATCTTTATTGTACCAACAACATGGAGTTTATGACTTGTTACTTCGAAGGACAAAACTGCAATGAATACAACTTGACTGTTGTGAGCAATGTACCGAATGGGTGGGTTGGTTTCTCCTTTTTTCCTGATCAGATCAATCAACTGTTGATTCGTGTCATTATCGATTCAGTGTATTTTTTTTTCAATATTAGGCATGTACTTAAGACAACTGAATCAGCCTGAGAAGCCAGAAATATAAGCATGTTGTATATTATCTTGTCTTCAACAGGGGGAATCATCATTGTATTCCCGAGCAGTGTAATACTGAATGGTGTTGTTGCTCTTCTAAAGCGATTATTGTAATACAGGAAACACACACAGTAACAGTATTGAAAGGGAATCAAAGTCTGGAGTCTAAAATCATCGACATCACAAGCAGTGGTGAGTTGACTTGGTTTCACTAAACATTTCTAAAAATGTAACATTTCTCCCAAAGCAGGGAACTGACAGATTAGTTTAAGGTTATGCTCTGCTTTGAATTACTGTTTAAATTCATAACTGAATAGACTGGATGAACTTTTTTTTCTGTTTCTATTCTACAGTAAAGCCCGACAGACCAACAATCATCTCAGTGAATGAATCCAACGGGAAGTTTGAAGTTATGTGGAATGCAAACGTTAAAAAAGGCACTTTGATTAACACCTTAAAAGTTGAAGTGACTTACCATAAAAAAGGAGACTCAAATGAGGTAGGGGAAGTGCCATAAAAATGTGACATTACAGATCTTTTAATCTTTCAGTCTACTTCTCTTCAACACTTCAAATAAAATGAGCTGAATTTTGACTGTGTCAGGTTTTCTGTTTACCGTTTTAACATGCAGACTTCTACCATGACACTTGGTGATTATTGATATTACAATTCTAATTTTATTTCATTTCTCTTTCCCTTCCCAGGTATCTGAATTTCTCAAATCAACCACAGTTGCTGGATTGAATTACTTTGAAATACTTGGTCGAAACTTGGAGCCAAGCACAACGTATGTGGTCAGGGTGAAAACCTACACGACGCTTAGTGGCCTGTTCAGTGACAGCAGTGAAGCGTATGAATTCAAAACTCGTGAGTGTTGTGTTTTGTCTTTTTGTCACTTTTTAAGCAGTACACTGTCTATCTACATATTACTTGACTATAGTCATGTTCAACATGCTACATGCTATTTACATATTGAACTTCTGTAATGAGTTAGATTCATCCAAATAAAAGGAAATGTTTCATCTCCAGGCACTTTAAAGGCATCGTAATGCTAATGGCTGCAAATATACAAAGCACTTCTCTATTTTTTTTCCTCTCTACTGCATGCTAACTGTATAAAAGAAGAAGTGATTTTTGAAATGTTTTTCATATACTTTACAGCCTCTCGCAATTTCCTGCTCTTGGCTGTCATCGTAATCCTCAGTGCTGCTGCGGTCATCATCAGCGGTGCTATATATTGCTGCTTTGTAAAGTGAGTTGTAAAAAAGATTGTTTTTTCCCTGTTTTTTTTTATTTGTAAAAAGACAAATTTTCCTCTTAAGCACCATAACTGTTGCTGTGTTGTCATCTCAATGATTTATCTGTGCATTTGATTTTAGGATTAAAACTAAGTGGTGGGACACATTTGATACATTTCAAAATTCCAAAATTCTTGATATGCATCCAAGTAAGCCACAGGTGAGTTGAAAATGTAAAAACTTTACTGCTGTAAATGTTGCATCTTTTTACTGAATTACCTTAGAATAATCTAAAGCAAATAAATACATTTTTCAAGTCTGTCAATCAATAGTCTTTTTAATTTAATTTTATTTCAATTCAATTTCAATTTTATTTTATCACAGAAAAAAACACATTTGAAATGTATCATCAGCATAAAACCGCAAAATGGCAATTAATGTAAACAGATGAGGTTTATTTTTACACAAACTTTGAACAAATCTTTGAATAGCCACAGGAGGAATGATTACAGCAAGAAAAACTCCTTTCATTGTTCATATTGGCACCTGACTCTTGTTTTAGGACAGACTTGAAATCTCTTTAAACCTCTCATTTTATACATCTTCAGATCTGTTAAATAGTTATTAATAATCTCAATATAACATGCTTCTTGTTGCAGGTGTTGAAGACCATGCCATCCATCATCTCCTCTGTCACTGTTGAGCCTTTTCTTCCATCTGACAGCAAATGGTTAGCACGGCTACAAGATCAACAACACATTCCTTCAAGTATTTGCTTCTACATGGTTGCATTTGCATTTTATGTAACCTGTTTCTCTGTATTTAGGGTGAAGGCGTCGCTGATGGGCAGCAGCAGTGAGAGTCTTGAGCAAAGCAGCGGGATCAGTACCGGCTCTTCTTTGATCAGTTATGCTAAAACAGAACCCGCTGACATTATAGCTGGTGTTCAGGATGCCCTCTGTAAAGCCTTTGCCAATATCAGCCCAATATCACCAGTCGTCACCAATCCCCTTACAGAATTAAACAAAGGCAGCGGTTTATTATCCACTCCCTACAATACTTATGAAGCTAAAGCTGATGACTTGAGTTTTGGATCATCTGGATTTGACAATAAAACCTATTCCATCCTCGTCCCCAACTGTTCATGGCAGACCGCCGCTACAGACACTTGTGAGAATCAAGCGCAGGCTGAAATGCTTTGCGACTCTGCATACCATCCCATACAGGGTGAGACGTTGACCTGTCATGACAAGCAAGCACCAGCTTGTCTGGGTCCTGCACAACAAGCGATTTCATCGTTTATGTCAACAGACATGTCGTATCAACACAATGTTGATTCTGGGAGATATTCCTACACAGAAAACTCCAGTTTGTCCTCCATCTCGAGTGGCACCAACACAACCGCGTCTTGTGATCTTGCATCCAGAGTCGAGAACTTTGATGAAGTGGTCAGTGGTGCGACAAAGCCTGATGGCAAAAGCGAAGAGGTCACTGTATGTGACGAAAATCCCTGCTACAACTGTGTGCCTGCAAATTCACGCAGCTTTCCTCCAGTGGATGATGACTACCAGGCATTTCAAAGTCTTGTGAAGCAGCCTGATATTTTGTTTTCGGAGCAGAGACGTGAGGAGGGAGAGGAACGCTTAGATAGATTTCCGGAGAAATCATCCACCATGATCCTGCAAAGCTTCATAAGCCCGGCGTTTCCAGATTTCACTAACAATGTCCAGGGTGGTCGGTGTCTCTCTGGACTCCAAAGACCTTTTTTTCCTTTGATCTCTGCTGATCAATCTATGCCAGTAATCACAGACAGCGGCTATCAAAGTGTGTAGTGCGGATTTTTTTGTGCATTAAGTTTTTAATTTCTGCTTGTTTTTATTATAAACATGATTGAGAAATTTAAAAGATGAGAGAGAGGAAGAGGATGATATGATATGATAGGCACTCAAATCTTTAACACAACATGAGATTGAGAGTTTATTATTGATCTTGGGCAGCAACACATTCCTCACCTCATCATGTCACATGACCTTCATCAGCAGATGGAGTTTGCCTAGTGTTTGTTGTAGATATTTGCATGTAGAAAGTTTCAAATTAATATGTTAATTTGTGAAAATATGTGTGAAAACTGTGTACAGTTCCTAGATTACATCTAAATCTAGGAAGTAAAACATCCATAAGGTTTGCATGTAAAAATGTGTAAAAAAAACAAACAAGTTATTTAAGTTTTTATTTTTAAAATATATAGTCCATGGAAATGATTCACATTATTAGTACATTATTTAGCAACCAGATTATGGTACATGAAACAAACCACAACAGTCAGTCGTCAGGAGGAGCTATTGCCATTTAGTGAATTTACTTCCTCATTCCTCTTCTGTGGAACTGCTGAGACATTTCCACAGAACCACGTCATTCGCATGGAAATTTATCACAACTAATATTTGTTACTCAGAGGAACATGTTTCACTATAAGAATGTAAATATTAAGAAAATGAGTTAAAGAAAATTGCACTGTTAAGAAATAGTGGTTTGCTTCCAATAAAAGTTGTTTATACTGAGAATACCGGAGTGAGTTGTGTTTGCTGTTTCAATGCATAACAAACACTGAAATCTATCAGATAGTGCAAAACCAAAACTATTTGCATGATTAAATATACAATGCTATCAATGCTTTGTGACAAAATCCTTTTTTTGTGCTTTGGCCTCGGTGGAAGTAACTAAAGACTAAAATACCAAATATGTCCTTCCTCATTATGTATTTATTATATATTCTAAAATGTAGAATTGCAATACTAATAAATAGTAATAAAACTATTCATATTTCAACATATAATAATATTATTGCTGGTTATATATATTATATTAATAATATATAACAACATTAATTCTAGAAACTTAATAAGTAATCTAAATAACTAAAATGCTGCTTTTGTTTGATTAAAGTCACCAGTATGTTTTTTGCAATAATTTCAAAAGTTAAAGTCACAGTTGTAACATATGAAGCAGCTGACCGATATTAACTCTGCTTCCACCTGGTGGTCTTAAAAATAACCCACTGCTTCCATATTACAGAATCCTTAATAACCAAAATATTATAGAACCAAAAATACTATAATATACTATATATTCTTCACAGTATATTTGAAGAATATCCAATTTTGTCCATACTCGCAGGTAGAATTGTAAAAAATGTACATGTACAACTGCTCACTCCATAATACCCCACACAAAAACATACAGTATATGCAGCCAGCTATTTCCTGTAATTGGAGCAGTGAAGAAGGTTATTGGAGGAGGAAAGAAAGTCACAACTGTGAGGTCTCTGATTGGAAGAATGTCGTAGAGGAGGAACAGTGTCCCAGAGTAACTTCTGATTTAATCTGTGCTCCTAAGAATGTTTTTGTTATTGCTGAAATGCCTGTGTACCTGGTGACGCATCCATAAAGAAAACACAACACTGCAGCATGCAACAACCAGGACGAATGAGGCTGAGGCCGTGGCTTGAGGAGCAGATTCACTCTGGGAAGTATCCAGGAGTCAGCTGGCTGGACCAGGTAGAGCCCCTCCACCTCAACTGCATCTCTACACTCACAAATACACAGGCGTACATGCCTGGGTGTAAGAAGGTTTTGTGGTAGACCAAATTGTTGTGAAGAGCAAAACGCTCTGTAACCTGTTCTCTATTTTATTCTACAGTCGGCAAGAGTCTTCCAAATTCCGTGGAAACACGCAGCTCGTCATGGTTGGAGTATTGATCGAGATGCTACACTCTTCAGGAGTTGGGCCATGCACACTGGTAAGGAGCCTGACACTGGTCTTCTGATCCATGCACACTGTATTTTATATGTATTGTAATGTCTTATTGACACTAAAAGAACACACTGCTGGGATCAATATGGCTGGAATAAATATCGTAATATTAATGAGGATATCTTTTACAATATTGAAATATATTACAACCTACCAAATGTATTCATTATTGTTCAACTCATTAAATTGCACTGCAAGAACGTTTTTCAGTGTGTAATTGCAATATGCATGAAATCATTAATTTGACTGAATTAATTGAATTTTAAGATAACACAATATGATCATACTGTCACAACACTATTACACAGAAGATACATGATAAGACTGCATTACTGCACAGCCTTGCCATTTCTATATGCCAAAGATAAGATTTTTTAAAAATATATAACCAGCTGAATTGAAGTTAAAAAATGGTCCAAAGAATAAACCTCAGCATGTTATAGAAAGAAAACAAGCACAAAATGCAAAATTAAATCTAAATTTGGTCTGTAGCGCATTTGGTGCCAGATTGATCATTATCAAAGCAAATCATTTTAACCTCCCTCATACGATTTGCTTGCATATCTGCTTCCTCATTTCAGTGAAGCGCAGCCCATGTCTATCGAGATCTACCACATTCCTGCCATTATCCCAGTTTCCAGCTAAGTGATAAGTTACATATCACCGGTGTGCATCAATTAAACATAGAAATCATCTTGTAAAGGGTAGTTACGTGAAACATTTATCTGTAAAGATTTATAAACATCAGTTTAATCCATGCAGCTTCCTGCATTGCCAACAGAAGGTCAAATGAATAAAACTAGGAAAAGATGGCAAAAAAAATCTATTCGGGTCATTGTGTTTGATTTTAGTGTGTGTACACTGCTCATTTGAAACCTTTCAAATAAAATATGAAACATACAATAAGTGTAATTTACAGAATCCAATACAATACATGTGTGAATTTCTGTGAGCTAATGATCTCATAACCAGGTGTTTTTGTATCTGTAATCAAATTTCAGCATGTTCTGCATCTTGAAACCCATCAGTCCCTCCAGTCTTGGGAAAGTCACGCTTTGTGATTGTACAATAGCTGCATCATATCATGGGAAAGCTTCACTTGCTGTCAAAGTGCAGGGTGATCGTATTGCTGTCAAAGTACAACAGGACCTCTCTTCACAAGACCCAGAGAAACCATATCAGCTGAATATGTAAAAAAAAAAAATACATGTAATACATAACTGAGTCATACAAAATAAATTAAACATTTAGGATTTCTGTGAGTTGAACAGGTTGAAGCATATGTAATATAACTGCTGCTATCTGTGCGCCTTTACTTCCTGTTCGCCCGTTTCTGCTGTAAATGATCCATAGAGGATCTTTTTAAGCTCCGGTGATTTTATGAATGAGGCTGGCAATTATCCAAATCACATTGTCATCTCAGTCACATCTGGTTTGAACTCTTTTGCTCTTTCAGGTAGGCTGGACTACCGATCAGGCAACGTGGGTAAATACCCAAAAACGTCAGACTAACTGTTGTTAATTGATAAGTCGTTTTGGTCTTGTCAGCAAAGGGTGAAAAATGTCAATCATTGTTTCTGAAAATCAGAGATAACAACCTAATATGTCTTGTTTTTTCCCCACATTACAGTCCACATTACATCCACATTTAAGAAACTTTTAGCATTGTTTCTTTAAAAATGATTCAAGATGATGAATCAAAATACTTTTTTAACCACAGAACAAATTTTAACACCATGTTTGTCTTGTTCATTTCAGGACGATACCAACCAGGTAAAGACAAGCCAGATCCCAAGACGTGGAAGGCAAATTTCCGCTGTGCCTTGAATTCTCTGCCTGACATTTGTGAGCTGAGGGAGCAAAGCAGGAAACGAGGAAGTAATGCCTACAGAGTCTACAGGATGCTGCCCAGCACACAAACACACAGACGCAGGAGAGGTACGACGACACATAAAAAATGTACTTAAAAGGCAAAAGGCAAAACATTATTCTGACACACCCATCCTCTCCTCTCAGGGCTTAGATTGTTCAACAGGCCACGAGAGAAACAGGCAAGTTTAGGACTGCGCACACTTGATGATACTTGCACCGCACACACTTGGCAAACCACAACGAGAACCACTTCAGACACACTGCCAAAGGTGGATGTGCCTACAGAAGACGCAGTACGCAGCACTCAAACACATGGTGAGATGAAGCAGTTTGTTCATTCAGGATTTTTGACAATGAAAAAAACTGTGTCCAGCTTGGTGAGGATGATAGTTGTCTCTGTGCAGGGATATGGGAAGTCAAACCAGAAGACCAGGAGCAGAACGAGGCTGTCTTTAAGGTATAATGCAATAAATCATGGTTTTCTCACTAAACACCAGGACAGTCTGACAGTCTTTCTGGCTGTCTTTTGAGTCAGTCACAGAATACTGACGGCTGAACAACCCAGGACTCACTGCATGTCAACCGACAGTAAAACTGGGCTTTTCAAGTTTCATAACATATGAGGTGCCTACAACTGACGTATTTTAGACATATTTTTTTGCTCATATTGGAAACATGAAGGAGAAGCAACAAGGTGGAGCTCTCAATGTCTTTTTGTCTTCTTGTAGCTGATGGGCCACTTAAGCAATGCTGACCTGTGGAACCAGACTGGAGAGCAAAGAGGATGGAGAACACACACACTGTGGGACAACTGGCACTGTAGGACACTATATATGTTTATGTGACTGTGTGTATGAAGATTTTTTAAGAGTTTTTTTTGTCTTTTTTTGTCCTAGAATAAAAAATGCTTGATTCAATTGTAGGTTATTATTGTCTGACAGATGTTTGGGAATCGTATTGTGAAAAGACAAAAAAATGTGCATGTGGTTCATACAGTATGTGAATAATCATATTCTTGAGTCTGTTTTTGTCTCTGTGTGTGTTTTCATGTTGTTTTGTGCTCCTCAGGTCCTGATGACGATAACCCTTACTCCCTCCATGCAGACAACTACACTGATCTTTTTGGCCCAAACTGCATCAAGGATCTCTCTGATTGGCCCACACATCAGCAGACACTGATGCTTTAGTACAGCCAACAACTCTCATCTGTGCCACCTACTACTAAACAACGCCTCGTCCTCCCTTTTGTTTTCTTACAACACATACTTGATTAAAAGCTGTTTTTCTTGCTAACCTTCAGCTGTGTTCCTCCTGGTGTCTATCTGCTGAGCAGTCAATCAGTGAGTCTATCGGTCATTGTCTCTGCTGAGCCAGCTGAGACGAAGATCTTGTTCCAAGCCAAGCTGTAGCTCCGCCATCATCACAGCTCGTTATGGGTCAGTGCCTCACACTCACTGAAATGACACCAAGCTCACTCCACAGCTGACAGAGTAAACAGATCAGATTTCGCTTCAGTGCAGGATGAGTTATTGCCCTGCTGTTTCTTCAAGTCTAATCAACACACTGTACATTAAGAGCAGCACACAGAGGCAGGACATGTGATTTTTTACAGTTTGTAGGTTTGTCATCTTATACAGTAAACCTAAGTTTAGTGTGACAGTACTGTACAATGCTTTCAGTGTTTTTTTTATATTTTTAAAACCATCCTGCATTTATAATGTGTAACAGCTAGTAAGTCTGCATGTATATGTAGTTTGTTTCGTTGTCTGTGTTTCCATTGTGCAAGTATTACACTCCCAGACAATAATTACTAAAGCTCATTTTGGGATTTTTTTTTTTGCTCCAAGTTTAATTTCACTGGTATCTACATTCTGTATAAAGATGATGATATCTGACAGCACAGCAAAGGAACATGGAGCGCTGAAGACTGTCAGTTCAGTTTAAGGCTTGAATGGATGCTCTGTGTGTATGATTTCCCTAACATCTACAACCAACAGGGGAGTACATTACATCCTGGAGTCTGACTTACACTTACACTGACTGTCAATCCTCCTCTTATATATTTAAAAAAAAAACACCACCATATGAATAAAAGAAAACAAATGTGTTGTTTGCCTTGAACATTAACATTAAAAGCTTGTGCATTTCATTCTGCTTTAACATTTTCAACACATTAAAAGACTCCGAAACCGACACACCTGAATGCAATTCAGACCTTAATTACACCTGCTAACGCACACCTGCATGTTTGTTTAAATAGTTTAATATTAACCTGTTCAAAAACCTGGCAGTTGATATGGTTAAACCTATATGAAGAATGATCAGTATTATTGTTTACAAGAAGTGTTTTATGCACTTTTATGTTTCAGGTGTTTAAACCACACATATGTAAGGTTTAGGCTGTGAAAGTACAGAAGACACAGTTAGCCAAACATCAACAGATGACATTTATTTTTCCATTGCTTATTCTGAAAAATGCAGATAAAAGACAGATGAATTTCCCTGAAAGTGGGAACTACATGTCAGGCAGATCTCTAGATAAACTACAACAACAACAACAACAAAAAAAAAAAAAAACAATTAAAAAAAAACAACACTGCTCCAATTCTGCCTTTCCAGCAATGTTATACAAAAAAGTAACCAAAAATATGCATGTATGACATACAAACCATTACTTTTTTATGATATGTATTTTGTCTTGTATATAGGGAAACTTTTTTTTCTTTTTAAATCACATTCAACCACTCCACTAGCACAGCCCTCTGGTCACACAATATACTGCAACCCCAGTAGGTCTTGACATTACAGCATTTAGCCCAGAAGGGGGGAAAAAACACATATGGAGAGTCACTTTTTACACAGAAATTACTACAAAAACATTTAAACAGGAATAAATGAGTTACAATAATGTAGCCTGATCAATAATCAAAACTGTCAGTGAATGTTTGAAAGTTTCAAGGGTCACCTTGTGTGATGCTGGAGGAGTGAAAACACAATCAATGCAATGCTGGTCAGTTTTCCCTTTACACAGCATTATAGGAAGTACCTGTCACCACATAGAGGGTGTTTATTTCCTGTCTGCTGAATCAAACTAACACATTTGTCCCGATGGGCAAGCTTTTCAATTTTAAATGATTAAATCTCTCTACTATCTTACCTACATATAAATGGTCAGATATTACATATCCATTAGGTATACTCTATCAGCTATATTTTGTTACCTTGGCAAAAACACCAAGGATTTCATTCTTGTATCATAAATAGGTTTTTTTTTTTTAACACCAATCTACATACTTCTTTTGCTGACTTTATAATACAACCACATTGTGTTGTAGACATACTCAACCACAGGATGCACATGGATGACACACAATCACATGCATTAACAGACCCAGGCCTGCTCATCCACTGTTTGTGGTGATGAGCAGTGTGTACATAGTGAACACTGATTACCCCCCCCCCCCCACCCCAAAAAGTAAGTGAGGCCATATATGTAACATTCATACTGCTGCTGCTCTGTTACTGTCACTGTCTGCAAAGATTCAATTAAGGCCTTCTTCCATGGAGCCTGGATGAGAAATATGGACAACGTATGACAATACTGATGAAAGTGTACAAGTCAGTCAGGTTTTTTGCTGTAATTTCACAGCAGTTAATAACAAGGAGAACATGAGCTCTGACTGCTGACAAAACTGATAATCATCATAAACAGGCAATAAGAAAAAAAACTGCATTTATTTGCTTTTTCCCCTCAGAGGAAATGGGTATATAAAATGTAAAATATAAAATCTGCTGTGAGAAGGTGGAATGGATAAACTTAAACACAAAAACAGGAAAATTAGGAATAGATGAGTTTAATATCCATTGCATTTGTTTTTGACAAAATAATAATAATTTTAACACTGCCACAAATGGTGCCAAAGAAACATCAAACTACTAAGACCTGCAAAAGGAACAAATCATCTCTGATTAAACTGTACGTGTACCAGCAAAAAAAAAAAAAAAAAGAACCCTGCTGAAAATGATTTTATGTCAATACAAAGTCTTAAAAAGTCATGACAAGACACTTTGTGACAAAAAAAAAAAAAACAACAAAGAAAAACAGTGACAAATTGGATCTAACCATGTCTACACAACCTGACCCACATTTGTTTGCAGTGTTGACTTAGTTACTTCCAATTTTATTTCTTGGTCTCTAGTTGGTAGACTGGATAAAAAAAGCATATAAAAATATGAATCTCTACTACTAAGCTCAGCATTTACAGTAGCAGCTGCTAAAAATCACACTATGAAGACAAATAATGAACATGACATCAAAAGGCAGATTAAGAAGATCATAGTTTATTAAAATTCTATATGGTTCAATCTAATATGTGTATAAAAAAAAACCTGGTGAAATCAATGAGAAATTCCTAAGCAAGTGTGAGTGTACAATGTATGATCCAGTGTACTCTACTCATTTCAAGTTTATTACAACAGCAATATTTAACCCTGAAAGCAACTCAGATAATTATGAGCATTTCTCAGAATAAAACGAACATGTCGCTCTTTTTTTGCCTTGCTACCTCTACCTGTCCTTTGATAAACCTCTGAGAATAAACGAAGGAAATAGATTGTTCCAAATCTCCAGCGTGGCCCAGCCACCATGAGGTCCGTTTACAAATCAGAAAATAAATACAGGCATCCAAATGTGCTACGACAGCAAATATTTTTGAAAATATTATCCTCATGCATACACACAAGCATACGTCTGACTGAGATTATGAGCTTTCTAAACCCCTTTTCTCTACTCTTAACAGTGCAACAGTATGGCAGCAAATGGATAGCAGTGCTCTCATTAAAAAAAAGGAATGGAAAATAAAAATATATATATACACAACAACATTATGGAAAAGCAGTAGCAATAGTAGTATCTTTTGGTCCTGTGTCCATTACAGACAGAACTGCTTTTTGAACACGCATCCTCTTATCAACAACAGTAGTTTCCACAAGACTGAAGGGCTGTGAGGGGAAGAAAAAGTGGAACACATGTTAGGATCTGAAATATTGCTAGTTTTTGTCATATGAGCGAAACCAGAGTCGCACAAATTTCACATCTAATCCAGGACTGACTGATCAAAGTTTGGGGACAGAAAGAAAAAGGCTTAAGAGTGCTGATTTTACCCAATGATATCTGAAATTGAGGGACTGAATATGTTCAGGTACATGAATGAAGAAAAAAAGTTAAAGTGACCATGGCAACATCCACTAGTTTATAAACAAGTCAGGGTGCAACATTAACAGTTAACAAGTCGAAAGCCATGTCAGGATGGTGCTCACTGCTGGAGCTGAAAAAAAAAAAACAACTTACATATGAAAAAACAAACAAACAAACAAAAAGACAGACAGACAGCTGTGTCACTGTCATAAGGAAAACGGAAGCCATTATCAGCACAGCAAAGCTAATCAAGAGGAAAAGTGGAGGGATGAATTCCTCCTACGTTCAACTACTGTAATATAACGTGGCATTGCACCAGTTCCTTTCAAACCACACTAGACAAGCTCGCCGTTGTGTGCAAGCATGAAGTGCTCAGCTGTTATGACACAGTAAGGGTGGGGTCATGAACATTTTGCCATAGAAGTTAACTGGAGAGTGCAGATTTCAAGGTATGTGATCTTCATGAGAGCATGTGAGACAAGAGAATAACCTTTTATTTGGGGAAATGAAACTTTCATATATGGCAGGCTGCTTGTCAGTGTTACAAACAATGCTGCAGTGCTCTGTTAAATACTGCAGTTCCACAAAGGGATAAATAAAGCATCTCACCTTGTTACAACTGAGAACCTTCAGACCCTCCGTGCGCGTAGCCCCCTTTGGATTTCATCTGGGCCTGAACGAGGTCCACCTGTAAACGTTAAGTAGTAAGTGTTTATAGACAGAAAGCTCATAACTGCTATAATGCTGTTGTGGTTATATTCTGAAAAGAAAACCAAAACCTACTGATGCCAGTCCCAGACCCATGTCCCCTGAGCCTACGTGTGTGGTGTGAACGAAGTTTGTTGGCTCCCCAATCATGGAGCGATCGATCCGCCGCCGTCGTTTCTGAAAATAAAATAAAAACATAAGCTTACATAAAAAAAAGATTGCTGCTCTTATCGTCTAAAATATGTAATATAGTAGTATTACATGTCAGTCAATTAAATTGAATCAATGCCTACTCATCCCACTCCTCATTACCTTCTGAAACTTTCTCATAAGTAGTGGAGCTAAAACTCAGACAGAGGTCGACAATCATGACAACCATTTATGGTATTTGTTTTTGACAAACAAACAGATACAACTAGTTGTTCCTTGTTACAAAAATGAACCTTATTAAAGTGTCCCTGCCCTCTCTGTATACACTGGATATTTGGGTGAGGACACTGCATAATCCTATAGTATGATGGTGTTGTGTAAATATGCACAATACATAATTACCTGCTTTTCATTGCAAATATCTATAAAATAATCAATTTCCCATTTTGTATTTTAAAAAGTGTAAACATGTGTAGTTTATGCACACATGAGGGTAAAAAAAAAAAATCGAACTGATATCACTATTGTTCACACAACAAAGACAAAAAAAACTGTTCTGACTCTTCAAATGTTCATTTATTTCTTCTAGACCATTCATAGACCATTATGTCTAAGAAGACATAATCTGTCAAATTAGACATGTCAATATGTTAAATACACGTTAAGTGCATCCTCAATAGAAAAGTAAAGGCTTTTATAAAAAGTAAAAATGTCCACACTTAATACATAATAATATAAAATTCTCATTATACCTACTGTTGTTCATAAACATTTACAG
This sequence comes from Pampus argenteus, assembly GCA_036937835.1. Lineage (NCBI taxonomy): Eukaryota > Metazoa > Chordata > Actinopteri > Scombriformes > Stromateidae > Pampus > Pampus argenteus. Next base: position 11,666,427 of record CM072862.1, on the reverse strand, counting down.
CACCTAAAAACATCTTTCATACCAATTTCCACACAAACATGGCAGCTACATAGAAGATAAAGTAAATCAATTAGTCTCTGTTACTCACAGGCTGTGGCTGCTCTGCAATGCAGCAGCTGAAGCAAACCCAAAACTCAGTCATTCTGAGGCTAACAAAGAAGCCGCACAAGTTTCCTCTCTGTTGAGACGTCTCTCCGTCTGTCTTCCTGTTCAGTGCTACCAGAGCCACAAAACATGCAGCGGAAGCTGATGACAAGACACACACCGCTGGTTTCTCTGGGGGACTAAACTGCTTTTCCAACGTAGGACAGCACACTCCTGTTGACAAACGAAAGTTACAGAAAAACTAATTCTTAATTTAATCCTGACATGTTCTATCAAGTCAGACATTGATGAGACGGTTAATCATGCCAACACTTTGTTTTTTCGTCAAGAAATCGTCGACATGGATTAACAACTTACTTTCCAGAATAAAAATTGAATAGCACCTTTGTAGAAATATGTTGTGTATGTGTATGTGTTGTGTATGTGTCAAAGCAGGCTGGTCCTCTGACAAGGCTCCATCAAATAAGGATGGAGAGTATTTCTCTTTCACGTCTATTTTTGTGTTAGTGCTCATATATAGTCGCATATATCATCATGTGACTGATTGGGAACGGTTTTCTAGGTTGGTCAGGTTTCCTTTTCTCAACTGCAGTTGAGTTTACAGTAAAGTTCATACATTTCAGGTAGCATGACTTCCTTGTACAAAGTCAAAAGTTACACAAGGGACTGAAATCTAAAGAAATATGTTGTACAAATACAAAGGTGTGTTCTTAATGCTGAATCTCTACATGAAAAATGGGCTCAGTATGTATGCTACTCTGCCCCTCTGATATAATCTAGACGATTTATTTCACAATCGGGACAGAAAGCAGAACAGAAAATTTGGAGCAGCATTTTACAAAACATCTATACTTGAACCATTTAAGATGTTATGTTACATGACTGCTTCATGTCCTATATTGAGGATGAGAAACAATTGCTTTTAGGAGCACAGGGTCACTGTGGCCCATTAAGACACTATTCATATTAAAGATGATGTATCTGTGTACTAGGCAGAAAGAGGACACAAGTACAACAGGAGAAAGGGTCACCCCAAACTTCAGAGGATCACCCTAAAGTGCACATTTGATAAGCAGCATCAAAATTAGAGTATCATTTTTCCTGGCAATTATGGATGTCAAGCAGACAGGAGGTGACAGGAGGATCAAGTGATTGGTCGCTGACAGTCCAGATTTCTGTGCTGCAGCTGACATTGAGCCGTTACAATACAGGTGAATCACACACTCAGGTGGCAGGGGTACTTAATGTTGATGCTAATGGCTGTTGAAATCCTTAAATATTTAGTTACTCTACATCTGATGTCGGATTAAAAGAAGAAAATCAAACACGAACATGAATGTTATGTAACGTTAACTTCGCAGCGCTGCGGCAAAGACAGTCTCTAAACACGGAGAGTCCGAGCTGAACCCACACCTGCGGAACAAAATCTCCATTTAACTACTGATGAGATAAAGTGTTTCAGGGTTGGTTTTAACTGAACTTCTTCAGCAGGACGGCGTCGTTAGCATCATTGGCTGCTAACAGCGTTAGCTAGCGGAGCTTCTTTTCCGCTGACAGCTAGCTAACCAGGCTAACTAACCAGGCTAACTTTCGAAAATGTGACCTCAATGTTCAACAAAAACGACATGTGAAATAAAATAGTGTTAACATAACTCCTTGTCAGCTGCACAGTGAGTCTGTTCTGGAGGAATTTGAATTTCAAGAGCATTAACTTACCAGATGTCGGCCGGTTTTGCTGGAGATCGACTGAATGCTCAAGAATACAAAAAAAAAAAAAGCCGTTGAACTACGCCGCTGACGTCAGCTGACTTCCGCTAAGAAGTGTGACGCTTCCGTGTTTGGACCCACGTTTTTCGCAGGAGAGACATTCACACGTTAAAAAAATACACGTTTCTTTTACAAACTCAGGATGAGGCCACTAACAGACGAAGAGACGACCACGATGTTTGAAAAGCTTTCCAAATAGTAAGTTAAGTTGGAGGACCGATCATATATGAGGCATATTGTTGTTCAAAAGTGTACCATAGATGGTTAGCATGCATGTTAGCATGTATGTGTGTGATCTATGTAATTAGAGTAATCAATGTGCACCCTATATATATATATATGTATATATATATATATATATGTGTGTGTGTGTGTGTCTGTATATTTATATGTGTGTAATATCCACACACACACACACACATGCTTCATTTATCAAGTTTTATATCCTTGATATTAATTTTGACTATTAGTACTAGTTTTCCTTGCCCCAATCTATGGTATCACATATGTGGAGTCATGTGATTTTCAATTACACCACACTCCAGGTTTAATTTGACTGCAGTCCTAATGATTAGCATTTGGAGAAAAAGACATACATTTGATCTTAGGTGTCCCACATTATGCTAATTCACCCTATTTTCTCTCACTACAGCATTGGAGAAAACATAAAACTTCTGGTGGACCGGCCTGACGGCAGCTATTGCTTCAGGCTTCACAATGACCGTGTGTACTACATGAGGTAACCCATGACAAGAGATTTAAAAAAAAAAAAAAAAAAATCTATCAGTACTTTTAAGAAGGAGCAATTATATGTATGATGATTTTCTGTCCACAGTGAGCGAATTCTCAAGCTGGCCACAAATATTTCTCGGGACAAACTTGTGTCAGTGGGAACTTGTTTTGGGAAGTTTACAAAGACCAAGAAGTTTCGCCTGCACGTCACATCTTTGGACTTCCTGGCTCCCTATGCAAAGGTGACTATGTCTACATCTAATTTCTGTTATTTGTGTATTTGCTTCCATCATTTGCTTGCCCGTCTCCGTCACTTTTGCGCCTACCAATAGACAGAGATACAACAGTGAGGTAAATGTAGTAGGCGATAGAAATTTCTATTGAAGTGAGATGTCCTTTCCGGCCTTTTTGTTGTCAAACTGGACTTTACATCTCATGTCCCTCTTTTATTCTCTGCGCTGGTCACTTTCATATATTTCATCAATCTGAATTTAACATTATAAATTATATTCAATCTCCACTGTTACATAATTTGATTATTTATTGCACCGGTCATATTTAATTGTTACACTTCTCAGCAGCTCTTGGTCTGTAGTGCAGTCCATATTTCCTCTTTACAGCCAATTTTTCATTTCAGGTTTTATATCCCATTTCAAAACTCCTATTGTTTCATTCTGTAAATAGATCTTGAATTTAAAATGTTTAATTTAATTTCGTTACTACTTTATTAGTATTGCCTTACTCTTGTTATATTTTTGTTGTTCTATGTTGCGTTTCTTGGAGAAAATGCCAAGACAAATTCATAATAAGCTTGCATACATGGCTAATATACAGATTCTATAATTTTATAGTTCAGTTACACATGCCAGTGTTTAGTGGTTTGAACCTGCTGATGAAGAGAAGGTGAACAGTGTGTCACTCCACTAGCAGATCCCACACAAACCTACTGGCACATACATACTTTTTAACTACTACTAAACGTATACTAGATGTTTACCAGTCCATGTACAGAGTTGTTGTGTACTGTGTTAAATGTGCAACGTTAACACCAACTAGTTACCGATGACGGTTAGGTCTCATTCACTGATTACCCCACCCCCAAATGAGGCCATATATGTAACATTCATACTGCTGCTGCTCCGTCACTGTCTGCAAACAGGCAGTTCATGTTGGTTTTCCTCATTATCATATTCAGTGACCGTAACAACAGAAAAACGGTATGTGTCTACGGAAATGCAAATGTATGTACGGTTTCCATTTCCGCTGAGACCTTCATTTTCTGGCAGATATAGTGACATGAACAGGAAATGAGTAGGGGATAGTCTACAGTTTACAACTACTCTGACTCTTTACCAACACTTTGGCTGAGTGGTGAATTATTTAGAAAGGAAGACTTGATCCACTCTCAAACTGACACTTTTTATGGGGGTACATTGCATTCTATTATAAATGTTGTTGATAATGTTATTGTGGCACAGGCAACTAACTTATGTCCATAGCAATAACATAACACTGAGCATAACATCAACATAACTTTACCAGCTTTACAAGACCTGATGTTTACACCTGCATACACACACACAGTCAGCCCGGTTCATTTACCCAGCCCTGCACCATGTGAGGCTATTAATCATACATTTTAAGTTTGATGGGATATTGAATAAAAGTAGTTCTAGTATATTTGTATAGAGTGTGCATCTGAGTTTAAAAATGAAATGAAGAACGAAATGCTTGAAGCATAAACAGACTATTTGATATAAGAATCATAAGAATATAAGAATCACTACACAGCATTCTCTGTTCTCAGATCCTAACTTGTCCAGTCTTAACATGGAATATTTCAGTTAGATAAATACAGTCAATTGTACTTTTTAATTGTATGAATAACTTTAAAGTTTGGCATCATGTCTTTAGTTCAAGGTGTGGGTGAAACCCGGAGCAGAGCAGTCATTCCTTTACGGGAACCACGTGCTAAAATCTGGGCTCGGCAGAATCACAGAAAACACAATGCAGTACCAGGGAGTCGTAGTCTACTCCATGGCTGATGTGCCTCTGGTAAGTCATAATCTATACTTCTGTATTCCTCATGGCCTGAGCCAAGTAGTCACAATGAGTTTTTAAGTGTGGCTTCAGTGGTATTTCTTTAAAGCAGTGTATAATTCCTGGGGTAAATGTAACCATACCGACTCTGTTCTTGTCAAAGGTTTAGAACACCCTATTTGCTTGGGTGATTGAGGCATCTGTCCTTGTTCACAGACGGGTAAACTGAACCAGTTATGCGTCTCATTTCTCAGGGTTTTGGAGTGGCAGCCAAGTCTACCCAGGAGTGCCGGCGAGTGGACCCCATGGCCATTGTTGTGTTCCACCAGGCTGATGTAGGAGAGTTCATCAGGAGTGAAGACACATTAACATAGACCAAGATGCCCTTTTCTTTACTCTTTTCATACTGAGTAACATCACTAAAGTGCAGCAGCTGTTTGCTTTAAAAGTGAAGTGGTAGTTTAGAAGACGGACTGGAAGCCACCTCGATAGCGACGTAACTGGCCCACATTTGCCTGCACAGTTCAGGGACTGAAATAAGGACCTCTTTATTCACACTCACCTCGGGATACAGCTAATCTGCCATCCACAGGATTCCCTTTATAACAGCTTCCTAAGGGAGGTGCTACCACTGTACTCCCCTTCCCTCGGACTGTGTTCAAGCTTATCAAAACAAAGGGGACTGCTTTTGTCTGGATTTGTTTTGTAAATGTCATTATTTCAAATAAATCCATAATGTCTTTGTATTTATCTTAGTTTTATATTATGTAGTGAATTGAAACAAAAAATTCATATCAGATACCTTTTTTTGTTATAAAAAGCAAACAGACATACTTAAAAAAATCAAACTCAACATTTATTCAAAATTGAAGATTTAACATTATTGACCATTTATGAACTTAAACTTGTTTAACTACTCAAGTCAAGTTAGACTTCTTTATTGTTCTCCACCTGTCCTTAAGGTTCACATTTGTTCTGTCTTGGAGGGAGTAATACGCCTTGATTTTACTCCAGTTGCCTTCTCCAAATTTCTTAACCCCGTCTTTCAGCTTCTGTGTCTCATCTTCAGTCCACTTCTGTAACACAACACAAACATGAGATTACTCAGCTTTTTGCTGCTGTGACACAAATCCAAAACATGTTTTCATTAGAGGCAATAATATGGGAAGTTATTGCAACTGACTAAACTTAGAAGTTTGCTTGTGTGGTGCTTTTATTAAAATTCTTCTCATGTAGGAAACAATCCATTTTAACATTAATGTTTGTTGAACAACTGTTGCGTTTTTTTTGATATTCCTACAATATACCTTGTGAATGTTGTGATATTTTGCATTTGTGGGCATAACAGCTGTGTTAGGGGGAAGAGTCTATAGAAAAAAAAAGTACAGATGAGATGTGAAATTTGATTTAGAAAGTGAAGTTATGCTATTATGTTATACTATAAGACAGGATTTTACTGCTCTAGAAAGTTATGAGGTTTCCAGGGCATATTTAATTGGCCATCATAATGCCATGTCTGGATAAAAAAGTAGTTAAGATAGGTTAAACTTTTTTTTTTTTTGCTGGACAACCTTCAGTTTTTTTCACTGTCACTGCCGCCAGTGACAGAGTAATAACAAAGGAATGAGGAACTGTTTTTTTTAATGTAGCGCTCTTGAGTAAACTGAATGCTCACCTTCCTCTGGCCTGAATTTGAAATGCTGGTCTCGTTGGGTGATCCTTTGAAGAAAAAAAAAAAGACTTCATCAACATTTACACAACAAGATTAGCTTAATAGAAGATATTTGATGAATATTACCACTGTTCTTTTTAAAGAGCGTCTCTTCCTCGCTCCACGTTTCCTTACTCTCCTTCGCTGTTTTAAACAGCCGTTTCCTGTCAGTAAAAAGAGGTTTTTTTGTTAATGTGTGGCACCTAATCCATAATGGTAATTGATAAAGAGCTGTGCAAAAGAAATACAAGAATAATGACTTAAATTATTTAACAATGCTGGATTGTGTTTGAGGGTTGGAATGAATCCAGTATGAAACCTTTTAAAATTATATGTACTTTAGGCAGATGGAGGACATTTAAACACATTTATTACCCTTAAGCCTTAGAAAAAGTGCACTAATCAAAATGATAAAGTAAGCCATTTATCCCACTAGTTCACCAGAGTTTTGGTAAACTAGTGGATTATTTTGTTTTTGCTAGGATTCATTCACAACAGAATCCACTGTCAGCTAAAGCTGCTGGCATGATCTCTACTAACCATTTTGAATGGGAGGGACCTGCGTCTTGAGCGGGGTCCTTTTGAGGAGTGGAGCTCGTTTGAGGGACGGGGCGAATAGGGAACAGATTGGGCCAGCTGTCTAATGAAGAATCTGTAATACAGATGTCATCTGTACTACATGTGTCCCTGCATGAACAAATAGTTAGATGTCATCAGTCCTTGCATTTTAAAATAACATACTAGAATCGAATGTTGCAGTATTTGGACTTGCCTGATGGGAGGATCACTGGACAGTTTTTTACAAGGTCTCTGCAGTCTGCTTTTGAAGGAGCTCTCTTCGTCTTCCTCGCTGTCTGATGATAATCGTTTTGACGCAGTGTTCCTGCATGAGGAGAGATGAGGCAAGTCAAGCATTGTCCAGAAAAGGAGAGATCTGTTTTGACTTAAATCATGCTCTGCTTTTCATCTGTCAGGAGGCAAGGTCTGGAAATGCCACGCAAAGACTAAGTTACCTTTCAGATCACAATGTGTCCATTTAGTACTTCGAGGTCTGTCAGGCTTCTTAACTGATGTCTACTTGATGTTCCCAGATCCAAACTCAAATAAAGATCAATATTACAAACTACAAACCACAGATTCCTGGGCCATCAGTACTACTACAAGTGTACGTACTTTTTTGGCGTTTCTGAAAAGTTTTCTGTGGTTTAAAAAGAAAACTAAAAAGATCCATCAGAGGCCAGTTGTTTTAAGACGGACACCTCTATTTCTACAGCCCTTCTGTGGTGTTGCTAGCATGTCTCATGATTATGACAGTTTGTGAGGTGATTAATTAATTAGACCTTTATTCACATTTAATAATATAACCTCAGTGATGCAATCATAGGTAGGCAGAGAATTGCTACAGAGTATGGTCTTACAGTTACAGAGAGGCAAACGTGATTTGCACTCACTTGCTCTGTGAGCTGTCGGTCTGATTTTGGAGTTTCTGTGCAGATGCTTCCCCTATGGCCACAGAGCGAGAGGGTTCCTCCTCACTGTCTGCCAAAGTAGATGAAGCTCTGCAGGACAAAACAAGCAGTGTTGGTGCTTTACACAAACAGCCTGCTCAACATGAAATGAGGGCAAGTGTAGTTTTTGTAAAACAAGACAGCGACAAGCCTGTGTGGTGGAGGCATTTTTAGCATCCTTAACTTCATGAAACTATTCTAGGACCACAGCCAAAAAGTAAAACATATTTACCCAATGTAAGTTTTGTTGTCTTGTCTGGGGCGTTTCCGGGTGGATGTTGTAACCTTACTGTCCGTTACTGAGCTCTGCAGGTCTTTTTTATTGAATATGTTCAGAGCCTGTCCTGTTTGTTCTGTTGTGACTTCAATCTCCTGTTCCTGAGAAGTTGTTGAGCACGGCAAGCTCCTCTGGCTGTCTGGCTCGACCACCAGTCGTGCCACAGTGTAAGGTTGCTTCCTCAGCATTATGGTTGTCTTTGAGCGTGATCCTGCCTGTGTTGGAGGAACAACATCTGTTTGTGGTTGTTTGTCCGCTGGGGAAGCCTCCATGGGGCTGCCTGGGTCTCTCTGAAATAGCCCATCTTGCTCTGAGTCCTGGCTAGAGTGCTCTTTTTTTGTTTTGAGCCGCTCCTCGCTTTCAACTTCTTCCTCCAGCTGAGCAAATGTTTTTTCATCTGAACCTGCAACCAAAGCCTTGTAGGCTGCCTCCAGCCTGGTCTTCTGGATTACGGTATGTTTACTGGAAGATACATTACAGGCAAGAAAAAGAGACTGAACAGGGATATTTAAGAAAGAGCATCTTATGTATCATGTGTCACATGACTACACAGAAATCTGAATGCTTTAGTAAGATTGTATTCTAACAGTGATGCTTGTTTGAAATGATCTGATCTGAGAGAGAGAGAGCGAACGTACGACGTTACACACAGGATTGTGTTTATTTGTGGACCAGAGGATGGGTCAGGTTCATCGTGATCATCAGATTCAGCAACAGTCTCGTCATGATCATCAGGTTTAGCAGCCTTGTCATTTTCTCCTATAAGTCTTTTATCAATAAGCTGTTTTGCAGCCTGGTACACATAAGCAAACCAAGAACACACAAGTTAATGTAAAGACCTCAACAACAAATAAACAACAAACATTTGATCTGTTGGTTGGATAAATAAATGTTGATGTTGACAAAGGCCGTTTAAATTATTAGAAGGATCACTAGTGATGCCAATTAATTTTTTTCCACCATGTCCAGTTTTGTCTCTTGGACAGTTCTTGAATACATTTTGGTTGGATATATACTAGTATAGTCTTGACAGGCGACGGTGAAGTCAAAGTTTCATCAGATCTCAAGCAAAATGCAAACTTCACATTTTGAAAGTATGAATTATGATTGGTTAATAATGGAATGAGCTTCAAAAAACCTTTTGTTGTGTTCATAAATTTGACACATAAACACAAACTTTTAATAAGCCATAAATCATTATGCCAATTTCCAGATGAACAAGAGCATGCATACCTTGTGGAGAAAAGGAACAGTGAGCGGGCAAATTCTTTGGCAAAAGGCATACATCTCCTCCTTAAACCGTTTGAAGTCGATTTGCTTGATGACATCATGCATTTTACTCTTCTGGCTGATGAGACCCATGAATATAGCTTTCTATAGAGAACACAGACAATCAGTAATGTGAAACACATGGCATACACACAACAATAAAAATAAAGCATTAACTGCTGAATGTATTAACCGGAATAAAAACCAATGAGCAAACAGTAAAGAGTAAAAAAAATACAGCAGTCTCGCAAAGATAATCCTTCAATTAGTAGTGAAAATTTATTCAATCAACCTTTGTTCAAGATTCTGTGAGGAATCATTCAGGATGACCCTCATTTACAATGATGCAGAGATTACACCATGGGAAAAACAAATAAATAATTAACAAACAAAATCAGTTAAAACGGTTACAGGCAAGTAGTGTCCAAGTTCAGTTTTAGATAACAATGCAAGATATACCATGAGTCTACTGAACACTAAAAATCAAACCTGGCACGAGGTACCTGAAGAACCAGCTATTCACTAAAATGCAACATAGACGCAATATATGATAAATGATGGTAATTTTCCACATATAAATAAACAAAAACCAATGGCAGAAAAGACCAAGTGACTTTACCATAAAGGATACATGGATGAGTATTGTAGCTATCCCCAGTAACAAGGGTTGAGTGGTAAACAGAATCTAAGGGCCTAAGTGTGGAGGCAGCATGCTTGTAAATTACATCCCCATAATCCAACACTGATAGGAACAATGATTCAACAATCCCCTTCAAATCAAAAGAAAGCTGATTACAAGATGTTATTCAGTGAACATGTTGTACTGGTTACTGAACTCACCTTGCCAACCATTGGTTTAGGAAAGTGTTTGTTGAGCACCTCTTTTGCTTTGTCAAACTCGTTATTCTTAATAAAAATCCCCACAATCTACAGACAGAGGAAAAACAACAATTTGTAAAATCAAACACGATTAAATGTTAATAAAGCAAATACCTTAAAATAAAGTCTTCTGGCTCCTTTATTAGGCACCGAGGTGCAGTAAGTTTGTGTGTTTATTCTTGGCAGGACAGGAAGTGTGAAATGAAACTGTATTCAAAAACACGTACCATCTCTTTCACTGAAGTGCACACATTCTCAAAATCCTGCTGTGGAAGATTATACTCCTGGTTCATGCTTTCCAGCAACATTAAGGCTGATTCCAGAGGAGTTACTGTCTCATCAGAGTCAAATGATACGTCTGTAGGTAAAGCAATGCTTGTTGTAGTGAAGTCTGTAAGGCTTTATTTACTGGTAGACAAGCTGGCAAGGAGCTTATCTTAATATATTCTACTATGCAAAGAAAGAAAAGTGCATTAATAAATACATTAATGTTGATCTCACCGAGTCTTTCGCCCTCATTTATCCGGCAGATGAACTGCATTACTCGAAGCTTTATTGACGTGATATCAGTGGACTCAAAAGGACGGGCCAACACATCTGCAACGAAAGGAAGAATGAGCTGGTCATTTACACTTAAAGAAATACATGTTCAAATAACAATACATATTTCAGACTAATTCTGGGTATATATACGGTGCTGTCTTCATTTATTCACCAAAGGTTAAACAGAGAAAATGTATTTGAACTTCAGACTGTGTTCAGGATGTCACTGTCAAACCAACACCCACAGCAAACTAATGGCATCAATGTAGGATGTGCTGTGTAAGCATACTAAAAATTGAATTAATATTAATGTTTGTCCATAAATACAATGGCTTAAACGTCATCTTAACATTTAGGTTAGCTTATGTTTCAGGATTTAACATGACTAAATTAACTAGTAACTAACTATAGTTATCTTTCTTGTTTCTCTTATGAGTAATATATTATGGCAAATTTACGTTACTGAGAGTATTGTATACTAATATATTAACAAACATGATGATAATTCGCAATGATACATCAACAGTAAGTTAACTGACGCTAACACTTGTAGCAAGCTAACTTTGTTTGTTTTTAACTTACGTTGAAGTACATCTCGAATATCACAGAAGTCCGAGTATTGCTCGTTTTTAAACAACTCCATCGACAGAAACAAATAATAATCAACAAGCCAGCGGTTGACTATCGATTCGACATTTGTTTGATGGCTGTTTACAATTTCTTTTGCCGCCATATTTACACCGAGTCAACGGAAGAAAATACAATCAGGGAAACACATATAGCGACATTTTCTTTTCTGAGGTTATTAGCGGATCCCAGGACAGTAGAAAGCGCCACACTGCCCTCTACTGGATGGGAGTGAATCGACAACGCAACTTCATCCTATTTTATTTGATGTCTTCACTTACAATAGCCAATTCAGCAGGCCCTTACTGCAGTAATACACTCATATTACAACCATTATATGTCTATGTTTTATATTCTTGCGCTGCTGCTTGGCAATTTCTGTAGTTCAGTAGTTTTAACTGTACTATTTGTGGTATAGTTTATACAGTCAAAGTATTTCACATTTCCATAGCAACTCTGTGTGTTTAAATGGGAAGGTATTTTAGAGGGAAGTCAATAACACTACACTACATGTTATCACTACATACATAGATATTGTTACATATGTGTCGCAAAATCTTGATTTTTTTTTTCTTAATTTGGTGCTGCAGCAACACTGTCCTCCACAGGTTAATAATCTCTACTGCATCTTGTTGTATCTAATTATCAAGCAAAGTGATAGATGGCATTTACTTAACTAGATGGTCCCAACATCTGTCCTGATGTGTTGGCTTCTATACAGATCTACAGCATGTTATGTCAATATAGAAACCACAGCACTTTGTTATCCAGAAACAATTGACAAAACCCAGCAATAGAGAACATTGACTATATGATGGAGAAACAATCACAATTCATAGTTTTAAGTTAAGTTTATTATGTAAAAGAATGACATTAAAGATATAAGACATTATAAGATCATGACACATTGATTAAAAAAAACAAACAAATAAAACATTCCATTTATTTTGTTAATAATCTGTATACTTTGTTTATAAAGCTGGAGGACTTTTGTTCTTAATAAACATTCTCTCAGGACAGTAGGAAACAAAATACTTCTTAATTATTTGACAATGTAAATGGTAATTCTGTGATCAAAATGTGAATAATTTACATCATAAACTGTTCTTTATCCTTGATCCCTTTAACTTTGTCACAACAGTGTTGTATTGGTTTACATTATTTTGCACATTGTCACGCAACCCACTCCCCATTGTAATGGCATTTTTATATTTTACAGTAAGTAATACAGCAGAAGGCGGAGAATGGATCAAAACACCATATATTACCAGTGTAATCCATTAAAATCATCATTGACTGATTCTGTTACTGAGCATGACTGAAACTGCATGTCCTGTAACAGAATCCCAGTTTCAGACATTGTGATTACAGCATCCGAGTACAGTCATGAAACGGGACTAGTCCTGTTGTGAAATACTTGTATACATCTACCAAGCAACACCAGTCAGTATAGTAAAACTTGTCAATACATAATTAGCTCTGATGTTCTACTGCTTTCTATAGACAGAACTAAACGTGCCACTATTCTTATTACACTGCGTTTATTGGACTCCAGGCCTCTCTTCGGCCTTTGGCACATTTTTGGTGCCAACACCAGCAACTATTTTTAATGACAGCTGTTGCTTGATTAGAGAGATATTTTTTCCATCTGCAAAATTTAAACAGTCTGAATATTCGCGTTTTATTCTCAGAAGTATCATATAATCTTTAGTCTTTCATTTATACAGTATTTATAGACATGCCAGGTGTTTTGGCTTAGCTTTATTCCTTTTCATTTTGCACCACATAAAATAAGTACATCGACCATGTAAGGTAAGGGACTTACTGAATGAACAATAATGAAAACAGAGAAAGTATGTCATTGTTAGATTGATAAAAGTGATTTATCCCAGCATTTAATCAGTTGATGCAGTCCAGCAGAATAAAAGGAAAAATGAGAAGCCAGCATTAATAATTTTCCCGATATCATTTTGCTTTCAGTGCTGTACCCTTTCGTCCGAACATCGATATGTTTTACATTCTAACAGCATGTTTCCTTAAGCCATAGAGCATATACATTTTTTTAGCCATAGAGCATCATATATCATTCAGTGATATATGTAAACAGTGTAAAGAATTCCTTCTCCTGACAACCACAGATGAGAACCAATAGCGGTATATTGTCCAATAATGTGCAATAAAAAATGAGAGTTGGAGAATCTAGCTTTCACAATATCAACTGATTAGTCATGAACTGACTTTATATTCTGAACTCCAGATTTAAAAAGCCACATTCATCCAGTGCAAACCCCCATTAATTATGCAGAGTAAAAATTGGAGCCTCGTTGTCACAAATTGAGAAAACACTTTCATAAATAGGGCAACAATGACAAAATCTTTCAAGCTGATAAATTCACCTGATTGAATGAGGCATTATTATGTGTTCTAATAACACTGGAAACATTTTTACTACTATTCTGCCACTAGCTGTTACGGACCTGACATTTCTGGAGTGAAATAGAGACGGCATCCACAAGCATCTGCTGAGCTCCCCAAGTCTTTGTCTGGTATTAAAGCTTGTATAATAATGAGTTTTGTCCCACAGCCTCTTTTAGCAAAGGAGCTCCTTTTTAATTCTACAGGCTGACCACACAATGGAGCTTGGCTCTGGAGATCAGAACTGGCTCAGAGATTGCCAAATCAGGTTGTGCTAGTGTTTTTTCAAAAACACACCACGATGGACAAGGAGCATGCAAAGCCACAGTGTCTGAAACGTGGCTCGGTTTCAGGGAGTTTGTAAGGTTTTGTTTTTCAGGATTAAATGCTATGAAGTAGCACCCAACTGTTTTCCTCATAAAGAACAGCTGATGTACAGGTATAAAAATCCAAACTAAATGACATTCATTCTTGTTCAATCGTTCACTTCATTATGGAAACACAGGGAGGCATATCAGTGGTCTAAGGATCACTGTAGGTTTGTGCAGAATGGGCTGTGGAGCAGCATATAGTAGTGGTGAAATGGACACATAAGTACGACTAATACAAAAATGTTTTTTTTGTTAAAATAAAGATTCAGAATAACAGCAGTCATCTCCAGTGAGTCCTTATGATAAACCGTTGAGGATTGATCTCTGTGATGATCCTTAACACAGGAGTTTCAGCAGTTCTTGAATAAAAAGGAAAAATGTATTTCAACTGGTCCGAGTAACCAAAAGAATCTCAGATTTCAGCCCACGGAAGATGACAGAAGAGATGAACAGATTAGAAAAGCCACTCAGTCCTGCTGAATAAAAATGATACTTGTGCACACAGTTGCCTGTTCGTTCATTCAAAGATAGTGAAAGCCTTGTTTCTGAGATGGCTGAGAAGCTGATTGATTGAGCGGTTATACATGCAAATCAAGGCAGCACAGATCCATTTCTAATGTTCCCCGTGCTCCATATACAGGCTTTCTCAAGTACTGTATAAGTAGTGCATGTCTTAATTCCCTTGTTTGGGTTTAGTACAACAGATTCAAGCTTTTCCCTGTTTTAGATCCACTTGTCTGAGTCCAGTGATGATCATAGATATGCTGCTGGTCCATCTCCCCCCAAAAATGTAAACACTAACCTTGAATCTCATCTGCGCAGCAAAGAGAACAAACTGCTGAAGTTGTGTACTGAAGGTGCATGAATTGAGTTCGAACAGCACCTTGGACGGTCTCACAAGGAATAAAAGACTCACTTGAGTTACATACTGCATGCGTTACCTAAAAACACACAAACAAACCAAAAAGCTGCTCATGTTTAAACCATATCCCAGCTGTTTAACATACTTGTGCAGACCTAAGGTCTACATCAGCATGTAAGAGTGAGAATACAAACTGTCAGTGGTGAGTCCCACTGAGACAGTCCGTCTCCCTGTCACCGACACATGAAGGACAGCCCCAGGGAGCAGATGTCCATCTTCGCCCCAGCCAAGGAGGGCATATAAGAGATCTTGCTTTAGAGATGACCAAGTGTTGGTGAGCTGCATCAGTCTGCTCTTCTCTCAGACAGAAAACTCCGACCCACCACGGCGACCATGGGTCAACAGCATCAGACGCCGCAGACGCAGGCCTGTGAATGGATTGCACCAGAGCAGAGAGGGCGGACCCCCAAACACAGCTTTCATTCCATCCCATCGCATGCGACGTTCCCATGTAGGCTTCTCGTTTTTAAGACGTTCGATCTCCTGCAAGACATTCAAACTCATCTGTAAATGAAAGATTCCTTATTAAATAACCTGATTACTTCGGCTCATTAACATGCGAAGACACAAAATTACATTAAGAAAAAAAAAACCCAAAACATTTTAAAAGACCTGAGACCACTCTGAAAACAAAATATTAAAAATAAACTAATAACATACTTGAAGAGCCATTTATCAAGCCTAAGATTCCACACACACACTAAAGTGCAGTGGATACTGACCGTCTCGTCGTTGCAGATGGAGTGGATCTGTGTACCGAACATTACAGCAGTGAAAGTGAGGAAGAGGATGGCTTCGAGACACAGGAAGATCAGCAGCAGCACAGACACCCCTGGAGAGAAGTCACTGCACTCTGGTTGCCAGAAGAAAGAAAAAAAGGTTGAGTTTTTAATTTTGCACATAACAGAAAAGTCAGATTCCAAAATGCTCACACAACTTTCCTTAAAGGACCAAAATGGGCAAATAGAAAAATGCTGCAAAATGGGCGAAAAAAAAGCACCTGTCACAGTAGCATTGATCATGGGAAACAATTACAAACTATATTCCAGCAGAGGACAATAGAAGCTGGACGTCTAAGAATGAACTATTATCTTCATCCTATATCTTTCCAGGTTCGGTCCAACCCAGAGACCCACAAGGGAGCAGGAAGAGATCAATGGCAGCTCAGTGATGATTATGCTGCACAGCTCCAATGACCTGTGCAGAGCAGCTGTTCTTACAACAGAATCTCTTTCCCTTTTCCACTCTCTGTCTTTCTTTATGTCTCTAAGTAATTTACTTCTCTATAAATTGCTTTATCTTTGTCACACCTCTCTGACATTATGTCATTGACATTGGTCGTTTTGACTTGCTATAGTGAATCTTATAGGACTGAGAAGTCTTACCATTCCACTGGACTTTAATACAGGTGAAGAAGTGCATACCACTCAGGCCCAGTGCATGGGCAGACACCAAGGCAATATACATCTGTGGAGAGGAGAACAAAAACAGGGGAAAGAGATAAGGAGAAAAAAATGATAGAAAAAAGGGGAAAAAAACCCCTCAAATATATCTGTAAGGAGCACAAACTAATCACATAGGTGACCTTGTAATGCTCAGCCTCATATGACAGCTTTATGTTTCTGTCATCCAAATTTCCAGTCAGCATATGAAGCCATAAAAAAGTGCTGATGTTGTCAACATCTCATGGCCTGTCCGTTGTGCACAACATCACTGCTGAGCTGCTTACGTCACCACAAAATGAGACCGTTTTCTACAAAGAACAGATTTAGCTGTAATTTCACCTTCCGCAGATTAAAAAAATGTGATTTATGTACTTCTTTTAAATCATGTTCCTTAAAGCCAAGGATAAAGTCACTTTGAAAAGACAAGAGCCAGTTGAAGGTTTCTATGGTAATGCATTTTGATCAGGGGACATATATTAGCTACTTTATTGTTGCGCTACAATAAAAATATACATAACATTATTTGATAATTAATTTATCATAATTGGAATACTGTGTAAAATGTGTATCCCTAAAGCCTACTACAACCAAACAACATTATTAAATGGTCACTCCATGAGTATGTCTGTGTACGTACAGTGAAAAGTACAAAGAATCTCTGATTCTTTTCTCCCACGCAGTTATTGACCCAGGGACAGTGGTGATCCATCTTCCGGATGCATCTTTTACAAATACTGCAAGCAGGAGAGAAAAACGTTGTTGCTGCATGACACACTGACTCTGTTAATGTATATAAAGTTGTTTTCTAAAGCCCAATTTGATCGATATAAGGTGGAGTAAAATAGCATTTCTGTGAGGTCAGTTTTGTGTAAGCTTGTTTACAACAACTAGACTGACCTGCAGTGGTGTGCCCTTTCAGGCTTAATGCTGCAGCACTTTGGACACTTGTAGATCACCTCTCCAGGCTTCAGCTGCAAGCTCTCCATGTACTCCTTGGTTGCGTTGCCTTTAGGAACTGCACCCTAAGGAGCGGGGCAGACAGACAAAAACACCCTGTCATTTAAAAAAGGTCTAAATAAAGGCAATATGCCACAGCCTTTCAGAAGTCAAGTTTGTGTTTCTGTGTATGCAGCAAACGGTTGATTGTATGATATCCACTACTTGGTTTGATTTTGACTGAATATGCAGGAAACACAAGCTGTATCAAGTTAATTGGACTTTATATAGTTTTAATAGTAAAAAAAATTAAAAAACTTTTGTTGGGTAATTAAACATGACATACTGTTTCCTAAATGCTGCGATAGAATCTAGTTTTGAGATGAGGCGAAAACAAAAACAAGTGGTACAACAACAACTTATATTAGCAGATTAAATTGTTGTGTCAGAAGACATCTATACCCAGACTATTTAATAGTCTGCTCTACTTTACCAAGCAGCATCTCTGCACATTGTTTCTCAGCTCGCTGTCCAAGTACATCAATGAGTGACAGCGTCTGGTAGGAGTTTGGACATGGCAGCAGTTCTTGCTTGTGCTGCAACAAGCACTGTAAGAATCTCCTGCTACAATTCCTGACCACAACCTTATTATCCTATCCTTTGTAATTATGGTAGTTGCTTTGTAAACACAAACACTGTTTTTACACCCTCTTGTTTTCTTTTAAACCTTGCTTTCTTCCTCGTATCCACCCCGATGTTCTATTAATCTCCTATACATCCTTACCGGGTCAGTCAACATGGTGCGTAGATGTGAGGCCAATGCAAGCACAGCCAAGGAGTTGAAGGTGGCCCCGTTCAGCAGTGAGTACCAGAAGTTCTTGGCAGGCAGCAGCATGACAAAATTCACTACGAATTCAGCGTACAGCACCAGGAACCAGGTCATGGTTGCACACACCATACCGCAGCTGTCCTGGATGAACCACAGTGTGCGATTCCCTGCTGTCTGGCCAGCATGGGGACCCCCAACCATCACTCCCGCTGCCAGGCTCCCTGTCTCCACATCTGCACCTGCTGACAGCAGTGGGTGGTGCTGCTCCATATCTCGCAGTCGGTGGTTTGAAGACGGCATCCTGCCTTAGGAGGAGGGGAAATTAATAAAAGCAAAATTAAATGTACTAATACTGTTTCATCCATCATCATCCTTACAGTTCTGCTCTGAGTGTAAAGAAAAAGTCCCAGGTCTTCAAGCTCAGGGCTGTTATTACAAGAGTCATGAGTCATTAACGGTTTCTTCCTTTATTTTCATGTCAAGGTCACAAGAGAACATTCAGGACCAACCCAAGAGAATATGTCTGCAGCTTCAAGATAAATCAATGGCTGCCCTGGTCCCTTTAGGAAACTGATCCAGCAGCTGAGGTAAATGTGCACGAGGAATACAGGCTAATAATAATCTGTAGACCCAGTTACTGTCTGCTCACAGGATTCACTGTGACTCCCTGAAACAAAGTAAACCAATAAAACAAGGTAGTACAAAAACACACTTTTAGAAAACACAAACAAGTCAGTGTTAGATTAGAAGAGGTTTGATCCAAAAAGGCAAAATGCCTAAACACTAATGACTAATAACTATATACTGACAGAAAGGTTTTTTTTAAATTCTTTTTTGCTTCTATATTACACCAAAAACAATTATTTTTTTTTATATGATTCAACACGTTCATGTATTGATAGGTCATTGATGAAATAGTGTGAAAATGCATATTTGTTCTTTATGCCCCTTGAATGGATACAGATAAATGTCTTCTCAGACAAAGTGTTACATGCCACCCAACCCAAATAAGCTGGCACCACACAGACGAATTTCAACTGCATCTGTTTCAAAAGTGTTCGAATCACAAAGGGGTTTGCGTATTGACACATCAGTACAATCCCTCTTCCACTCTCCAAGCTTGTCATCCTTTAAAAGAGGAAGGACATAAACTTGCTGTACACACGTGGTGTACGCGCTGATGTAATTCTCCATACACATAGTACCCAGGCTACCACAACACTTTTAAAAAAATTATACACACCAAGACAAACAAGCTAATTAAAGAGGCTGGTGTGCAAATGGTTGGCTTTAGGGCCTAATTGTCACCAAACATTACATCTTATCTCTGAGCGTTATTTACAACTCCAGAGTGTGGTGCACACACACCTAAAAAGCTTCTACAGGTGCAGTATCAAATAACAAACAGAAGGCAAAAGTCAGACAAAAGATATGTACACTATACTGACCTTGAAATTCAGTTTAAACATCACATTTGTGAGGATTTGCGTTTCGTCACCTGACTTAATTCATAACACAGCTTGACTCAGTCTAATCAGTCATAGTGACAGCTGAGTAGGTATGCAAGAGCCTTTAATTAATTGCATAATGACAAGACAATTGATGTCTTGAGAAGGTTTGTCAGCAAGTGAGTTGAGTGAACAAAATAAACAACTGCAGTTTCAATTATTGTTATGACAGCATGCATCACTGAATGATGTCAGCAAAGCAGCATCAAGTTGAAAATAAATCAGTTTATTGCATCAAAAAGACCTAGACTGAGACAGGAGGAAAGTATTGTCTCAGGTGACAGCACAGAAAAAAATGCAGGCTGTTTTTTTAAGCATCACACAGTAAATAAATGAATGAGATGCATTAGTATTTGAAAAACTCAGCTCATAAGATGAAGATGATGAGTGATCGATTCACTGTATTTACTCAAAGCAGCATGTTGCAGTGAAAATTGTAAATTATTGGAGACTAAAGTGGCTAAATCTGTCACAGTCAAACAGCAAACAGTGGTGTGTGGGGAATAAATCATACATACATGAAGACTCAGGCAGTGCTACATGTGTTGGGATGAAGTTATACTAAGGTTTGAGTTTTATTAAACCAGTGACAGAATCAAAGAAGATGCAAAGAAACAGATACAACTAACAATGTCAAGTAATCCAAGTCACACAGGTCTGCAAAACTTTTTACAGAAGCTTTACGAATACCTGTCCAAGGATGCCTCTTCACTTGGAACAAGTGTATTCAACAACAGGTTTGTTTACAACTGGTCACTAGTGTTGAATGCCATGTCATTTCACTGTTAAACAAAACACTTAGCATAGTCCTAAAGAGGTCAGAAAACACTCTTAACCAGTTTAAGGCATATTGATTTTTCCTGCGGTCAATGAAAGGGAGGTTCATTAAAGCTACACCAGCTGCTTCTCCAGCTGTCTGCCCTTCCCACTCAGAGGACACAACACAAGATCCACCAATACCTCTATGTCCCCCTCTCCTTCTCTTCATCTCTCTTCTGACATATACAACCAACCCTCACCTCCATGTCATCCAGCTCAGATCACTTTGCAGGGTCACTCCACTGCAGAGTCATTGCATACAAAGTCATAGCAAGG
The DNA here is from genome assembly GCA_036937835.1 of Pampus argenteus. Taxonomy (NCBI): domain Eukaryota; kingdom Metazoa; phylum Chordata; class Actinopteri; order Scombriformes; family Stromateidae; genus Pampus; species Pampus argenteus. The sequence continues at coordinate 11,645,448 of CM072862.1, read as the reverse complement.
ACTTATGTATGTCTAGTCTACAATAGATGTAGCCTAAAATGTCTAAAATGGGTTTTGATTCATTAACTGATTTTATGTTTCACTATCACCTTTCTAAACAACCTCAAAGGCAATACAAAAATAAAACCAGTTGTGGTTGTGATTATCCTCCTTTTCATCAGGTAAGTTAATCTTAGGAATGCTACTCTTCAAGGTTTCACACAAGAGATGACATAAGACAGATGACATGAGCTTAGCTGCTTTGCTCTGTTTGTTGCCGTTTACCCTGAAAACTGTAATACAAAAACCTGCAAGTTGAGGAAAAATGAGGGGCAACCTACCTAATATGTTCCCTCTTCACAAAGACATGCTGTGGTGTGTACCTCCTGGACCAGCATTCAGGATGGACTACATATATAGACCGACATGAAGTCTTACACCTGAAAAAGACACAGAAATGTGTTAAAATCTGCCATTAAAACCTCTCATTAGCACACAAACTATCAGTGACCAGTTCAAGTCCTCATTGCTTTCTTCTTTGGTTGAATTAAAGGATGTGTCCTACAAGTGCTCCCTTTTTTCTTGATTCTGAGGAAACGCATCCATTATGATGATATTATGAGCCATTTTATTATTTATTATTGCTGACAGCAACGTGGTGACACTTAAAATATTATCTGCTTATAGTCTGTAGTGTTAGTACAATTTCTTCTGGCACTGAGGAGGTAAATCAATCCAAACTGTTCTACCACCGAAAACATGTGGCAATACTTTACTGACAATCTGAGATGTACTCAGATTCAGGCTCTCTCAGCATTTTCCAGAAGGAGATAGCTAATCAACATTAAACCCACTCAGCTAATATTTTGTTATGGACATATAAACAACAAACTGAAGCATATCTAACAGATTAGTTGCCTTAGTGTGACTGAGATTACAGCTCCGTTTCACATTGCCTATAAATCACCACCTTGTCATTCATCAACCGCCATCTGTGTAACTGACCATCTACTAAAGCCGTCGTTGAGCACCAGTAAGCTGAAGGCGACCAACCGGAGGTTTCCTCTCTGCTACGATGATAACAGCAAAGGTCGTGACTAAAACTGAACACTAACACTACACACAAATACAGCGTCGTGCTAGCTAGACACTTCTCATGCTATCTACCGGACTTACTGGTAAATCTTGCTTTGCTAACTAGCCACTAGCGGAAGCTATCCGCTAGCATGCTAACATTGTACATGCGAACGACGAGTGCAAAAAGCAGAGCCTCTTGAGTGACAGCCACATTACATACCTTAATACTCCTTATGTCATTTAGTTGGAACTCCCTCTTGACGCTTTTTGATGTTTCATTTAGGCTAAACTCCAGCTCCAATGCAGCCTTGCCCTGTGAGCGGCAGCCGCAACACACCGCTTCCACAACGGGCTGACAGCAGTGACCAGTAGCCACGGAGCTTCCGGGCTTCGCCTCGGGATTTTCCGCTCACATTCGCGAATGTCCGGGAAAAGACTCGATACATGCAGGGCATGGTTCAACAGCGTCACCCCGTGGATCATGATCAAATCGCTATAATTTTGTTCTCCACTAGAGGGTGCTATTGCCTAAATACAATCACAATCCCTGTAAATTAAGAAAAACAAGTATGTTTACATATATAAATTTCTGTTTCCGGTTTTAGTGGCTCTCAATGTAATTATAATAACAATACAAACATCTTCAGCAATATACACAAAGAATGACTAGGCTTTCAATAGGTGAAACTGTTTCTGCGAACTGTAAATTTGATACAAATAGTGCAAAGAAGTGAAGAGTTTTAGACTGAATTGCTCAGGCTGTGTAAACAAAGGGTGCTCCTCTTCCTTTTCATTGGGCCCTGATTTCCAACATTGCAAGTGTGTTTGTTATTTTATCAGTCATGTTGCACAAATATAATACAGGTTTCAGTTGAGTATGTTTCACAAAGTTATTTTGTTGAAGGGTTTCAGTTCAGTCTTTTGTCTGCTTAATCAGTGGTATTGCCAACAGGTGTGCATAAGTAGTGAGTCACGAAGCATGTCAAGGTGAGGAAGGATAAAACTGTTCTGTAGTGAATTACATTCTGCAAAATTGTCTCAAATCTGGGGTGTTAATTGGCAAATTCTTGAAATGTTCTGGATTGATTGACCTTTTTATAAAAAAACAAAACAAAACAAAACAAAAACACATGGTGAGCTTCTGGGGCACTCTGACCTTTAAGTAATGATATACTGTCATTTCTCTTGAGCGGTTCTTGCCGTAATATGGATTACTACATGAGTCGAAAAATTGCTATGTACCCTGGCACAACGCAACTGATGGTTTCAAGAAGTTGGTTAAGATAAAAACATATTATTTTGGTTTGGTTAATACTTTTTGTTTCCTACAAGATCTCATATGTGTTATTTCATAGTTCTGATGTGTTCAGGGTTGAAACATTTCTGTTATTGATACTTACTTTACTTTTGAAATCAGTCTGCACTTGAACCACTCCAGTACCTCAACCTTGACCAGGATGAGCATGTATAGAAAATGGATGAATACTGACAATGCTCTCGCTCCCCTAATCTGACCCAGTCTCTCTCAGCAGACCAAGCTGGCTTAATCAGAACATTGCTACAGTTACATCACTTGCAACAATATTTGAAATGTGACCATATCCGTGAACTTGACCTAAATCAATGTATGTATGCAGGATCAAACCGTTACTGTCCTGCTCTAAGTAAGCTTTCATGCACTCTGTGCACACTGCACTTCTAGTCCAGTCAGTGATGTCACACATGGTATTTTTAGGATTGACAGATAAAGAAAAACAGATGCTCTAACTAAGTGAGATATTTAGCTTGACCTGACCCAGGTCCCTTATGGTCAGCTGGGGACAGATGGGCACTTGTAGCAAGCACCACTTTCCCAGCAGGGAGCAGCAGGACCTTCCTGGCAACAGTCTCTGCTGTCACATGCGTCCCAAGAGTGGATTATAAAGCCAAGACAAAGCAGCTTGGCCCTTTCCTGCTGTGTGTCTACACTACATAGTGAAAGCTCAGGACCTCTGCTCTCTCATATTCTGGTTTAGAGCCAATATCAGCTGTCTGTTTTAGAGAGAGTTAGAGAAAAATACCCAGCAATCCTCTAAAGCAGCTTAAAGGCTGAATCAGGGGACTGAAGCCCTTTCCATTTCCAGAACTGCTTCTCTCTCTCTCTCTCTCTCTCTCTCTCTCTCTCTCTCTCTCTCTCTCTCTCTCTCTCTCTCTCTCCATTATGGCTAGATGAGCATCTGACTGACTGCCAAAGGAGCAGCCACAGGCTCCATGTAAACTGCCTGCTCCATTCATCCACCCTCACCTGCACATATATACATCCCAGAAACATCTCCTGCTCATACCAAAATAGACATTAGAGATTGTGAATAGCGACTGAGACAAGCAGGATATTTAATTTTAACTCTTGATGTAATCAGGAGTCTTGTATCCGATTAAATAATGAATGCTAAGTGCTGATGTAACAAATAAAATCTCCCACCATGGGGCCTTGGGTTCCCCATGTGCTTTATTATTTTGGCACAGTACTTCTCCTCCGCCCTTTGTTGACATGCTGGCTTTTGGAGTGAAATGAAGTGAAGCAAAGTAGAGAGGAGAGCAGAGTGGTTTGGATCGAGTGTGTGATGTGACCGTGGCTGGTCACCTCATCTGTGTGCGTGGCTGCAGGAATAAAAAGAAAAAAGGAAAATGTGTGTCTTACATCAGAGAGGATGAAAGGAGGACAGAGAAAAATACATTTAGAGAATGAGAGAGAAAGCAGAAGATGAGTAAAAAGAAACATTCATGACAGGATAGCACAACTCACAGACCAACGTCAGCACCACTGTCACACAAATCTTCTGTCAGTATAGCCTATTAATATTATAATTTGTCCAAGGAACAAAGCCACAGTATAGCACATAAACCAGAATCACAGATGAAGATGTTATAGGTGTTTACAAGAGTGTGTTTGCATTATCTCACATATTAACACCCCAGCGAACCACTCCATTTGGGTATTGTGTAGGATAAAGGATGAATTTACGATATTCACAAGAGAGAATTTTTATTACATACACATGCACATCACTATCCCCCGACCCTCCAAAGTCTTATCAAATTGTAAGAAAAGACATACAACCTCACTTGAGCTAAAATGAGAAAAGTCAGAGTGTGAAGGCCTGTTGAAACTTATATCTTGAGGGAAATGTCTCGTTTTAAATATAGTATTTATAACTATGTATGATATGCAATAACCAATGGCATTGAGTTCAAACATCACATGACTCTGTTCCTTTTATGGTTTGATTCTGCTAATGCATACTCCAATCAATTGATCTAATCTTACAGTACAATCTGTGTTCGCTGGCAGGAATACACATGCATGCACATTCTCCCTCAGACACACAAGCAAGACAGGAAGTAATCAGAAGTAATAAAGTGTTGACCATAGATACCGTTGTCTACAGCTGTGGTATCTGTGTGATATCTGGGTTGCTAAAAGAATACCATATCCTGTTTGCTGAAAAGAAATGCCTTATAAGAAGTAAACTAAGGTCAGAGAAGAAGACCACGTCAGTAAATGATTGGCAGAGCAAAAGGTTGATGGACCTTCTGGACAATAAAAGTCACAGAGGACGTCTGACTCCTTGATCGGTCACAAGTGGCCTTGGGGCTGATCTTTGAAGTGAACATCAAAAAAGCCCATAAAGATGCTGCATTTGCTGATCTTTTTGTAATAAACCCTTAAAAGAACAAGTCAGTGGTGGTGGATATTCTTCACATCATGGCAATCAAAGAAACAAATCCAATGGACCACGAAGATAAGCAACACAAGGTGTCAAGATCAGGTTAAAAATACACATCATGAATGGTGTTTGATGGCAGCAGGATCCAACTCAAGAATAAATGACATAGTGACATGAAGAATGACAGATCCAAGCCTTTATGTAATGGCCTCTAACCTTGCACAGGCTTATCTCTACTGCATCCACCTTCATCTCGCCCACACAAATCCAACCTAGAAGCCTTTTAGAGGGGATTTTCTGAGAAGGGCAATCTGTTGGCTAAAACTGCAGGTGTAAAACAGAAGAGGGCCAAGACCTTTTCGCCTCCAGATCATCAGCTTTTCTTGTATGTTTGGGTGCACTGTGTACACAGCAAAAAACCCCTGGCTAAAGTTCAACGAGCTTGAGAAATAAGTACCCGGAGATTGTTAAAGGTCATTAATGTATAACTTGAGAGAAAGCTTCTAAAGTTTATTGTGGCAGAGGTCTTTTTAGAGCCTCGTGAAGGACATCTTTTTAATCCATTTATTGTTTCCTCCTTTAACTGCACTGTTCTATTTTCTACAGAAAAGCTAAGGTACAATAGATTACATCAAGGCCTCAGAGAGAGGAGCCGAATGACAAACAAGTACCTCCTTCACACACACACCACTGGATGACAAGCTGTGCAGAATATATCTGTTTTTAACATGTTTTTATTAGACGCTATGAAGTGGAGAGTAGAGGGAACGGTGGATGACAGAAAAGGTGCATAAAATAAATGTTATCAGACTGTTTCAAACCTACAACATAACAGTAAATGTCATTATTCCCCAAACATATCGCTTTTGGCAAACCTCCCTCGGGTTCCCCGGAGTTTACCATGATGTGATGGGATTAGAACAAAGCCTTGACCCAGCGGATGCCACAGATCCTTTTGGCTCATCTCAGTTTAGCATGGGAGGCATACTATATTCTATAATACACTTGAAAGGCTTACAATACTCTACTTACACTAATCATGTGCGTGTTTTAGTACCTGTCACTTCTCAAAGAAAGAAAAAGAGTTTAATTTAACAGAAACTTTGAAAAAAATCTGATTATTACAAACATCACTGCACTGTATGCACGCATGCAATGTGTATAACCTAGGGCATGGAGTAAAGACTTAAATCAGTTCAGTCAACCCCATCCTTGAGCACACACACACACACTCATGCATCCCATCAATTCCTGAGTGCTACATCACATTTGCTGCGATCAATACAAAGTTTATATGAGGGCTTTTAAAGCCTAGTTTAGGAGTTGAGGGAAGAGTATTATTGTGTGTGTGTGTGTGTGTGTGTGTGTGTGACAAGCTTGAGTGGAGATCCTCCTCAGCCTGGACCTTTGTGGAGTTGAGGCGTGATTCACGGTTCACCCTGCTGCTTCATGCTGCGCCGTGTAAGAGGCCACATAGTGGATGAGGTTCATCAATAATTCAACAAAGACAGACTTTCTCTTTTTCTCTGGTTCTCACTCACTCTCCCTCTCTCAGCGTTCATGCCTCTGTTTCTGACTGACTGAGTCTTCCTCATACTATTACAAACAGCCTCCATCTTTCCCGTCTGCCTCTTTTCCAACCCGGCCATCTCATACCACTTAAATCAAGCCACAATACACCAAATCTAAATCTGAGGCCCACCCAAGTAATCTTTGGCTTTTAATGGATTTTGTCTACATTAGTAACAAGACATCAAGTCATCTTTCTGTGATCATATAACATTAGAGTTACATGATGTGCTAATCCTGTTTCTGACTCTTTCGCTCAAATGTGGGCACTATTAAGGAAGATGTCAAACTTGAAGGAGTGAAATGACGGGATTTTAGTGATGATATTAACCACAGAGTGGCTGAGCGGTTACTGCTTCCTCACAGCAAGAAGGTTCTGGATTCAAACACCACTGACTGGGAAGCTAATGAGTTTCTTTGTTTTTCTTTGTTTGTCTCCTCTGCATGCTTCAGTTTTTTCCACACTGAAAGTCATCCATGTTGTGCCGCTTTAGGAACAGCCTAAATCACAACCAGGTATGAAGTTCAATATGGTGAAATACCAGTCGCAAGCATCTGCAAGTTTATTTTTATGCTGTATTGAAATTAATAGAAAACCATTGCTGCCTGGAAGGTATGAAAACACATTTAAAGTATATTCTGGTAAATGTGCTAAAACAAGCAAAAAGAACAGCATGATATCATAATGCAACATTAGACCAAATGTAGGAATCACAGTTATACAGTTGTTGAATGTATCTAGTATGGATGTACCTTGCATGTACTGTACTTTTGTACTGTATCTGTGTGTGCCTTATCAAGAAAGCATACTTGCATGTTAGATGAAAGAGCAGTGCATGAGCTTTCTACTGGGATTATTTAAAACAGATGACATGATGAGGTTATTCAAGAGTTTTCTAATGTGATCTGGGCATTATTGCACTTTGAGGCAAAACATCTTTATGTCGATCCCCTTTTGCCCATTATCTCACACAAAGTGTAGTGAGTGCTAGCAGGCTCCATTTTTAGCCTAAACCATCGATTCCATATGATGAAAATGCATGAGAGAGAGAGACGACAGCCTCCATTAAAAGATACATTAGTGGGTATTATACTGCTAATCCCAGGACCTTTAGGAACCTGCTAATCTGGATTACAGTTAGTAGATCATTTTATAGCATCGGTTGTTGACCTATATATACCAAGTTATTCTCCTCTTCTTTGGTTTCCTTTTCATCTTAACCTTAATTTGAACCTGAGGCTGTTTCTGGTCATGTTTCATTTTATCTCTAGGCTTTTGGTATTGTCACATCATATTGTTATTTTCAGGACTGTTTATGCGTTTTAAAAACGTGTGTGTGTGTGTGTGTGTGTGTGTGTGTGTGACTGGTATCATGCATATTGTAGGAAATCTTTTTATGAAAAAATAATCACAATTTGGATCCAGAGGGTTGAGTGTTAATGACCAGCTTGGTCCAGTGAGCTGGAGCTTTGTATGTAAACACAAAAGGCATTTCCTTCTTAAGCAGACATCACTTTAAAATGTGACATGTGTTCACAGGGTCTGCCGTAAACAGAAACAAATCCTGCCCCATTTTTAAATGTCACAGCACAGAAAGAAATAGGTTTATGCAACAGGCTGATGTCCATCAGTGTCAACCCAACAGTCTGGATTGTCACACTCAATTAAGTATACTGCTCACATAACTGACATTAAACTAGAATTAAAATGCCATCAAAATATAGTATTTTCTGCTTTTATTTGCAATTAGATTAATATGATGTCAAACTCATGCCCTGCAAAAACCTTGCATATTCAAAAACAATGTTGTTTAGGCATTAGCAGTTGTTGCTGATGGTTGATGCTCAACCTATATCTGTTACAGTAGTTCAATCCATGAGCAATGCAATAGTTGCTTGTTGGTATAATCGTATTGTAGACACCTTCCATTGGTACTTTGGTGTACTATATGCAACCTGCTAACCTGCATTATTATGACAACAAATATTTGTTCATCATTATGGTTTGTCTTTAGACTATAAAGCTAATATTGCTCTCGGTTTAGCCATATTTTGCCTCTTGTTCATAAACCTGCACATCCAAACAATGGATAGTACATTTTTGACACTTTTATCTAAATCAGCACAATATTGTTCTAAAATATACAGACAAAAACAAAAACAAAACAACACATCACATCACAGAAAGACCTTAAACATGTGAAAGATCTTCCATTGACTAACAATAAAATGCAATTTCAGAAATATTGCTTTTTTTCCCAGGATTTATTTGTATTTTCACAAGCCAGTGTAATGCATCCATCAGTGTTAAGAGAATAATAACATCTTAAACTCTTCCCTGCCTTATTACTCTTCTCTGTGTAACAGTAAACCACCGAGAGCACAGAAAATCACACTCAGTCACGTGTTCACTCTGAAAGCAATCAGGCTACAGCATGTCTGACTCATCCTTGAAACACTTGAATCTAACAGACTGGCTTATTGACAGCCTTATTATGGGAACACAGTCAGAGAGACAACACAACCAATTTTACTATGTAATCCTGCAATTCTGCCTTTCCAAGTATGGAGTTGTGTGGAGGCCATAGGTGTTGTAACTGTGTTCTGTATTCTGGACATCTGGAAAAAATGAAAGTACTTTTACAAGTATGAAATATTCATATGAAAACTGCCCTATATTCAATTAAGAAATGTAGAATAAATCATTAAAATAAAAATTATATAAATCAATTCAAATTGGCTGTACAATTAACCTAACTGCGATTCATATATCTTTCTTTTGACATGCATTTCTAAATACAACATGAGAGAATAACTGTCGGCAATTGACTATCCTGTCAGTTATTGAATACCTTGTGAAAAATAACTGGAGAGTGCTTGCCAAGAGGTGAGAGGTTGCTATGGAAACCAATTCAAAGGAAAGAAGATCCATTTGCTTAGAGCTTAACAAAACATCTGACTCAGCCAAGATATTTGTTAATAGTCGGATATCACCTGCATCAATAGCAGAACAGTTTACAGTACAAACAGAAATAGATTAAATTGAATGAAAATGGGAGTTATAAATATTGGTGCATAAGTTTCAATAATGTGCATCAACAAAAAGACTGATATGAGCAAATACAATGTTTTAAAAAAAGATTAAACTAAGGGGGGGGGGGGGGGGGGGGAGAAATGCCACAGCAGATGTCATCTGATGTAAAGCAAACAATGAGCCTAGCCCCCCGTTGCTCGAGCATCCTCTGTACTTCAGTCCATTAGCTTTGCCCTGCAGTCTCTGGATCATTAGGCACCATCCGCTTCAATAATGCAAAAAGAGCAAACCAGGCAAACACCTCACAGCACAGGATCTGCCTCTCTCAACACAGCAGGAGCCAACCAGGTAAACAACACATTATCCAACCAAGACTGTGTGCAACAACTGGTGTCCTCCATGGCCGTAAACTGTGTACAGACAGGTGTGTGTCTAATAGACTATAAGACATACAACTATACAAACAAGAAAGAGACATACGTAGGTTGTCACTGATGCACATGACTCCTATTACTCATTTTCTACAGCACTGTACATTTATTTAATTTTTAAATAAGCAGCTATAGAATAATAATAATTACTGATTTCATTCATAAAATAAAATACATTTTAAAAAGTAACAACATGAGGAGAGCACTGAAGACCTGAAGATGCTCCTTGATATTGCAGGCCTGTATGTCATGGTCACATCAAACAAGTAAGGTCTAGCCAGTCAACTGCCTTCGGAAATGTAGCAGACAACATACAGTATGTGGGGATGTTGATGACAGACGGCAGATAGTTTAGCTTTGTGCTTTGACATTCACTCTAATGGGAACCACAGTCCTGCCCACAAGAGGGACAGATCAGCCAATGACGGGATGCATTCAAACTAGACAGCTACATGGCCAAACCAATGGGAGTGAAGCTGTTGTGTTTCCCCTGCTAGCCTCTCTGCCTGTCGCTGAATGGCTCTGTTTTATGCGCACATGTGACCACAGAAGGCGCTTACTGGTATTTAAACATCATCGATTGGGTGCTGAAGTGGACAGTTCCCCGTACAGATAAACAAACCAAAACACAACGTATTGTTTTCTTCCCATATTATGGACGATCATCTGAAGCTCTTTTTCTTTTTCTAAATGAAGATCTCCATCTCCCCGCATCATCTGTGAACATTTACGGACTTATTTTAGGATGATGACGAGTTTGGCACCGTGTTCTCTCTTGTGACACCTGTAGCTGAATCTTTCTCTCGTAAAAAGGGAGGTCGGGATTGTTTCACATCCATCGCATCCGTCCTGCAGAAGAGGTGCTCCGGCGCTGTTTGATCTCAAGTGAGAAAGCACAAAGGTAGCCTAAAGCCATTTACGGACGCATTAATTTCTAAGCCGCTCTCTGTGCCTGCTTGCAGACAGGAAGGAGCATGGATAGAGAGGAATTTGCTCTGACTAGTGCGTTGAGGGGATTTGTAGAGCTGGGGGTGTGCTCCACTGGAAACTAAACTAAGGACAGTGGCTAAATCGCCGTCACTAACAGCTCGCCATTTCTCGTTAACCCTCTCTTGTTTATGATTTCATATTTTGTTTGGGTGAGGAGATACAATATTTTTTGAATCAGCCATGGGGAAAGATGAGTGCAAAACAATGCTGGATGCTTTGAACAAAGTGACCGCCTGCTACAGGCATTTAGTGATCGCTCTGGGAAGCACCTCGGACTCGCAGAACCTGCGAGAGGAGCTGAAGAGGACCCGCAAAAAGGCCCAGGAGCTGGCCGTGGCCAACAGGACTAAACTGACCTCTCTGCTCAAAGACAAGACCATCAGCAAAGAGGACCGGGCCGAGTACGAGCGCCTATGGGTGCTGTTCTCCAGCAGCATGGACCTCCTGGAGGTGGACATGAAAAGGTCCCTGGAGATAGGGCAGGATTTCCCCCTCAAGGTGCCGACGAGGCACCTGATCCAGACGGGGATGACCGGCAGCACCACCACCGTGGCGGCCCGGGCCATGAGCGTGCAAAACATGAAGTACGAGGCGGACAGCAACATCGACACGGCGGACCTCAGGGAACTGCAGTCCGAGATCTCCCAAGTGAGCCAGATGATGGAGGAGATGGAGATGAAGGTGCAGGTGGCGCCGTGGGCCGTAGAGGCGAAGCAGGAGGCTGGCGCGGAGCTCAAGTCCAACATGAGTGTAGGAAATTCCTCCGTGGGTGTCATCTCTATCTGCGAAGAGGAGCCCAAGGAAGAAGAAGGAGGAGGCAGCAGGGACACCGGTTTTGCGTCGATATGCGCTGTGTTTGTATTCCTTGTCATTGTTGCGGTCGCTGGGGTTTTAGGATATTTGGTAATCAATATGTCCTGAACTGACTAACCACCAGCCCACCCTGACGGACACCCTGTGAGGCTGCCCACAGGAGCGCCCACCGTGGGTAAGAGCCATCAGCTCCACAAGATAAGAGAAAGAGCATTTTGTGGGCTTGAATGGGCTGGAGAAATGTGGACACACGAAGTTATTAATCGTTCTGGGATTTGTGAATGTATTCGGTGGAGTTGAGGAGTTGCACTAGATAAGATGTAGAACAACATAGCTGTTACTCGGAGTGAATGGTGGACGCCGGTTAAGTATTTTGAAGAGTAAAAGGTTCGTGTAATTTTGGAAGAGGAAAAAAAAAAAAAAAAAAAGTCATAAAATTACGTGACGGTGTCTGGCCATCAGGATGATATAAACTACACATAATCCAAGTGGATTAGTGGAAAAGCTCAAGCGTAAATGTAGCCTACCGTTAAGTATTCCCCCTGATCTTCTGCTGATTGATGCTTTAAAATTTATGATTTCAAACCAGCAAAATCAGATGTGTTCAAATGACCACGGGGTCATGTCGTCAAAGAAGTAGGACAGCGCTATATAGGGAAAAAAAACAAAACAAAAACAAAAACAAAAACAATAGAGCCAGTGTAAAGGTTTCCTCTTCATATCACACAGCTTGGATTCATTAAATCTGCACCATTGCACTCCTATAAACACACAGCTTTAACACACGATCAAATCTGTACAGCCAGATTGTAGTAGGCCTGCATTTACATTGTTTTAAATCACAATCTACTTCATGGGAGCCTTGGGACCTAAAACTGTTCACTGTAAGCCTGCTCATGTTCCTTTTCAGGGTTTTCTTGCAAACAGTGTTGAATGTAGTGTTGTATATCGCAACATGTGAATAGAGGAGGTTGTACATACCGTCTACTGCTGTGTCAGATAATGTACATACGATCGAGTATATTTATTATAATAAACTTTTTTTGAACACACATTCAGGACTTGTAGTTTGAATACGTTGCTCCCAGGTGCTTTAAAAGCAACACACAATGCCAAAACGTCAATCACGCTGGTGCTAAAATAGTGTTGATTTAAAATAGAAAGGCTACTAACAAAGATGCTTTAACTCCCTCCCTAATAGTCTTAGTTGTAAGAGTCTTTGAGGGTTTTCCTGGAATAGCTCATAGGTTAACTGAAGACAGATGGAAGCCTCCTCCTGGCTGATGGCTGGTATTAGAAACATATGGATATACCTCTGTGCTATGCCTGATCATGTGTTTACCTTTCTTTATGGTTTTTGGAAAGGCTAAAAATCAAGATGCAAATTCATAACATTTTATTTTGTTCACATTCAATTTATTTTATGGTTCAGTCTCGCCTTTCTATTTTCAAATGACAGATTTTAAGTAAACGATGGTCATTCAATGGTCACTGATGATGAACCAGTTAGTTGTCCAGTAGTGCTCCACACTATCTGTGAGGATCCATAAATCCAGCTGAAGGAACAGATCAGCCATTAATTTCTGCCATCATCTTTTTATAAATAGGTTTGTTGAATAATTCCTCTGATGTGAATTATAATGAAAAGTCTGCTGAAATTGCTTGCAGCTCAACAGTTGTACATTTAACAACTCCTAAACTGACTGGAGTGATCAAGGTTGCCATTCTTGAGGTGGTAAGGAACATTCAGTCGTAGTTACAGTACTATATATATATATATATATATGTATATATATACATATATATATATATATAGTGTATGTATGTAGAAGACTACACAAATGCCTCTTTGTTTTCCACCGTGTGTTATCTCCTGATTCCTGTGATTCCTCTTTGTCATTCCACTCCTGTCTGGCTGTCTCTCGAGGTTGGAAACCTGTGAAGAAACATTGATAGAACAGTGTATAAAAACAAAAAGCTGAACCCAAATAACCCAACTCCTAAAAGCACTTAGGCCACAGAGTCAAGAGCATTTTCTTTGTTTTGCCAGGACTTTGATGCATGAAAGTCAGTGGCAATGCACACTCCACAATTGTAGTGGATTTTCTGACATCTTGTTTATCCTTATTGTCATTTAACTGCTATCAGTGACTCACAGACTACTTGAAATTCCTGACCGATTTACATTGTCATCCAGAGATCCAAAAATACAACAATGATTAATTAAACATGGGGAAGAGAGGGAGGGGATTTAAATAGTGGACAAGATAAAGCCTTCTAAAACACTGCACTTTAAAATCTGCCCCTCATATTTCCAGAGGAAGAGGAATGCCAAAGTCTACTTTCATGCAACTTTGAGACTGTTTCAGACATGCTGAAATGATTTAGTTGTCATCTCTGTTATACAACAGTCCTCAAAATAGCTACAGCTTTCAAAGTTTCAGAATATGTGCTTCATTAACTATAAAAATTGACCTTCATGGGTTCCTTACAGGTGAGTAAATCGACCTCGTTCGGAGTTGTTTTTTTTAACTTATGCAGAGCATTTATTTGTCTTACTCTGTTGCCCAGAAACCAATAAACTAAACAGACAGGTTCACAGACAGGCAAGCTACACACTTGGCAGAGACAGACTACTGCATCACCACCTCATCTGGACGAAGATGGTGGGTTTCCAAAGCTGTGGGTTGCCATAGAAACCCTAAACGGACTCTCCACTGCAAATGGCACAGAAGGCTGAGCTGTTATTTCAAGTCATCCCCTTCTGCCAACATTGCCATCCTATACACGCACGCACACAAATTGTTCCTTAAATATATAATAGCTTTTTTATTTTCTAGTGTTAGGCTACTTTAGAAGAACATGCAATTAATAGTAACATATCAAACATATCAAAAACCCAGATATTACAAGATAAAGACCTGGTCATGATTACTTTATGTTATACAGTGATACAGTGTGTGGTTATTGTGATCGCATTACACGTTTGGATTAATAAGAAGGAGAAATTTAGAAACAAATACAGTTACTTTACTTTCAATTGCCTTATGAGAGCATGTATTGTGATGATTGATCAAGCATCCACTTGACTCATTATTCTACCTATTTCACTCAGCTAATAATGAATTAATTGATTTGTTTAATAATGAATTAATTTATAAATAGCAGACACAGGGTACAACCCGTTAGATTGAGATTATTTCTTATAAGTTATTAATGTGTCATGAAGGACCCTACTGTGAGCAAGGAAGACACCCAAAGGATTGGACATGGATACGGACGGGGACACACACACACACACACGCACACCCCCCCTATTAGCTGCAGGTGTTGTCTCTAGTCAGACTGTTTCTATGGTTACAAGATAAATTCTGTTATTTATGGTTTGCTTATTATTTGGTTATTTTCTTTACTTTGTGGAGCAAACTAAATTTCAAACACTAAACTATTTAAAACTATGTTGAACTTATGTTGTAATTGAAAATGTGTCTCTATAAAAACTGTCCTGTGTTAAATAAGGACATTAGTAATATTTCAGATTTATCAAAAAGTTACTAGTTAATTTTTACTACATAAAAATAAGTAAAAAAAACTGTCAAGACCTTATTTTAAAATAATAAAATGAATGTTGACCGAATTCCATTTAGCTGCTTCAGTTCAGAGTCCTGATATTGTTCATGCTGTCAGATTATAATGACTTACTGGGACACATGAATAGGCCCTTTTTACTGCAGACATTTTGACTTGGAAAGGAAAGGCACAGGTGTAATTAATTGTCCCAGTAATTTGTGTCAGTGAGTGAGCCTGCACAATAGCAGAGGCCTGGAACTGGCTCACAAATGGAATCCAGCCATCGTTAAAGTTATTATTAATACCTGTGCTTTTCCTGCTACACGTCAACATGTCTGCTATGAAAAGGGCCTCTCTAATACAATCAAACTGCTTTAGACAGTCAGTGCAGGAAATATGTTTAATAATAAAAAAATAAATGTGTTGTTTTTTTCTTTAAGTTTGTACAGAGAAGTTGAGGAGCTCTTACAGCAGGTGGAGCAAGTCAAAGCTCATTATTTGAGTCACGTGGTGAGGCTGGCCCGACCACAGGCAGCAGGTGGTTGTACTTGGGTGTGATGTTGATCTGTAGATCTACAGTGTATGGATCTGAGATACAGATGCGGTGCAGAGCAGAATCATCCTGAGGATCCTCCGGCTGAGGGTCTGTGATTGTACTTATGCCTGCTTCTCCCGAACCAATCAATGGGTAAAGTTTGTCACCTGCAGAGCATAGTGAGGGCAATATTAATATCCAGGACATCGCTTCACGTTCATATTATAAAACAGCAACAAGTAGTATGTAATCCAACTCATGAAACTTCAGTTTGGCATGCTTCACTGGTGGATTGGATGAAACAGACTATCAGCACCTGGCAGCAGTGATATGTAGTGTTTATCTTTTAGGACAACAACAGGCAGCCACTGCTCGCAGCCCTCTGTGGCACGCCGGCTGGAAAAATTGTGGAGGTCATTCAGCAAAGGGAAGCGGCACATGCGGCTGAGCTCGTAGAACTGCGGAGGGGCGATCCATAACTCTCGCGCCTGGTAGCTTTGCAGGACTTCTGACGGAGTGGACCACTGAAACAAACAAACATACACACACAGAGTGAGGCACAGAGGCAGTGTTTTTTTTATTAGATGTTATGGAGAAGATGACAGCCAAATAGTGACCCAAATGCAAAGGTTAAATAAGAAATCTTTAATTTATTTACTGATTATGTAACCATTTTTTTTACAGCCGGAATTCATTGTTTACACTTTAACTACAAGCATTTTCTACTCTGATCTTTGAGACTTATTAGTGACTTATTTCCTAAATATACAGTTATGTAATGCTGCCTTTTTAGTCGGTCATTGTCTCCACTCATAATAGAAACAGGACAGTTTTTAACCAGGAGCCTGCATCTAGTGGCTATTAAAGCAATGACATTTAAGGTCCTTAAGACATGGTTTTACCTGTGATATCATTACACTGCAATAAGTCATAATTTATTAATCAGGAACCAAAATGAGTATTTTGGGAACTGATAGAACTGTAACGATTAGTTGATTAAATTGAAAGGCAGAAAATCAATTACCAACTATTCTGATAATTTTTTAACCTTTTTTTCCAAATAAAACAAATGGTCAAATTCTAGTAACTCAGTACATTTACTCAAGTAATGCACTTGTATAACAAGCTTTAAAACGCAACACATTGTTAAAGATTAAACCAGCGGTTTTCAACCTTTTTGGCTTTTGATGTCTTACAGAAAGCAGTGTGTAGTCAGGAGTCACATTTCAGATGTCTGTTAACAGCTCCACCAAATGGTGATTTTTTTTCCCCCTCTAAACTTCTCATATTTAATTTCAGTAAATGATTGATTATTTCACCAAAAATTAATGTTTTAGAGAAAAAGTCCAAAAACTGATTTGTGCATCGTGTCTGTGTAAATTCACTCATCCAGGTCATCGTAGTCAAAGGAGTTATGTTGTAAGCAACTGGACTTTTTCTATATCAGCAAAAACACAGTTGGTTCAATTCAGCCGACATATGTCACTTTCACAACTACAAAGGAGTTCCCTCAGTTATTAAAAACTATCCAGCATTATTTATCTATTCACTTACCTATATATTAAACTTTTAGTAAAGCACTCTGGTCAACAGCTTTTGTCTTTAAGCATCTGATTCATGCATCACCTGAAAGTGCACAATTTCCTTTTGGTCCTGCAGAGTGTGTGGGATCTCCTGCAGGCAGCAGATGAAGAAAGCTGTGTCAAACCTCGTCACACCGTAGCGGCCGCTGGGAGTCAGCCAGTTGCCCCACTCGTATAAAGCCCAGATGTTGGGCAACACCTCCAGCTCCCTGCACATCCTGATGAAGTTGGAGGGGTTTTGGTTCACCAGAGCCCTCCACTTTGTCAGCTCACTACTGCACAGCTCGTTTGCCTTGTAATAAAGTACTTGATCAGTGGTACACTTTTCCTCTGTGCTTTTTAACAAACTTTTCTCCTCAGTTTTGGACATGACCAGGAGCAGACCAGACTCCTCAAACGTCTCCCTCAAGGCGCAGATCCGGAAGGCGACCTCTCCCGGGATCGGGGAGCCCAGTTTCAGCCGATCAGTGGCGAAGATTGGAGGTCTGCTCTCTGCAGACTGGTTGACACTTCTCAAACCAAAATTAGGAAAGTTCCTGAAAGACTTGAAAATGTCCAACCATTCACTCGAAAAGTCCGAAGAGTCCACCATACCGCCGGGAAACACATAAGCATTGGGCATGAATCCACTTTTACTGCTTCGTTTCAGCAGTAAAACGTCGTAATCAAAGCTGGACTTGTGCGGCAGGTGTGACCGTCCGTAACTACCGGCCAGCGGTGTCCTTGACGACAAACTGTCCGCACCGAGCTTGTGGCCGGCGGCTAAAATGAGAGTGGCCGCCTCCTTCCAGTGCTTCAGAGTGGTGTTCATCTTTAAAACTACGCGCTTGTTTCCTTAATTTTTCGCTCAAAGCTTGAGCACAGCTACTTCACATTTGTTGTGGAGGAAGTGGGTGATCTGGAAGGACGCCAGTATCAGCTGACCTGAACTGCTACCGCCACCTACCGGCTGGATGACTTACCGAGCTGCAGAGAAACAAGTGGTCCTAAAGACAATTTCTTTATTTGTTTTACAAAAAAACTACCAAAGCCCATACAACCCATCAACTTAAACTTTGTTCCATTTTCTATTATAGTTAATCAAAGAACAGCCTAATTTTGCTGCTTTGTGCCATGGTATCATTTATTTCTTGACACTGCTTTTGATGTATACCTACTTGGTCTCAAGGCATTTTGACACTGGTGTGAGTGTAATACAGTGGAAAAGGCCTTTCTGTTCTTTTTCTGTTGACTAAATTTGTGTGTGTGTGTGTGTGTGTGTGTGTGTGTGTGTGTGTGTAAAAGAAGGAGACTGTAGCTTCTAATAGTGTAACCATCACAGCTATGTAAAACCTGTGAAACATAGTTTTATAATGCATTAAATAATAAATCCTCCCATTTTTAAGTGCATTTCTTCAGTTACATGGATATTGTGATGTATCATCGACTGTCTTGCAGTGTATTGTTTACTGTTACTGTGGGCAAACTATCATGATGTTTGTGTTTTCAAAAATAACAGCATTGGGTTGGATAGCAGGGACCAGCTGAATGTTAGAGCACTTAAATTTATACAGTTGATGGAAAAAAAAATGCAGGAATCAAAAATAGGAGAAAACATTTTTTTCAAGCAAAAATCTAATATGCAGCACTCTAAGTACACAGGCTTAACAAGACCGAATTTGTTGCTATGCAGAAATGCCCTCAGTCCTCAGATCCTAAGCCCCAGTGACTGTGTCTGAAACTTGCAGTCTGTTATTAGTCATACATTTTTTGTCAGGGTTACTGAGTTCATATGCCAATGTGTTCTTGTGTTAGCAGATTACCATGAGCGGGTGAGGCTGTCTGTCTGCAGCAACTGTGTCTGCAGCAACTGTTCAGCATTATCACAGGCTTTACACACATGTTCTGATGTTCTGTGTGTTTCAACAAGAGCTGCCCTCCAAAGGAAACCAAGTCAGTTGCAAAATAAATCGAAATTGAATACTAACCTAGTAGTATTTGAAAGTATTAGTAGTTTCTTTCAATAGCTACCGTTCCTTAACCAATAAAGCTATAGAAAACAATCCACTAATTTGAATTAACATCTATATGTTTCAGTTTTTTTCTTCAATCATAAAAGCAAATTCTTCTCATATTTAGCCTAATCCCCCTATTTTAGCGGCTATACTAGTCTGTAATTTAAGATGAATCTTACAAGGAAGAGTAAACATAGCAGAGGTTTGACCTTTCAAGACAAATATCTTCTGTTTAAGTGGAGATATGGGTATAATAAAATCTGTTATTATATATAATTAAACAACTTTATTGAAAAGAAATCTTCCAAGCAGTAGATTAGATTAGATGAGATTAGATTAGCCTTTATTGTCTCCCTTAGGAGAAATCTGTTTCAAGAGAACACAGGGGGCGTAGCAGTACATAGCCTCTCCCTATACACATAATATATATATGTCTGTATACATGTACAATCAAACTACAGTTAACATGAAGTACCACACACAGATCCATGTACACCAGGACATACACACCAAGATATTACACATTCCTCCCAATAAAAGCTACCTGTAGAACAATAACACAACACGTTTATCCACTCCTGAGCCTTTGCAAACAATGCAGAGACTGACTGATTCATGAACAAACATACTTCACTTGATGAGACCATGCTAACTTATAATTACAGTGAAATTCTACGTACTTTTGTGCTGTTACCTGCTCAACTCCCTCCTCATTGATTAGAACTGGGCTGTGATCACCAACAGATCTGGAATGAAAGATCATTTCTTTGTTGTGTCTTTTGACATTTAACATCAGGTTGTGTCCCTTAAAGTAAACTGAGTGTGGCTGTATCATCAGAAAACATAATGATGGAGTTATTTGTGTACTGGTTTCTACAATCATTTGTATATAATGTGAAAAGGAGGATAGAGCTTATGCAGCCTTAAGGAGCTTCAACTCGCTGTTGTTCCTATGAGAAATGTATGATAACTGTACTAGTTTGGAATATCACTGTCATTTGAATTTCTGATATTATGTATCCAAACTCAACCAACAACACTGACTCTCTCCTTATGCAAAAAATAAGAGAATGCAGCTTTTCTAACATGGAGACAGAGAGGAGAATAAGGCACAGATTAGAGAGGGAATGTAACACACACACACACGCACACACACATGCACAGGTGTCGTATATCCTTGTCAAAGAAGCATTGTGAAAGAAGTCAGGCTAAGCAAACAGGAGGAGGGACTCTTTCAGAGTTTCTTTTAAAAATTCAACAGTCTTGAAAGTGTAAACAATGTAATAAAACTAAATTGCTGGGCTATTATCGTAGCATCTGTTGAACTGATCTATCACAAAACACATTGATAATCAAATCTGTGATGCCATTGTCATGTTTTTCTTACTTACTTAGCGTTACAACTGTTATAATGCCAGAATCTTAATCTATTCTTATTCTCCATTACTGTTTCCCTCATACGGTCTGTATTTTGTGGAAATGTATTTATAAAAATCAGGAAAATATTAGTGTGCTATAATTTAAAGAAAATTACTTGGAAAAAAGAAAGAAAACAAAAACAAAAACACAAGAAGCAATACATTCTCATTGATAATGTTTTTGATGAGTGGATTTCATTCACTTTCACTGCCCACCTCCCTCTTCACCCAAGGCCATCCAGGATGCCCAATCAGATCTAGGAACCTCCCACAGCAGGAGTGTGCTCAGTCACAGGGAGCCCCAGGTTTTTATTTGCATCAGACATTCCTGCTTTCCTTCACTTAACTTGGCTTAGTATCATTTACAGGTTCACATCACCGCACCTGGGTTTGAAAATAACTACATTCAAGGTTCATGGAGCATCACTGACTGTTTTTAGAGCGGCTCATAAGTAAGTGAAACATTTGTTGAAATGTGAACAAGATGATTGATTTATATGATTGTTAGACATTAACACAACATTTTGAAGTTTGTGTGGAGTGCATGGCGTGTTTATAGTTTGTCCAACCTCATATTGCAAATGCAGGTGTTGCAAGTGTGCGCAAATAACTTGATTGGACAAAATGAATGCAGAATGCCAAGAAAGAATAAATTATTATACTTAGGCATGATTAATAAATATTCTGCTCTTATAAACCTAGTTTCAACCACACCTGCCTTTAAAATATTCCACTGGTTTTAAGATACCCTAGAAAATTCACACTTGACTAATTTTAACAATTACTGCAAACAAGCTGCATCAGACTGATTGACTGAACTTTTTGTTTACATTTTTAACAACACAAATGTTTGGTGACTTGTTGGAATGAAGCAGTTTAACCTTCATGTGGCACAGAACTACTAACAGTCATCATCTAGAAATCTTAAGTATATAAATAAAGACAAAATAAGTGCTATAGATCAGGCATAAGCATATTTTAACATGTAAACAGCAAAGTCATAAGATTAACATTGTAAAGATTTTGGGTGGATTTTCAAGAAGTTGTTTTCCTTGTGTGAACCTCATTGTTTAGCTAGGGCTTGGTAGCAGATCAGAGTGTTTGCTTGTAAACCTACTTTACTCAACTACTGTACATAGTACAATTTTTAGGTACCACTACTTTAATTGAGTATTCCCACTTGCTATGCTATTTTATATTTGCTCTCCACTACATTTATTTATTTTTATTTTTATTTTTTTTAAATACAACACATTGGTAAAGTTGGGAACCCCTGGACTAAATATATAATATATAATTTATTTCAAACTCCAAATTCAGTCAAAGGGACCAAACCTCTACTTTACTTCAAACTTTAAATACATTTTGATACATTTTGCTGCTAATACTAATGAATAATACTCTGAATACTTCTTCCACCACTACTACTTTGTATATGTTGCTGTGACCTTTGATATGGACAATAAAGATTAATGAATATCATAACTATGTAACATAAACCAATGCAACATATCTCATAAAAGCAACTGTAACCGGTATAAAATGCATGCATGCATTTGCGTTTTCTTGTGCAACAGCAGACTGAAATGGGTGAAGGCAGCATTAGGAAGAGGAAGGAGTCAAAGAATGGCTCCACTGGCTGCGGTGTGGACTCTGAGGACAAGCAGCCTACGAAAGCCACTGTGCTTCAAAAAGATGTGAGTGTGTGTCTCTTCTCCCTAACTTTGTGTGTGTGGAGATTCCTGAGAAAGAGTCTCATTAGATGTTCACACTGTAGGATCCCACCATCTGTACATTTTAAAGTAATGTGGGCCAAGACTGAGTACCAGGCAGTACCACAACAACTGTCTCGACATATTAAGTCCACAGTGATCCCCACAGTGGTGCTGTCCAGGTCCCCTAAGCCCCCTAAGCCCTAAGGTGAATTGAGGGGGAGTGAAAGTGTTGCACTGGATAAATTATAAACTGGGACTACTAAAAATAATAAGATACAAACCTGAGCCATTTATAAGTTATTCATAAGTCCAATATTCACTTGCCTTTTCGCTTTGGTTTGGCATCCACCTAATAAAATAACAGAATATTTCACTAGCAGCAGCATAAGATAAATTCCCTTGAAACAGTTGCTAGCTAACATTCAAGAAATGTGAACTTTGAAGAAACACCTCTATGTTTTTTTCTGTGTGCATGCTCAGGTTGGTCTGCTGAGTGGCGTCTGTCTCATTGTGGGGACTATGATTGGCTCAGGCATCTTCATTTCTCCCAAGTCTGTTCTGCTGTACTCCGGAGCTGTCGGACCCTGCCTCCTCATCTGGGCTGCCTGTGGCGTGTTAGCTACTCTGGGTGAGAAGGGCAACCAGACTAATCAGCATTAGAGATGTCTGTCTCTTTTATTTTGCATGGAGTGAACACTAATAGCAATAGATATTGTGTTGTAACACGTGCAATTTTGTCATTTTGTCATTTTTATTGGGTTGTATCATATTGAGAGGTGTAAACAATAGTGGATGAAACATAAAACACACTTTGCGCTGGATAGGATTAGGAAGGAGGTTGGATGCAGCAAGTTGAGTGTTTGAGGTTTCCAACCGGCATCTCTTTTTTGCCTTTATTTATGCCTAAATAACTATTAGAGATAATTCATCACAAACTGTCAATAGTGTTAAGCTGGGAGCTTATTTTTCCAATTTAAAATTGGGGTAGAGCCCACACATAATGAGTATTTTCACTGTTTGAAGCCAATCCATTACAAGAACCTCCATCACATTAATAGGTTGCAAGTTCAAACAGAACTGCTATTCATGCTTGTGTCCCTGACAGCTGTGTTGTGTTGTGTGCACTGCACAAAAACTAAAAGATGAAGAAAAAGTCTTGTCCAAAATGACCTGATGACTGTGATATGTACTAAGCATTCATGAAAAAAACATTGCATATATCATGGTAACATTATGAATCAATTAAATCTGGTTACAGCAGGTTTGTTACAGTTAGTGTAGTTGTAGCACTCAGTGATCAGTGTTGTTCACACACTACAGGACACAAAAGACCAATTATTGTAAACATGATTCAAATCAGTGTGTCTTCAAGAGTCTCCAGTTGCATCAGAGGTGGCAGGATTCAATCAGATGCCCTTCAGAGAGTCAGGAGAGGCAAAGCCTTCATTAAAAAACGAAGCCAACAGTGCAACAAGGACCTTCAGTACTCTCTGTCACTGTATCTGTGGGAAGGATCTAATAACTAGCTCGACTTCCATCATGATTTTGTGCTACGAGCAGTCGTGCCAAAGTCACAATAGAAGCACTGACCCTGGAAAACCAATGAATTGCACTACAAAAAAACAAACAAACAAACAATAAAAAAAAACAAACAATAAAAAAACATGATTGCTGCTGTGACCTTAAGAAACAGCAGCATATCTGAAGGTCAATCAGGACACAAGGATACATCATCAACCACATCACTTCCACCCACCTGTTTTGAGGAGCTTGCTGGTTTACAAAACACGAACACACTTATGCATAGATAGAAACATCTTCTAGGTATACATATACAATAACTCTGTAAGGCATTATTTTTGTCATATTTTCCCACTGCTTGGAATCTTCTTATGGGATAAATGATTATATAAGTCATATATTATATAATATATAAGTATAAGTAATAATTAAGTATATACTGATATTTAACATACTTACTCAATTCAAAATCTAACTGTATCTTACTAAATCCTCATGTATATGTGGCCACCTGCTCTGGGACAAGAACATTACAAACCGAGTTCTCTTCGCTATTGTAAACATTAACCATCCTTGTAATGCTTTGACAAGAGTCACTACACTCAGCAAAATAATCAACAGAAAGTACACACAAAAAACTGTCAACAAAATGAATTGCTCCAGTTGCTGTTTGAGTCCAAATGTTTTTGTGTTTAACAACAACATATGTATCAGTCACACTGTGCCAGAGCTGTTTTTCTTTGATGGACAAATACCAGGAATTTCACGCAGAATTCGTTATAAATTCTGTGTTAGTGTGTTAAATTTCTCAGGCTTTAATACACAAAGGACTTTGTCCTTGTGTTTAAAGGTGGTACAGTAAATGTTAATGTTTATCAACAAGGTTTCTTTACAAGCAGCAATGTAATCAAAAGCTTATGTGTAATTAACATGTTAATGTTCAATGTTAAATGTTAACAAGCCCTGCCAAGCATACCTGATCAGTCGTGGACAGTAAAAAAAAAACAGATATCAAATTTACTTATTAACATCATTTTGTTTCTGAATTCCACTAAAGAATTGTCTTTCTATAATTGAAATTTGTTGTAGCATTTAAATTTCTTCATAAATTGTCACCCGTAGTCATACACTCATATTCTACTCTCTATCTTTGCTGCTGTATTACAAACTGATTTTAACAAAAACAAATTAATTAGGCTCTGCTCGACTAATAAACATATAGCTGAATGGTTTAGCTTGTGTGTGTAACATTTTGCTTGGGGATAATGTTATTAACGCAGATTTACGATTTAAGTAATGTAACTTTCACTGTGAGGGTGTTTGTTGGTAGGAGAAAGCTTTGAACTTTCCAAGAACCTCTTCACAATTATAAAAGTCTCTTTTTAGTTTGCTTTACGTCTCTCCTCCTCTGTCTATCTCTCTGTGTATGTGTGTGTTTTTATACAGGAGCCCTGTGCTATGCTGAGCTTGGTACCATGATTACCAAATCTGGGGGGGAGTATCCATATTTAATGGAGGCCTTTGGCCCCATCATAGCCTACCTTTACTCCTGGACCACTGTTATGGTGCTGAAGCCCTCCTCCTTCGCCATCATCACACTGAGCTTTGCAGAATATGCCTCCACTCCTTTCTACCCTGGATGCACCCCCCCTCTTGTTGTTACCAAATGTCTGTCAGCAGCAGCTATATGTGAGTTTCACCGTAGTGCTTGTGAGGTTAAAAATAACACATACCATCATGGACTCATGGTTTTTGTTTTGTTGTTTTATTCATGGGCTGTTTTGGGGGGTTTTGTGTTTATAGTACTGTTACTGTTGTTTTTGTATTTGTCCTTTGGCATTTTGGTTTCTTGAGTCTTTTTGTGTTTTGTGTTTTTGGATTTGGTTGCACTGATATTTCCTTCTGTGTTCCCTGCTTGTCCCTTCTCACCTTTCCTCACTCCTGCCCTGCATCATGCTTGTCAGCCTTGTCCTGCCCGCTGCTCAATTTCTTGATTAGTTCTGTATATGTTTCAGTCTCTTTTTTCTGTTCAGTTTTGGTTCAGTTCAGTCTACTGTTTTTCCTGTCTACTGTTGGGTGTTGCTGTTCTGTTGAGCTCTGCTTCTTCTGCTTCATCTGCTTCATCTGCTTCATCTGCTCCATCTGCTCTGTCTGTTCTGTCTGTTCTGTCTGCTCTGTTTGTTCTGTCTGTTCTGTTCTGTCTGCTCTGTCTGTTCTGTTCTGTCTGCTCTGTTCTGTCTGCTCTGTCTGCTCTATCTGTTCTGTCCTGTTCTGTCTGTTCTGTTCTCTCTGCTCTGTCTGCTCTGTCTGTTCTGTCTGTTCTGTTCTGTCTGCTCTGTTCTGTCTGTTCTGTCTGTTCTGTTCTGTCTGCTCTGTCTGTTCTGTCTGTTCTGTTCTGTTCTGTTCTGTTCTGTTCTGTTCTGTTCTGTCTGTTCTGTCTGTTCTGTTCTGTCTGCTGTGTCTGCTCTGTCTGTTCCGTCTGTTCTGTCTGCTCTGTCTGCTCTGTCTGTTCTGTTCTGTCCTGTTCTGTCTGCTCTTTCTGTTCTGTCTGTTCTGTCTGTTCTGTCCTGTTCTGTCTGCTCTGTCTGTTCTGTCTGTTCTGTCTGTTCTGTCTGCTCTGTCTGTTCTGTCCTGTTCTGTCCTGTTCTGTCTGCTCTGTCTGTTCTGTCTGTTCTGTCCTGTTCTGTCTGTTCTGTTCTCTCTGCTCTGTCTGCTCTGTCTGTTCTGTCTGTTCTGTTCTGTCTGCTCTGTCTGTTCTGTCTGTTCTGTTCTGTCCTGTTCTGTCCTGTTCTGTCTGCTCTGTCTGTTCTGTCTGTTCTGTCCTGTTCTGTCTGCTCTGTCTGTTCTGTCCTGTTCTGTCTGTTCTGTTCTCTCTGCTCTGTCTGCTCTGTCTGTTCTGTCTGTTCTGTTCTGTCTGCTCTGCTCTGTCTGTTCTGTCTGTCCTGTTCTGTCTGCTGTGTCTGCTCTGTCTGTTCTGTCTGCTCTGTCTGTTCTGTCTGTTCTGCTCCGTCTGCTCTGTCTGCTCTGTCTGCTCTATCTGTTCTGTTCTGTCCTGTTCTGTCTGCTCTGTCTGTTCTGTCTGTTCTGTCTGCTCTGTCTGTTCTGTCCTGTTCTGTCCTGTTCTGTCCTGTTCTGTCTGCTCTGTCTGTTCTGTCTGTTCTGTCTGCTCTGTCTGTTCTGTCCTGTTCTGTCCTGTTCTGTCTGCTCTGTCTGTTCTGTCCTGTTCTGTCTGTTCTGTTCTCTCTGCTCTGTCTGCTCTGTCTGTTCTGTCTGTCCTGTTCTGTCTGCTCTGTCTGTTCTGTTCTGTCTGTTCTGTCTGTTCTGTCTGCTCAGTCTGCTCAGTCTGTTCTGTCTGCTCTGTCTGTTCTGTCCTGTTCTGTCCTGACTGCACTCCTGAGTCTATGTGTGAAAATAGTTTCTTCAGTTAAAGCTGTCTTTGCTCTCTGCATTTGGGTCCTACTCTGCTGATATCTGTAACACATACAATGGAAGTCATTGTAGATGTTTCTGATTAGTATTCATTAAAACTACACTGACGTCTTTCCTTTCTGTGTGTGCTGAGAGAAACTCAATAAGCTTCAGCTAATCATTAAAAACTCTGCTTCTGAATCACCTGGTTACCAGTTTGTTGTTGAATTGTTGAAAGTATAATTTATCCAAGTGACATTTATAAATTCCAATATTAATAATAATGCATTTAATTTGCACTGCACTTTTCATTTGCAGTAAATCTCTGCAGCATTAAAACATATAACATACAACACAAAGAAAATAATGATAGATAAGATGTAAAAGCCTTCCTGAGTAAAAAGGTTTTTAAGCCTGTTTTTTGGAAACAAGCTAACAGTATAAATAAACATAAACAAATTCACTCATGGCTGGTTATGCTAGATTAACAATATTCACAATATTACATCAGAAAAAGGAAAAATGATGAATTATTAGCAAATTGTTAAAAATTGGAAAGTCCAGGTCAATGCGTTGTAATTATAAATTTCTCTTTGACAGATGGTTTTAATCTCAAATGTACAAGTTGTCGTTTTGTAGATACTTAATATTGTTATTTTTTTTTGTCTTCTCAGTTATGATTGTCACCGTCAACTGTTTGAGTGTCAAACTGGCGAACTACGTGCAAAACTTCTTCACTGCAGCCAAACTTTTCATCATTCTTATCATAGTGGGAGCCGGCATTGTTATGTTGGCACAAGGTGAGCTTTCAGAGCTATCAGTGGCTTTGAAACACAACTCTGCCATTTCAAATATTGTACTTAACAATAATAACTTTCTTTGTCTCCAGGAAAATCGGAGACTTTGTCAAACGCCTTTGATGGCACCTCATCGTCTGTTGGAGCAATTGGACTTGCGTTCTACAACGGGCTTTGGGCTTATGATGGATGGTAACAGTTGTACTTCTCTCCACTTTGCTCTGTCTAAAGCAATGCATTGAAGTGTGCTGTCTCAACCACTGTACTTACTTTATGTGACCTTTCTCACTATCCACTTTTATTCAGGGACAGAAAAAACAATGCTTTTTCATGTGGTAGTGGCTCTAATCCTATGCCCTTTCTTAAAATGTGTGGATTCAACTCTCAGACATGCACCTTTTGTGCACGTACAAACCCATGTTCCACACAGTGCAGTAATAGCAACAGCTCCATGAACTGAAAAACTATCTCTCTATATCACTGTGAGGAGCTAGATACTATGCTGTTGGAGCTCATGGCAGTAATGCAGGAAAAACTAGGTCTGTCTGGTTGGCTGAGTAGGTCCTCACAAATGTTAGTGAGCGGCTCTGCAGAGGAGAGAGATTTTAGAGGACATATAGATTCCATTAGATCAGAGTTGTTCGTATTATTTTATGGTAGACTGCTATCTGTACAGAGAACACATAATTGCTTTGTCACATCATTGTTTTCTCAGGAATCAACTGAATTTTATCACAGAGGAGCTGAAAAACCCATTTAGGTAAGAGGTTCCCATATAATCCAAATCTGAAATCAGCTCAGTCAAAAATGGTAGTTACTGGAATGTAGTAGTAGACAAAGTCAGAGCAGTGTGTATATATATATATATATATATATATATGTGTGTGTGTGTACAGTTCACACTGTCTTACTTCCTATTCCTGCATCCTTCACAGAAATTTGCCACTGGCCATCCTCATTGGGATCCCTTTGGTGTCTGTATGCTACGTGATGGTCAATGTTGCTTACTTCACTGTTATGACCACCACTGAACTCCTGTTGTCTCCAGCTGTTGCTGTGGTAAGAAGCATAAAAGGTTGCCATGGTTATCCAGAAGTAGATAGCTAATAGTCATGAAGGTTTATAATTAGTCAGAATTTGATGATTTTGCACGGTTTTATCTCAGCTGTCAGGCTTTTAACCAGAGTAAACAGGTTTAAACACATCACCCCAGTTTTGGCCTATTTACACTGGCTTCCAGCACATTTTTGAATTGATTTCAAGTTGTTTTTAATTACTTACAAGTCACTAAATGGTCTGACTCCTCATTATATCTCAGAGCTTTTATCTCTGTATGACAATGCTTGCACTTTGAGATCCTCGGGCAGGGGCCAGACAGAGCTTTTGAAATAACACCCCGCCCAAGGAAACTTTTATTGCATTGCCTGCCCTGATTATACCTGATTCTAGTTTATATTCTCTTGTTTATCTTAATTGGTATGCTGCTCTTCTAATACTCTTATATAATGTTATTGCTATGTTTTTGTCTGGTTTTATATGAATTACTATAACTATGTTGCCCTATTCTTATGTTGCTAATTCAGTACTAGAGTAACAGGAGACAGTTTATTATTTTACATGTGTATGCAGCATGTGTAAATGTATTGAACTTGAAACAGCTCAGTGTTCATTTACTCTGCACCCATGTTTTTTCTGATAGATATGTTTGTGTCTCTTTAGACATTTGGAGAAAGAGTCCTGTACCCTGTGTCTTGGATTATTCCACTTTTTGTTGTCTTCTCTACATTTGGCTCTGCCAACGGAAGCTGCTTCACTGCTGGCAGGTAGAGAGAGACAACTTTATACAAAAGCACAAGCTGATCATATTTGTGTGCATGTGTGTGTGTGTGTGTGTGTGTGTGTATGTATGTGAAAGACCTTGAGAGAAAAGAGGCAAGAGAAAAGAAGAATATATATATATTTCTTTCTTTCTGTTCTCACAGACTGGCATATGTATCTGGCAGAGAGGGCCACATGGTGAAAATCTTATCCTATATTAGTCTGAAGCGCTACACACCGTCCCCTGCTCTCATATTCAACGTGAGTCCTGCATATTTAATGAGTCAACTTATGTGCTTTTTAGTTTGATTTGGTTATTCATCATGATCATCTGACTTATTCAATGTTAAAAAATGTATGTGTGAGTAAAGTTTGTAAACCTTAACATCTCAATTTTCACAATGCATGAACATAAAATAAAAAAATAATATCTTTATTTTTTGTCCTTTAAAAATCTACTGTGTTGTTTCCTTTCAAGAGAACAATATTCAGTATTTTCTCCTACTAACCAGTCACTGTTTCTCTTATTGTTTTATGTTTTAGGGTATTTTGGCTATTTTCTACATTATCCCATCAGACATCAACACCCTCATTAACTACTTCAGCTTTGCTCAGTGGGTGTTCTATGGTCTGACAGCTCTGGCTCTTATAGTCATGCGTTTCACCAGAAAGGAGCTCCACAGACCAGTGAAGGTGAGCCTCGCCCATGTCTCTGCACAGTTTTCAAACAACACGTGACCACACAGCAACAGCAACAGCACAAGTAAAAAGTAAACAATGAATCCAATGTGATTACCCAAAGGTCCCGATTGTGATACCAAGCCTAATGGTCCTGGTGTCCTGCTACTTGGTGCTGGCTCCCATCATTGATAAGCCAGACCTGGAGTACCTCTACTGTACTGTCTTCATCTTCAGTGGACTCCTCCTCTACTATCCATTTATCCACCGGAAGGTCAACTGGGCACGTGAACTCATGAGTAGGTTTACTGTTAAGAGTTAATTCTTTGTAGGAAAACACTTACATGTATAAATAATCACAAAAAGAAGAAAAAAAAATGAATAGTAGTAGTTATATTAATAAAGCATGTTGTGCTCATGGTAAACTCAATCCAATAATTCTGATGCTGCTGTGACCTTTGACCTTTATCAGGGCCCATCACCATGCATCTCCAGCTGCTGATGGAAGTAGTTCCTCCTGAGAGATCTCCATGAGAAGTGGACAGAAAAAGACACCCAGGTCAAACTCAACTGGTTTCCTGTGCTTTGAAACATGCCTAGCCCGCTTTTGCTTACTGTGGACATTAATGCGGGCCAGAGCCAAAAATCACAAACCTGTGTACTAGTGAAAGATTTGTCATTTGGGTCCAGGACTGTAAAAAATGAGGATTCCTGTTCTTGAACTGTGCCCCACAATGAATACTACTGCTTTAATGTATATATGTTAAATAAAGGCATAACCAAACTGCAGTTGAAAGAGCTGGCATTCCCAAGAAACACAAATTGTTATTGTGAATATGATCAGCACAGCTGCAAGAGGATTTAGAAATGCATGAATCTACACTGGAAAATGCAAAGGGAAATGGTAAACATTTTAAATGCAGCACGCGGTCACATGAAGGCTTCGTAGATCACGCAAGGAAATGATGTGGAAACATGTTTATTTTTGTTCATCCAGGTGGTGTAAGTTAAAAGATCAGAACTTCCTTAAAGATGTCTGTGCATTATTTAATAATACTGCTGTGTCTTAATGATCTGACGCTGATTCAGCTATATATATGTTTTGAGAAACTGTTTACATGCTATAGGGTCACAAACAATATTCTGAATAGTAATGTGTGATTACAAATTATTATATTTGTTTTTAACTGGAATGTAGATACATGAGCTGTGTGTTATATTTCATGTTGCAGAACTGCAACTGATGTCAGCACAAGTTCAGGTGACAACTATTGTTAATCGCAATTAGCAGTTGATAGAAGTTAGTTTTCAAATCAACATAAGACAACTTGTGGAGGAACACTGAGGTCACAAAAATTGTTGCTTTATCAGTCTGTAAAGCAGAAAGATAAATTATTAGTTATTATTATTATTATTAGGGCAGTAGAATGAATTAAATGACTGTTTCAGGGATTCTCCACCAGATGTCAATGCAGCGTTGCTATTTGACTGTGAAGACATTGAGGATTCTTCACATTTTAATTATGTTCTTTGTATATTGTAAAACGTAATAATTCATATCATTACTTGAGTAAAGAGGAAATTCGAGCAGTGAAATGTTTCTCTGGCCAATATGCATTGCAGTTTAGTAACACTCTCGCTCTAATAAACAAAGAATGCAGAAACTAGATGTGGTGTTTTTTGCCCTCTAGTGGTGCAATTTCTTTTTACATGCAGAGTAGGATCTACACGTGTGATCCTTTGGTGTAAAAGTTGAGGTTTCCTAGGTGCCAGTAAATCTGCACTGGCTGTGCTGAATGAGAGGACATCTGCAGAGAAGCTGCCAAATTAAGCTGGAACTGTCAAGAGAAGCAGCATGCTGATTGTGTAGCCTGTTGAGTTTGGCTCTGTTTAAATGCACAATGTTTTTGTCAAAGAATGCTGTTATCCTGCAGAGTCAACTCAACAGGTCCCATGTGAAGAAAGAACAAATATTGACAAAATGCAGGATTCTCCTGGCAGTGGTTAGTTCACAGACGGAGTACATTGCTGTAACCGAACATAAATGCTCAGACGTACGCTGTCCTCTTATATTTGAAGGTTTTTTAGATATTTTGCACTGAGTAGAGATGCATAGTTACATTCTGTTTCATCACACTTTAATGGGCCTGAATCCCAAGATGAAAAAAACAACATTTTATGTTTGGGCAGGGAAAGTAAAACCACTCAGAATTTATTAAAAAAAGTGGTGTTGGTGCTTTTGAGATGATGCAAGACAACTCTCCAATCACTGTCAGTGGAGATTAGGTATCTGATAGCATTACATAATGAGTTGAAATATAATTACTCATAATCAGAGATCTATACTCAGTGACTTACAGTATATCACAGAAGGTAATTTGAGGTTCTGTTGGATATTTTCATAAATGACTTAATGTGTGGCTGACAACATGACGCACCTTTCTGATGGAGCGGGGCTGGGAGGATAGGGCATTTTCCAGCTCAGTTCAATGTCAAGAATATAAGTCTGCTAAATTGATCCAGTGAATACAAATTGTGTTGTATTGCTTTGACATTGTCACCAGTCCAACAGAAAAAAAGACAAATCTTTCATGATTTTCTACTACTTTGGATGCACGTTCAAAGTAATAAAATATAAATATAAATAACAAAAAAAAAAAAAAAAAGATTGTTTTGTTGAACTTTGGATCCCTATAGGCTGACATCCGAGCAAGCAGCACATTCCCTGAGCCTATTTTGAGAGAGTGAATGGAAACTACAACAGCTATACCTAACTTCAAACACCACACAGGAAAGACCAGAGTTGAGACTTGGACCCAAATTTCTCAGGCTGTGCGGTGCCAGAGCTGAGTCATTCCACTAATTCTAGTGATGCCACTCACTAGCACCCATTTATGGTGGTGATGATGTCTCTATACCGTCACCAATAATTTAACAGTAGCAGTTTAACCTGCATTCTAACTCACTCCTAACTTACACATTTTCACATGCACACAAGCGTTTCTGTCTATATGTCTTAATGTCAAAAGTTTCCTAAACGGAGAGAAACTGGTCATGTTAGCTGGCTGGGATATAATCAAGTGCAATTGCTTCTGTCTGGTAATTACTGGCTATAGCATGAATTAATCAAACTTTGCATTAGTGAAGTGGTAGATTGATTGAACATTAATATGAAAAATACTCAAATGAAATAGATGCACACTCTAACATACACACATTCTATGCATAAGCATGCACCTTTGCCTGTACACATGCACACACACACACACACACACACACACATTGAGTTTCTTCAGGCGACATTACATTGACATTCATTGGAGACTTATGGTAGCCTTAGCCACATGCCTAACCCTAACTCTGAAGCTTAAATTTATGTTACACTGACACACACACACACACACACACACACACACACACACAGACGTACAGTACAATCAAATATCATCACATTAATGGACAGCCCTGATGAGAACTCATCTGCATATCATTATCATCACATCACAGAGGTTTTCCAATCAGTAACTAAATTAGCATTTGGATTAGAACGTCGCAATCATTCAGCGACATTTCCAAAAAATGCCTTATAATGTGCCACTAATGAACATATGCTAATGATGAAGTTTGCACTTGTTCCAATTGTTTTTGGATTATTGGAAATAATTCTTCAAGACCTCAGAGAATGAAACATATTGGGTGCTCATTTCAACTTGCAAATGTTTTGGTTTGCAATTTCCTGGGTGAGCTGGTTTTTACTCCACTGTATATTTTGTGATAATAAATTAGACATAAGGGTTTAACTCTAAATTGGGTCTAGCTTACTGATTTAAGCAACTGAGGGCAGAAAAAGTATTTTTTGTATACTGAAAACACAGGTGAACCAAAAGAAACAAGTATCACTTTAACATTTAGCCAAGGAGTCTTCTTTTCTATTTTTCAACATGACCTGTTTTCCTCCATTGGAGGGCACACTTGAATAAGCAGTGGCAGTGAAGTGAGCCTGAGCCACTGCATGTTGTGATCTGTTTACAGTAGAGGATCCACATCCACTTTCCCCAGACACATTCGCCAGATTTGTGGCTCACCTCCACCTGGCACTACTCCCAGAAATCTCCTGGCATTGCCTTTAGTGTTAAAAACATTACAAAAAATGCTCTTGACATGAATTATTATGTTTCAAATGATTGTTCTCTCACAAATGTCTCATAAATAATTTTGTTTGACAGAATTTCTCTTGCCATCTCATGTATGTCTGTTTGTCCTCTCCTTTTTTTTTAGCCAGAAGGTATTGCTGATTTACTTAATTCTTCAGCACTGTGTGACAGAAGCTTTCACAAAACATACATTCATGATTCTTTTCTAAACACAAAAGCATAACAGAGATTAAACTGGTGAAGTACGACATAATGTGCAAATATAAATAAAATTTATCAAATCATATTCCTGTCAAATAAAAATATTAAATTTCTCTTCCGTGGTTATCTAAAATCTTATTGGACTCTCTCATAAATCCAAACTATCTGCCGCATTGAGTTGCCTCTTTTCTCTCTGTCTCTCTCTCCCTTCCTCTCTCTCTCCCACACACAGGTTGGGTTTCTTCAGGGCACATTACATTCACTTGCATTCATTTCCTGGAGATTTATCCTAACCTTAACCATAACCTTAACATAACCCTAAACTTATTTTAACATTAAACCAAGTCTTTACTGTAAAATCACTGATTTTTGTGAAGGGGGACTTGCTTTTTGTCCCCATAAAGGGGGTGAGTCCCCACGACATGACTGTGTAAACAGATTTACATCCCCACAACATGAGGAATACCTGGACCACACACACACATAAACACAGACAGACACACCTGCTTGCTAATCTTAAAGATGCGGCTTTGTTTGTCTCCATGTTTCCTGGTGTGGATAAGCTGAGCCCAAGGCACTGGATACTGCTCCTGATAAATTGTTAATGACATGAGTTGACCTCACAAACTCTTTAATCTTAATTAATCGCAACAGAAACCTAATATATCAGTTTGACCATTACTCTTATGCTACCATCCATCTTTTCCGCTTGTTTACCTCTTTCTTGACTTTCTCTCACTCACATCCTCACTCTTTTCACTCTCTCACATATCTAGTCCCTCCTCTATTTCTCCTGCCAGGATTTTCTCTGTATTGCCTTTGATCTTTCTTCTCCTCCCCTCTCCTCAACCTCTTAAGGCTCTTCACTAACTTTAATTGAGCAACTTAGAGATCAGTGGCAGATGCCAACGTGCGCAGTCAATCACAGGTGAAATCACAGTTCATCTTTCTTTAGGCCTATGTGTGCGTACACCAAAATATATATACGTTTATATTTCCCAAACTTGTATGCACATAGATGCATGGCTGTGTTTGTGTGTGAAAATGTCAGGGATGGAGAGTGAAATTCAGTAAATTAAAAAAAAAAAAAAGGCGCTTGCTAATTGTGTTGCTGTGCAGGCTCCTCTCTTGCACCCGCTGTAGTTTCTGGCTGTTTAGCAGCGCTTTGATCAGAGAGTGAGATGGTAGGGATGCTGGTTATGCTGGATTCCCTGCCTGATGCACGGATGGCTTCACTACATGTTATGCACACAGTGGGAAGCTGGACTGGTGAGGGCTGTATGCTTATGTGTATGCATGTGATCAAGATCAAAAGAGACAGGGATACAGAAAAAGAGAGTTGAAGATTTTCAGACAGATATATATGGACGAAATTGCAACCGGTAAAAGAGAGGAAAAAAAAAAAAGAAGGAGAAACAGAGAATAAGAGAATGAGAGGGAATAATTATGAATAATTTTGCCTTGAATGAAGGAGTGCAAACAACTTTTACTGGCTTCCCAGGCAGGGTCAACTCTGATGTTTCTCCTGCCTATGTGTACTTATAAACATTGCCTACAGCCATTACTTCTTCACAGCCAAGTTATGATCTCTCAGCTCCTTGTCAAAGATGGTTTTCCTCATCTGTCAGTGGGCAACAAAACATTTATATTGGTTAAAAAAAAAGCATCTGTACAATTTCTCCAAGTTCAATGAGCACATCGCTAGTGCAACACATTACGCCTCATTACTAATTTTGTTTTTGTTTTGCAAGAATGCAGCATAAAGAATGAGAGCCTGAAATAATAATTTGAGGCAGACCGTAACATGTATTCCACTCCAGATTATTTTCATTTTGGGATTATCAAAAATCCCTAAACCTTGCCCATCAGTAAATATTACTATTAGATATTCCAAACCAATATCCAAAGTGTAAATAGTCTGCTTATTCAAATCCATAATGCTGTTTTCACAGTTATCTGCCTAAATCAGGTAATCCTGTTTTCTGATAAACCCCCATCAGAGCAAATATACAAACTGTGACATGCGGCTTGTCCTCCAGTCAATAACACCCCAGCCTTTACCAGATAACAAAGACTCATTTATGGACAAATGTGTTCACATAGATTTCCCATATAATCCATCTATGGTATGTTTTAGAGCGCCTGCTTCTCATACTAGCAGCCATGAATCAACTCTCTTTATCGACACATGGAGTAATGCAAGTGTAGCTCGGTAATCAGCGTACACTGTACAGCCAGTTGTTTGTTACTGTACCAAATACAAACGCTACATCAGTTACACAGGAGCTGTGAGATTGCAGGATGGTGAAGCAACAACTTGAATATTGATTAGACCATACTGGTTTTCCCTACACACAAAGAAAATGCACTGCAAAACGTCTCCACCTATTCACCAATAACATAACTGGGATTTTGTGATATTTTATTATCAGGTTATCAGAATTTCTACTTACACAAGAAGCTATATCAACGAACATTTTCTGTACATTTTTACAGGGCTGCAGTGCTATCCCTCCATGTGTAATAGCAAAGGCTGCAAAATAATCCTATATTCCTCAGTGAATAAAGACAGAGGTCAAGAGACTGCCGATGTAAGCTGTCATGCTGGATCTGAAATGAAATGTAGGCTTCAACATACATATCAAAGACACCCCACATGACAAGAGATACAACACTCAACATGTGATTGCACTATTCTGGGTGTCTTCAGTGAACTGAATTTACTAACCCGTGTTTGATCCAGTGTCTAATTAATTCCTTAACTTCTTGTGTTTATTGCAGAGGAGGGAGAGAGGGTATACGGTATGTAAGGAGAGGGGATCTATCTTTGAAGTGGTGTTCTGCAAATCTCTAGAGGACAACCAAGCCTGAGGCTGGACTCAGGCTGTGGGGAGGGAAGCAACAACCACTTATCTACTGCAAGGCCCAACGTGAGGCTTGCCATGGCCGTTTGCTACACCGAATGACCATTGTTATTTGTTTATTTTAAAACAGTTTGTCCCATCAGAAATATAATGTCAAATGTCAACAGGGAAAAAACTAAAAGTTTGCTTTGATTGCAACCGAGAGGCAAATAACAACTAAGCCTTTGCTAGCAATGTTTGGCTCAGGACAGGAGTATGGGCTCTTAGCAACACTGAAAAACGAGATTCTGCAATCCTCTGTGGTATCCCCTTCCCTGTGCCTAACTAGCTAATGAACGATCAGCTATCTATCTTCATTCTACCCAGGGCCCACTTGTCTTTCCCTGTGGACAGAAGCCTCTTCTTGGCAGGTCTTGCTGAAGGGAAACCAGACCTCCTGGCTGGAAAGCAAAGTGCTGCATTTTTCTTAAAGTCATTTTGAGGTGAAAAACTGAATTCGGTGATCCTATTTCTGTTGTCATAGACAGCAGCAGCAATATGTGTGAACCAGACTATGATCATCTGATCTGATGTTTTTTCTCAATTGTAGCAAATGGCAGACTGGTTTTGTGGACTAAATGTTTGCTTGAGATTGATCTCACAAGTAAAACTATATTCTATAGTTTTGGTTGAGTTGTTTTACTCATACTTATTCTGTCCACATTTCAAAATCAATAAAACATACTATTAATGACATGAAGTATGTAAACTATTCTGTGCAACATTGACATGAAATAAGACATGTGTTGAAGGAAACAAATGGGGACATCATCAATCTGGAAGCCATCCATAGATATACACAAAGACAAACACGAAGACACATACGATTTTGTCTGAAGGGTGGATTCAATGTTTAAAAAAATATACACCCATTTCACGTTTTCACATTAGGCGTGGAGTAAATTGTACTAAATACCTGGGAGGTACGTGAGAGCCTGATTGACTGTAAGGTGTGACACCCTTTTCTCTCTGCCTAAAAATAATGTCACAAGCTCTAAGGCTGGTGCTGATGTCAGCGTGTAATTATGACCTGTTCATGGTAGTGCTAGATGGTTTATTTAAAACAAGCACAAATGTGGTTGAACAGTGTTTTAAATTTTAGCTAAAGCTGCTAATCAATCTCAGGGGAAAACTGCAGTGAATAAATCACTTGCAGGAGTAGGCCTTCATTTAGGCAAGTCTGTCAGACATCGTAGAACATGACAATCTTCGACATCTTTCTCACTGCATGCATTTTGACTTATTGACCTTAAATGTGCTTTATGTCACAATGACAATCTATAAGATATGTAGGTCAGGTCGGGCTGTTAATAGGCCTGTCAGCCTATTGCACACTTGTTGAGTTCAAACACTCTGCATACCTCAACAACAACAACGACACAGTTATTGTATTTGTATTTAAAGTTAGATCTATTTTCGCAAAAAAAAAAGACAAAAAAAAAACGAACAAGTTATCATAATTTCGTCGTCTTAATCTCAACTTGCCTGCATATTTGTCAGTGTTGTGGCTTCTTACAGTAGTTGTAGGGTAGTTTAGTATGGATCATACCAAACTCAAGCTCATGAAGTCCTCAAAATCAAATATTTATACTCAATGCTGGATTAAATTTAAATGCCGTTTTACTATAAATAATGTTGGAAATGATTACAATTGTAGTTTTTATTACCTTGTATTCAGCACGAAGACATCGGTATAACTATTTATATTTATATATATACTATATTTTCGCTCCACATCCCCCTGCTGTCTGTCAGTGGTTTGTTCCTGACTCCAGCTGATCGGCCCAGGATCCCCCCGGTGACTGTCCGCCTGTGGCTCTGACGGCTCCAATGTCTCAAAGTCGATTTAAACAGTTTCAATTCTCCGGACTTTAGTGGCCGCTCGTGTCGGCAAATCGTTCCTCGGTACGGTGAAACTTTAACGGATTATCTGGCCGGATCATTGAAGCTCTACTTGTCAAAGCCAGGAAAATCTTAACGCAAATACGAGGCCCTCACTCCGTCCCCGGATTCACCTGCTAAGCGGACAGCCTCACTGGGAGAGTCGGCATGGGGGACACTGGGAGCGAGGGCAGCAAGCCTCCGAGCAACGTTAACGTGATACCCCCGCGCTGCCCCTGCGGGTTCTGGGGGTAAGACCGAGTAACACACGTCAAATGTCTTTCCTGCAGATGCTTTCTTTCTCTGCCAACAGCTAGCCGAGTCAGTAGCCACTAGCGTTAGCAGCTCAAGCAGGGATGAGCTGCTTCCCTTGTTATTACCCCCTCCCCATTGTTTTGTAGCATTTAGCTGCGAGCTAACACCAGCTGGCCTCGGCAGGGAGCAGGTAAAGGCTGGGGGATAAAGCCGCCCAGGTAGTGTGATAGTGCTAATAAAATGGCTGGTTGAGGTATGCAGGTAACATGAATGAAGCAGCTGTTCAGAGATACAACACTGAAGCAATGTTCAAGTAGGTGGTAGCTAGGCTCTGGCGTCGGTGTCAGGTAAAGTTTGCTGACAGGCGATTTACATGGTATAATATTGGCAACTTATTAGTTGCATTAAATGATAACCTAAGTATGGGAACGTGGGGACGCTGCATTGCTCGTACTCATAATTATTATTGAACTGACACTGTAAAGGAATGTGCAAAGTTTTCCCTTGAAAGGAGAAACAATTAATGATTTGGAGGTAATTTAAAAATCTACTGATATATTATAATTTAATGTGTTGATGGGGCACACGTTGACTTTGTCCAATCCAGCAAAGTCATATGAACCCCAGATTAGATAAGATTGTATATTAGTTATAGTTCACTCTTTCTCTTACCAATCAGTGCCACTTGAATCGTTGTCACTTGTTTTGTTTGCTTTCAGTGACTATATTTGGTCCTGATAATAATTTATCACTTGGGCTGTACATGTCCGTCAAAATAGGAACAACATTATGCAGTGGAGTGAAAAAGATATAATTTACAAATGTGTCACTTTTCCTTGTTATCTGTGCATTTAGTTCTCATCGAAATGAACACATAGTACTCAATATAACACATATGAAAATAAAGAAGGAAATGTATAGCACAAAATACAAAGTGTGTCCAGACTTTAACTGTATGCAAAGTAAACAAACGGATATAAATCACAGTGCATTTAGGATTTAATTAAATTTAGCGAATCGCTTTCTTTTGGAGGCCAAAGTTGATGTTCACACTCATGAGCATTGATGTATAGGAGTAGATAGACTTGGCACCAAAATTGTAACATTTGTTTTTACCATTATTATTTGTATAAGCTATGCCAGCTGTTTTAATACTTTGCTATTCACATATTTAGAAAGTGATATGTTCTGTGGTAACAAGCCGTCCACTGAATGGTTGGATGAGTTTCTGTCATCAGATCGTTCAACTACATTTTATAAAATATCTTATTAAATCTTATTAAGTTTACCTTTCAACATTGGCAAGTAATTAAAAGCTAAAATAACTACTAAAACTCAAAGATGTCTAATAACTTCTTGTTGGCTCAGAAGGCAGAAACACTTCAGTTTTTATAGGCAGTCTAATTAATGTTTATAACCTGTATCTGCAACTTGAAAACGAGATAAACGGCATAATACAATTTTTGTTGCCGTGCTTTATGTTTAAATAAGACAGCACATTTAAAAGTTCTTCAGAGACAAAAATAGCTAAAACAAGGAACGCAGGAAACACACCTGAGGATACAGATTCTCAGCCAGGAAGGGTACAGCTGCCGCCACATAGCCAGGAAGTACAGATGCAGTCCTTCAGCAGTTGGATACACTCTGCAGAAATACAGGCAAACCAACAGCTTGGAAGACAAACTAAGATCTGGGCGTCCAAGGGTGTTTTTCAGCAAGAAATTGCTGCCCCCTGATCTCCATGTGCAGGGTCAAATCAAACTGGTGTCCAGTACTCCACCTCCACCGTTAGGTCCTACAAAGCTGTTGAGAAGCTCCGGATCAATGAGAGACAGAGGTTAGCTCGGCATCATTGGGTCCAAGCACTGAAGCTGGACAGCCAGGACTTGGAAGAAGATTCTGTAGTCAGATGAGTCCAGTTTCCAGGTATATTTTCCTCCTGCTATCCCGCAGAAGGCCCAGCGAAGCATTATATCCAACATGTATGGCTCCTACTGTCAAGCATGGTGGAGGCAGTATCATGGTTTGGTGATGCATGAGTGCTGCTGGTGTTGGTCATCTCACCGTCCGAGACAGCACACTGAACTCTTGTATTGTGCCATTCTCGAAGCCCACATGCTTCCTCATACAT
The DNA here is from genome assembly GCA_036937835.1 of Pampus argenteus. Taxonomy (NCBI): domain Eukaryota; kingdom Metazoa; phylum Chordata; class Actinopteri; order Scombriformes; family Stromateidae; genus Pampus; species Pampus argenteus. Next base: position 11,603,286 of record CM072862.1, on the reverse strand, counting down.
GTGCGCTGTTCCATCGAGGTGAAAACTGGTTGTTTCTACAAGATGATGCCACACATCCAGAGCCAGTATACCTTGGCTGCAGGAGCACCGTATCCAGAGTGGCCAGCTCAAACCCCGGACATGAACCCCATTGAAAGTATGTGGTGGATTATCAAAAGGTCTGTTTCAAAGCGTAAACCAAAGAATTTCGAAGAATTTAAAACAGTTATTCAAGAAGAAAGTGACAAGATTACCCCTCAGTGTGAAAGGCTTGTCGGGATCATGCCAGCCAGGATTAGAGCACTACTGTGTGCTAATGGCAGAACTACTAAATATTAATGTGATTCTCTGTTATTTGTTGACTTTGATATTGACAATGTTGAGAACTGACAATTTGAAACTGTTTTGTTAGTTTTTCTTATAAACAATAAATAAAGAAAATATATATATATATATCATTTGTATTTGGTTTTTCTGTCCCCAGGGTAGATTTTCAAGAAATTATCACATTTGTCAAGGTTAAGATGTAGTAACTATGAAAATAGAACTGTGTCTCAGTGATGACATTTTAATACTTTTTATATGATGTCATTGTAGTTAAATATCACAGGTCAGATGTGTGATATTTAACACAATGACAATTTTCACTCTTTGCAGAAAATGTTAACTTAAGTTTTAGACTTGCTGAGCTAACTGTTTAGCTAGCATATTATGTGTACTGAATATATGTATATAAAGTGAAATTTACTGTAAATAAACATTCACATAATAACTTGTTTGGTGATGACCCTAATAAACATACCCTCAGATCAGATTTTGGGCATCAAAAAAATCAGCTTCTGCCTCATTTCTGGGCATGTCCCTCTGGAGCATCTGATTAGCATCAACAATGTAAGTAAGTTTTGGTAATAAACCTCATTGCTCTCTAAAATCAAAGAAGAAAAGTGTGATGGTTATGACAGATGTATAGTGATATTTAACTATAAATAAATGGCAAATTGAACAAATATAAACTGAATTTGAAAAAAGTTGTCATGAGGAAATACAAATTAAAATTTTAATGAATTTAGTACTTTGTATTGCTTTATTAAAGAGGAGACATCAAAGTCTGTGTTGGGGACAAATACAAAACAGTGAAATTCTTGCACATTTGAATATTCAACACACTAAAAACATTAAAATGTCATCACTGAGACAGTTATTTGTTTCATAGTCACTATAACCTAACCTTGACAAATGCAATAATTGTTTTTTTCTTGAACATCTAACCTGGGAACAGAAAAAACTTCCATAAATGAAGAATTACCCACATATAATGTAATGTAATATAATATAATATAATATATATGATTGTAATTCAGGAGCTACTTACTCCAATTACCGAAGGTCCTGATTCAGAACTATAAAGTTGATTAAAATGTTGACATGATAGAAAAGTAAAACTGTGCAGTTGTTAAATTGATGTGATCAGCTGATCATTTCTCTTGCCACTACAGGGATGTATGTTAACTTTTTTGCACATAGCACTGGTGCTACAGATAGTTTTGTAGCACAGACCACAAAATTGTAGCACAAGTATAAAACTGTTTACCATAAAAAACAGCCAATAAGTGCAGTTCATTGCTTAAACATGTATGTGACTGGCAAAGGAAATTAATACTGCATAGAGGGTATACAAATCCAAACCTTAACAGGAAATCTTTTCAGACAAACATTTTCTTTACTTGCCCTTAATGGTAAATTACAGGGACATAACAACTGCATACAAAACATTAATATAAAACACTATACTTTGACTCATCGAATCAAAGCAACAAATAGACTTAGAAGGCTCTATAAAACACAGTTTCAGAATTGGGATACCTGGAAAAAAAATCTGGTCTAATGCGGTCTGGGTGGAGAAATATCATTGAAATCACTCTTTTACTGTTTTTACTGTTTTTACAAAAACATTAATATTTTCACAAATCTGAAAATATGTTTTAATGAGTGTATGGGGTCTCCATGGTAACAGATCTGGACCCTTTCTAATGTGATCCTGATGTGGGAGTTGGCACCAAATATCATGTCATAGTCAGTTGAAGCCATAAAATGGTCTCGTTACAGTATCAAAACGAAGCACTAAGAGTGCCACATTTTCTCATGAAGATATGTTATTCTCTGCATTAAATGTCCAACAGATGAAGACGTTGGGGATCTTTGTTTGAGTCCTTGGAGCAGGTCCACATTTCTCTGGTAGGATTTTGGACAGGATGTCACACTGATTACTCAGTTTTCTTTCACTACTGGTAACACTGTCTCTCTGTCCTCCAGTGTGACAAATTATTGCTGCTGAATTATGCATTGGAACTGCTTTTTAAATTATTCTTACATAGCATTTATATGCAGTGGCATTGAGTAACGTGATTTACATTGTCAGTGATGTTGTGAGAAAAAAAAATCTCAATTTATTTTCAGAAACCTAATTAATCATAACTGCTGTCAGTTACAGAATTGGCACAAATATAAGTCAACATCTGAAACAAAAGTTTCCTCAGGTTTCTTTATAGTATTGGTGTCCTCACTCCTCGTTTATCTCTTTCTTACTGTTTGACTCCCACATGTGTAATTCTGTTCAAACGTGTTTGAAGACACACATTCAGGTGGACCGTGGTTGAAATCGGTGCTCTGTGGCTCATTATCCATAATTGTATCTGGCATTTAGGAAAAGATGTCAAGTGAATCCTTTTTTTTTTTTGTCCTTTTGTTATATCTCCCTGAGAGCAGCAAACCTGATTTTCTCAGTTGTCTTTGACAGGGGAAACAAAGAAAGAATGTAAAGGGAGAAGTTTATTTTCCTCCTCGTTCATGTTTTCTCAATACAGCTTCAGTGTGATATCTCTTGACCTCTTAATGATGGTCTTACAAAGGGAGTGCTTCAATAAAATATTATTTTAGATAAGTCCTTAACCAGCTTCATTGGAACTCGTTTCTGTTTCTTAGTTGAACATCTCACATTGTTCAAACACTCATCTTTTATGCAAAACATGGATAAATACACAGCGTCTTTTTGTTGGTACTGTGGTTAGTTGCAGTGTTTTGATAACTAGTTTTTTGTGGAGTATTTCTTAAATGTCACCATTCAAATGTTACCGTTGAATAGTGTTATGTAAATTTTTAGAAATTTCTGTGGAGAAAGAGATAAAAAAGCAGATGCTTTTTTTGGATGCTCTTGGCTTAAAGAATTGAAAAAAAAAGAATACTTGAAAAGTGCTAAATAGATCTCCCAATCTTGAAATATTAAACCCCATCATACCTTCTCTAACAGGCTCTCTGATCTGATCTGTATTCATCATTGAAGTTATTTTTCCACTTTACTGCTCATGTCAGTAGCATTTATTATAAACTAATTTCCTCAAAACGTGTATCAACCAGCCAAGCTTTCACTCCTTTCTGTCACTCAACCTGAATCACCAAGGTGACAGAGCCCGTCTCTTCTTGTCTGTTCCAATCAGATATTCTCATTAGTAGCAGCAGTGAGCCAACTATGAAATTGACTGAAAAAACTTCAGTCAGCCTAAAGAGCATGCAGTCATTTCTTTCCCTGCATGTTTTTTCTCACCTCTTTTAGTTTCCTTAATTAATCTATGATTTGATTACCTCTGATTTGTAGGATTGACAACAGGAAATTAGTTGTTGTTGTTCACTCTGTATTGGCTTCCTCCCTGCTCATGTCTCATGATGAGGTTTCTCTTCTATCCTTACTTCCTGCTTCTATTTTATAGCAAAGACGCCACACCAGCAGACTGATAGACAGCTCTCAGCTTGACTGCAGCTGACCCTACATTTAGAAATGGGGACATAGGTGTGCACTGAATGCCCAAAATAAATAGAATGTGACTGATAGAAGCGACCGTCACGCTCAGTGCGCAGACAGTAAGGACGAGGGCTGGAGAGGAAATGAGCGGAGCACTCTGAGAGGAAAGCCAGAGCCATCTGTTGTGAAAGAGTTGTGCCATTGAAATCAGCAAGGCTTCACTGATCAACCCCATAACAACAGCTTTTTGGATCAAAGATCTATATCCATGCTTTAGCCGTGATTTGGACGAGAAAACAACACTGTCAGCCCAACAACCAGCAATTGGCAGAGTGGGGGTGGAGGGGAGGGGCAGCTAGACATTTCTCTGTTCACTGCAGAGACACGAGCTGGTCCACCTTAAGTGTGTGTGTGTCTGGTCAGGTTAGGCTAACCTATTGTTGCTAACTTCAGTGCTAGCCCCTTCACTTTTATGGGAGTCTTGAGGAGCTGCTGCATTTATTTAGTGACAAATAGTCTAACTATGTATACACTGCACTGCTACGTTCACAGCTACAACAGTTACTGCTAACGTCATACTCTCTGCTCTGGTTGCTTCAACGTTATGCACGCTGTGTCTCTCTCAACCGTACACTGTCACACTATCTATTCACACAACCAATACACTGAGCTATCCCTGAAAGAAACCACACTACTTGTATAAGAGTAAGTTAGTTAAAATCAACTGCCAGTAGCCAATATATAAAAAACAACAACAGTTTGTTTGCAAAAATGAACCAGCTAGTTTCACGAGAATCAATGTTTGTTAGCTAGAGTGGACAATGTTGACCTTGACCATAATATATTGACAATTACTGATGGTACCATGGTCACTGCAAACTACAGATAGACAGGAAACAACAGACGACCTACTGTACATCTGCTTGATTTTAAAGCTGCATGAAATGTGATGAATATAAGTTACGTATTTACCGTACCTGCTTTTAGCTCTGATTTATCAACAAACACACGAGAACAATATCTGGAGAGATGCTTGACTCTTCTCACTGGCCACTAGTTCATTACACATATACAGTTTACATTCAGACAGCGTGTGTGAGTAACTGAGCTTTTACACAGTTTTCTGACTGAATGTAAACATGATATGGGTTCAAAGTTGAAGAAAAGAAAAAAATCAGTTTTATTTTTGAAAATTTCTGTGCATAAATAGTAATTTTTCTTTCCATTAAAAAAAATTTGTGCTGTAAGATTTAGAGAAAAAAAATTAATAAATAAAATAAAAGATCTCATCTGATATATTCTCCTTGCCGGTTTGCTGTGTAGACCTTGAAAGCCTCATAGCATAGCATGGCAGTTTTTGATTTTACTGAATAATTTAAAACCGTAGCCTGGATCACACACTGCGTCTTGAACTTTCCTTCATGCAAGAAACCTGAATGAGAAATTAGGTCTAAGCCTGGGACTTGGTGGTCATGGTAACATGATGTTAATCTTGCCACGTAAAGTCAGCAAATGGCTCATTTCACCTTTGCATCCTTTTTTGGAACCTCCATACAAGCACAAGACTGTTTTATTAATATTTACTTTCCTCTCTGCTCTTTTCCCAGGTCAAGCAAAACTATGAATCTGTGCTCAAAATGTTTCGCAGGTAAGTTGTTGATCTAGCTGATTTTGTGTCTAACTGACTAACCTGTGTGAGTCTGGGGATCAGAGACTGCATTCACTGCTGTTGCTGTTTTAGACAGGCCTTGAAGTGACTGAGAGTAGAAAAAAGAAGTCTGAGAAAGAAAAGAAAAAAAAAGAAAAGAGGGCTAAAGTGACTAAAGTGTTACTTTCACCCCAACTCTGTTTACTGTACAAATTCTTATAATATTAATAAAAGATACTAAATTTTACATTTTTACAATTTTCTGGGGAATAATTTATATTCTGTTGCTGTGTCCAACTGGATATCTGTATTTGCTCGACAACCATCGGGTAGTTATTTTCTTAATATTGCTCTAAAGACACCATCAAGCAAGCAACTTTTCCATTAGATAAACCACTTGACAACATTTTCTGTCTACTTTGTGCAATCTCCACTATTTATTTACGAATCCTCCCACTTACCGTATTTTCCGGACTATAGAGCGCACCTAAATATAAGCCGCACCCACTGAAATTTGAATGAAATATATATTTTGTCACATATAAGCCGCCGATATCCAGGCTGAGAAATAAGTTATTTAGACAGAAAGATTTTGTACCATAAGTGTTTATTCATATACCTGAACTGATTGTTTCCGAACAATGCTGCAATAAAAGTAGCAATAAACGCAGCAATACAAGTGCTGATAAACAAAACAGAGTCATTGATGGTTTTATTCATTACTTTATTTTTCTTCCTCCTGCGTACTGAAACCATTAAACACCAAATCACTGTCACCTTTTTTTCCTGCACTTTGTTAAAGCGCAACTGCGCTAATATTAAAGTGGTTTCATTCTCCCATGCACTGAAGCCACAAGTCACTATTTATCTTCCTCCTGAGCATTTAAAACTAATGAACACCATACCACTGTCACTTTATTTCTTCTGTGCACTGAAGTCACTGAAGTCGTCCTCTTCAGTGTCGGAGTTGAACAGCCTCAGATAATCTTCATCACATACCGTCTCATCATAGATTCATTAACGGCAAGCTTACGTGCAGCCACTCTGTTCCCTTCACGGATAGCCAGATCGATAGTATTCAACTTAAAAGCTGCATCATAGGAATTTCTTTGTGGGTTTTCCATTTTGAGGAGGTGAGGGTGTAATAATATTATATACCCCCGTGGGCTGAAAAAAAGTTCATAGAAAAGCTGCATGGTTCAAAGTATGGGAAAAAAGTAGCGGCCTATAGTCCGGAAAGTACGGTAATCCTTTTTTGAATCTGATTCTGGGAAAACTTGTGGTTTCAAGTTTTAGATGTATGGGGCACAGCTGTGTGTTAATTTAAGTTTTGAGTTGATTCAGTGTGTGTAGCCCAAAATGTAAATCTCATCAGGGTATTTGGTCCCTTCTCATTTAGGTTATTGTTCATTGTCAAAAAAAACCAAAACAGAGCTAGACATTTGAGTAGAAAATTATTTCATTGACAGAAGTTTTGTGCAGAATTGTGTCTGCCACAGTCATTTAAGGTAATGTTGAGTTAAATTGAGTCGCCTCTATGCCACACTGGTTTGGTATACTGCCTAAGTTAGCATCCTGTAAATGCAGTCAAACATGTTCACACAGATGCCCATGTGTCACCATCTGACTTTTTTTTTTTAAGACATACAGAAGAAACAGCCAGATGATGATTGTGCCCCAAAAGCATCATCAAGCTCCAGCAGTAGCCAAGCAGACATCTTCTGTAATGAATCTAACAGCAGCATCAGTCAGTCCCTCATGTCGATGTCGAACACATCAGAAGAGCCTTTGCCAGGAGAGACAGGAGTGACATCTCTACCTGCTCAGGATGGTAAGACAGCTAAAAATTGGTGAGAAATTAATTATATTAGGTTTTCTGTTCAGCTCAAATGAGGCCCTCTTTATTATTTCAGATCAGTGAATGACTAGTTCCTTCCTTGGTTCATAGTTTATTGAACGACTTTTGCTCCTTTTCTTTGAACTTAGTGTAGAGCACTCTTATTCTGAAAGAATAATTTTTTTTTTTTTTGAAGAATTGGATAAAAAGCTGGTGGTAATATGGTCTGTTTGGTTCGTGGTGCTTGTCTTGCATACTGAAGTAATGTACAAGCCCTAAATGTACTGGTCAAAAGTATAGTAGCTTTTAGTCGAGGGCATCTTTCTGTAAAAAACTACTACTAGTTTCTGCCAACTGAAGCAGCAGCAGCAGCTGCAGTGCCCCCGTCCTGGCTATATTTGTCCTCATGGCACAGATAGAGGGAATGATAGGAAAGGGTATCTATTCAGAAGTGAAGGTCTTAAGAGGACACCTGCAATTGCCTGGGCATCCGTCATCGCTATACAGTGACAAGGTTATTTGTGGAGGCCGATCCAGGACACAATGAAATGGATGTGTGAAACTTGTTATAAACACACTACCCTGGTGACCCAGGAGTTATTTTTTGTAATTTACATAATCACATGGTTGTTTTTTTTTTATACAAAGCACATTATGGACGCTCACAAACTAGGAAAAAAGTATATATAAAACATAAAAGAGTCTGTGTGTGTTTTTATTTATTTATTTATTTATTTTTTAATATATACACACACATAATATGCATTATATATCCATGCATTAGTATAATGGTGAATAAATGATAACACCTGCATCCCTGAGGAAATGTGTAATATTACTATTTTAGGAAAGGTCAAGAGGACATCACCTACGAGTTATAATTAATATATAGTTATATAGTTATATAGCTATAGTTATAATTTTAATCAACTTTTAAAACATCAAGTGGATGATGTATATACGGTATTTTACCCGTCACTTGGCTCGCATCAGTCTGCATGCATGCTGCAGTCTGTGCTTCACAGATATCTTTGACATTTGCTGTGAAAAGAAAAAAGGAGGATAGTACACACCCCAGTCATGGTCTTTTCATCCTGCTATGGTGTGGAAAACGTTACCGCGGGTATCCGAGCAACCACCGGTAGATTTTTCAATGGCTTCTCTCCTCAGGCTGTTAGCATTGTAATCTTGGTGCATGTCAGTAACCTAATGTGCGACCCAATCTGTCAATCAATTGCAGGTTGTTTTTTTTTTAGTTTTTTTTTTAAATATAATTTACACACTGTTGTTTGGCTTCCATATTTTTCTCTATATTCATAGTGTGTATATGTGGTACACAGTTTGATGTCTGCTCTATATTTAGATGATTTTATGCTGAATTCTTTGTTAGCCTGGTTTTATTTTCTTCAGACCCAAGTGACATTTTATTTTGTTGTACACCTGTATGGTTTTGATATTGTAAAACAATCTTTGAAGTCTTGAGGTTTTTCTCATCATCTCTCTCCCTCACTTCTCCCTTATCTGCATCCTTTTTTCAGAAGTATCCAGCACAGACACAGTCTTCAGCTCACTCTCCACTCCTACAAAACGCTCCTATGAGTCAGGTATGCCTCAGTTAAACCACAGCAATATTCATCATTAGATTTTGCTTGTCATGTCCACTTAAGGAGTTGCAGTGGAGTGTCCAGTAGCACTAAGCATGTTGGAGTCATCCAAATTGTCCAGGTTAATTGTTCTTACAGGAGAAGCGGCAAAGGGAAGGACATTGATGATGCAACAGATCATATGTGCAAGAGACTGCTAATGTAGCTAATCAAGTGTTAACTAGAGTGAATTAATTATTTTCTCCCTGTGTCTGTGATAGTGATATAATAAGATAGTGACTAAGGCTGAACAATTTAGCAAATATTAATTAAAAAATAGCAATATGGCTTACTGCAGTTTTCAAATTGCAAACATTTTTAAAGGTGAAATATGTGTCAAAATACTTCTTTAAATTAAATATTGTCGTGCTGCAGATGTCCTGGCCTTCACATCAAATTCTACAGACTTGTTTTGTACAGATCTCTGCAAAAATCACACCGTAATCATTTGAAGGTTTTTCAGTGAAAATGAGAATAATGATTTAAAAATATCATATCAGAGTTGCAATATTACTCAAAATAATTGCAATTAGATATTTTCTCAAAATCATTTAGCCTCTCTCCCAATGTTTGCTGGGAGCTTTATCGTTAAAAAAAAATCTTTAAAGATGCCTGCAAAAAAATCAGTTATGTTACAATTACATCTAGTCCTTCTCCCTAATTAAATATCCAGAATCTATGAGTTTGTAAATATTTTAATACAATAAATAAACTGCTGGACACAAGATGTCTTTTTTTTCAGTGTTAAGTCCATTCTTGGTGTCACTGGAGGCTTCAAGTTTGTAAGTTGCGTATTGGACCAGGACCAGTTTCAAAAATAGTTATGATGTTATACATCGTGGCATCCCCCTTCAGCAGTTTAATATGAAAACAGCATTTAAATGTCAAACTCTGCAAAAGCTTGGACACACCTTCCTATTTCCTTGAATAAGAAAATGTGTCCAAACTTTTGACTGATACTGAAGATTGTTCTGCACAGTGAAGATCAAACATCCAACTTTACTGTCAGAATTAATTTTAAATTAATTGAATGAGGTGGATGTCTAAAATAGTGCTAAACCTCTTCTAGTGTAACTGTCCCTTTATTGTGCCTTCACCCTTATGTGATATTTAAGTAATGTAATATATGTAACACACAGCTGGCTGCACTCACACGCATGCACGCTCACACATAACTTAAGATAACTGCGGAGTAGGCAAAGCTCAGAGATGGTGTGTGAACATGTTGATCCCTGTGGGATCATGTAAGCACCATGCCGTATCACACACGCACACACATCATTTAAACATTGAGGTGTTTCTAAATGTGGCCCTGTGTATTTCAGTTTAAAAGCTTACATACACTAGGTCTTTTGAGCAACCAATTACACGCCTAAATTAATTTGTAGTGCAAATAGCTTGGCTTTAAATGTCTTTTTTTATTTTAGGGAAAAACTAATTTAAGAGTTGTTGACCCTCATTTAAATTTGATGTTTCAGTTAAAATTGGCCGCAGAGAATTATGAGAATAACAAAAAGTCAGGCAAGGAGGAAGAATTTTTTTTTCCTAAATATACACTCGCCCATATGCACACATGTATAGGGATCGATGGGGCAGGCAAGAGGGATCTGGTTGCTCATCTTGGCCTAGTTCTCAGAGATTTATTGAGTGCTGATCTGCATTCGGCCAGGCCAGAGAAAATGTCTGCAGGATTGATGAGAAAAGCTGAGTTGAAATTCCAGTGAAACTCTCAGGTACATGATCTTTCTGTTTCAGGTGATGGCTTAAATGTAATCTAACATAAGGGAACTATTCATCTCTAAAACACCTTTAATTTAACACAGAGGCATTTCTTTTGTTCCAGTCTGCCATCGCCAGTTCTCTCCTAGTTGTTGACCTCACTAAATCAGAGATGATGTCTTTATTTATTAAATGGAGCCTATTATTTTGTATTTTTTATTATTGTAGGTCCCATTTAAAGTTTTTTCTTGATATTCTTGTCAAAGCTGCAGTTCTAGACACACAGGAGATGATTTTTTATTAATACGTGTTTAAGAGAGTAATAAAAGTTGTAGAGGTTTTAGCTGCAAGTACATTGGTAGATTAATCATTTAAATGCATTTATAGTATATAAAGCTTTATATAGATTGATTAACCTTCACTTGCTTTTGTATCAGTCCATAGCAGAAAGCTGACTTATTCGTAGTTATCTATTTGGCTAATTGGATTGAGAATAGTCAATCTGCTGAAAAGGAGCATTTTAAATTGCCATTAATCATCTAATTTTCAATAATTATTATTAACACCATCTTATATATATATATATTATAAACAGATGGGGCAGAGATGTGTAATGGTATAGTGCAGACATGTTTGATTCCAATAACAATAGAATAAAGATGTCTAATACCAACTGTTGAGCTATTAAAGGTTTTACTATTCATTTTCCTGAAAGATGGTTTGATGTGGCTCTAGCCAGACTTTCAGTTGATCCAATGCATTAACACTCCTACTTTCTTGAACATTTTCTTCTTGTGAAAAAAAAACCCAAAAATGTTAAATTAAATAATTTTTCCTTTCTGTTTGTATGCGTCTAGTCTCGGAGTCAGAAAGTGATGTTTCTCCCGACAAGCGAGCGAGAGTGGGCGAGCTGCCAGAGGGTGACGAATCATCATCATTGTTTTTGTCTGCATCATCATCATCATCCTCATCTCGCAGTGGCTCCAAACAGCGGAGCCGCAAACGTTGCCATCGCTGCCAAACCAAACTGGAGCTGGTTCAACAAGAGCTGGGTTCCTGCCGCTGTGGTATGATGACACAACTGTGTGCACATAAACATAACATGCTATAATCCCTGAACATACATAGAAGCATGCAGTGTATGCAATACAAAGTCGAATGTTGAATTGAATTGAAACCTGCTTCAACACAATATTCGTGTGATCCGTTCAACTGGTGTCAGGATCATTACATCCGCCAGCTGAAAAAGGGAACAAAATAAATCAAATTTAATATTTTATAATTTTTGTGGAGCACCAACCCAGTATGTCAGTGCAGCATGAAACACAAAGGCAATATTACTTTTGCAATAGCAGATGCAATAATACTGGCCTCATAAATATATGAATATATATATTATCTAACTTGTTTAAACATTGTTAATTTTACACCCAGTGCAGTGGAGTGCATGTACTACCTGCGCATGTATGTTGACAGAAATATCAATGACCAAACTGCTTTTGCTAGCCTCAGGGGACCTTTACAGAAAGCATGAATGTGTCACATTGCACATAAAACACAAGCCAATTACCACAAACGCTAATGCAGTTTAAACCAATACTTGGCTTGCTAATCAACTTGTTTGCATACAAATTGAAGTACTTAAAAAGTCACAGCTCTTCACTGCTTAAAGACCATCTGCTTAAACCCACGCAATAATTTCTAAATTGGAAATTGACTTGCTTTTTTTTACCCCCACCAGGCACTACTTAATGCATAGGGCATCCATCCTTAAAAGACCAATGCTTACTATGAAAACATACTTTCTACAGAGTGAAGGGGGAAATGGGTGCAATTATTGTGATTTCTGACTACTGCAGTAATTGTAGACTACTTTGCTAATCGTTCTGCAGAATAAGCCGAGAAGGTCTGAAAATAAGTTAAAAGCATGAACGGTTTTCAGTTTGTAAATGGGGAAAAAAAGATAGCTCCACCTGAGTATCTGATCCAAGTTTGTCATACTTGGTAGACTGCTGCTGCCGTTACACAGTGCTTCTAATGTTTGTCTTACTAGAGTAAAGACACATGGTCTCTTCTGTTGTTGAAATTCAACACAAGCACTTTACTTTGTCTTTCAATTTCCAAGCAGTGGTCCTAAAATGTTTGATATGAGAAACACTCCTTTTCCATAACCAGTTACGTCTAATACAGTGTAGCCTGTATGGCTATATTTTGTGTTTGTTCTAAATCAGAGGTGAACCAGTGGATTTGACGATCTGATCTGAACCTCTCTAAACTGCTTTCCTACTGACCGGGCCTGACCGAATATTCAGTCATAGAGCACATTATAATCACATAATGGCTGCAATCCATCTGACCTTGCAAGAATGCTGCATGTCGTGCTGAAACAGGTGATGGTGAAAACAACTAAAATAAATAGCCTATTAATTAACGTTCTTACTACAATAACTGTTGTATGTATAAAGTGTGTGTGTGTGTGTGTGTTGTGAGCTTTTGTCAATGTTTAGGTAGAATAAATATTTAAGACAGGTTGCATTAAATGTAATGAAAAGTTTGAAAGTTTGAAACTTTCATTATACATACTAATTTTATTATATTACCCAAAAGCATTCTCAACTCTCTACATATCCTCTGAGAACATTTATGTTATAAAAATGAACCCATTCCAAAATTAAATTAAAATGTCAGCAATGAGCTGGTAGAAAATGTTTGATTTAGGGTTGTTCATGGGAGTATAATAAAATATCTTTGGATTATCCCTATCTTCTGAAAATATCGCGGTAAAAGAAATATCTTGCTTGTATCTGTAGGTCCAATCAAGTTTTGGGAAAATGGTTGAGTGGAAATCTATTTTAATTTGCACGGAGTACTTTTAGGTAGCTAAACTCTTTCACACATTAATCATCTTCTTAAGGGAACCATGCAGGGTATAACTATACAGCACATAGAAAATACTGAATGGCTCTACACCCTATTAGTACACTTCTTTTCTACTTATATTACAGTAAGCAAATGGAAGCCGTTTTGATTTCCACTGTTGGCCCCATGGCTTGAACTCCAGTGTTACACAACTTTCTACCTTCCACTTCACTGGTGTGCGCTGCAATAGCGTAAATTTTAATTGCATAGCAACCAGCTGTCAAACTGGGCTTTTAATCACAGCTCATTGAATGCCAGCAGTGTTATTATGTGTATTAATGAATGATTTTAAGACGATGAGAGCTAATGAGCTTCTCAGAGCTTAACGAGCCTTCTACAGTGGCAGGGTCTTTTGTTGAGTGCTACAGTAGAGACGGAGAGTCAATGAGAAATATTGGTTGTCTGCCTTTGTTGAATGGAGTCGAAAGAGGACGCTAACAACTAGAATGCCTTCTCTCAAGACCTGTTACAAAAGGCATAGCTGCAAAACAGTAAATATTATCAGTTTAAAAGAAACATTTGAGGTATTACAATACACACTAACTACACCACATAATGCTCATCATCCTTTGGCACAAGGAAAAAACGGTATCTTTAGACTTATATATTTCCTTTTTTACTTTTATATAAATGGTAATCGTCTCAAAACATGTCTTCCAGTAACAGTTGTGCATTTGTTGAATTTGGCAAATTAAATTCCCTCTCTTGCACCACCAACCCCCCAACCCCCTCCCTAGGTTATGTTTTCTGTATGCTCCATCGGCTCCCGGAGCAACATGAGTGCCTGTTTGACCACTTGGGCCGTGGTCGGCAGGAGGCTGTCCTCAAGATGGTCAAGCTCGACCGAAAGGTGGGACGCTCTTGCCAGCGCATCGGGGAGGAGTGCTCCTGAGTGGCCGTTTCCACAAAAGAATCTCGGTGTTCAGATGGTGTCTTAGCACTAACAGGGATTTGATTTTCCTTTTTTTTTTGTCTTCTCATTTTGTTTTTCAGGATTTTTGCAGTTTTTTTTTTTTTTTGGATATAAACCTGCTCTCGTTCATTTTAAATTAATTATACTTTTTCAATCCCACTGTTACCCATATCCAAGTTGTTTTCTGCTTGTGTTGGCTTCATTATATCCCTGCTGCTAAGATGCCTTTTGGAAAATCCAAATCAGGAATAAGAGAACATGGAATAGCAAAGGAAATGCATACTTTCTTCACTTTTTTTGCAATGTCCTGACTACAAGTGCGAGTGGAGTAAGAAGAATAGATAAAAGGACGAGGAGAAGAAATACAAGGCTTTATACAAATGTTTGTCCAGGAAGCCAGTTAAAGACTATACCCTTTACCTCAAAAAAAAAGGAAAATAAAAAAGAAGAATGATGAGGAGGAAGGGATTGTTACCCTTTGTGTACACTTTTGCTTTGGCACTGTTTATAGACTGTGCTCTTTACCTCAAAATCAGACAGAGCTGCTTTCTACTCTACGCCAAGCATGGACTTATTGAAGCGAATCCAGCTAGCCAGCGTTAAAGTCGGTGTCTTTCCCCCAGGCCGTCCACCACCTCTAATCACAAATCTTTAGAAACACCTGTTAAGCATCCACCTCAGGATATCAAAGCCCAATCTTAACCCTTTCTCCCTCCAGCTTGCATCCTTCTCTTTTCTGCTACAGGAGACCTTTCTGCCTCTTTGGTTTAAACATTATATGGAAGGACACCACTGTGGATGATGAAACTGGCACATTACTGAGTGAGCTGGTTTTTGGACTGCGGCACAGATCTGTCTTTAACATGGGGGTGTGATTGGTCAAAACTTAATATGTTGAAAATTCTCTCTGTCTTCCTCTTTTTGTCTCAGTCTCCTGATTTTCTCCAGTCCTACCACAGAGAGGCAATTCTATAGTCTCTCAGCAACATATGGATTATGTGTGTTGGATGTGACAAGACAGATATTAAAATGTGCTTATGATTTATAAGTCTGCATTATACACGATACAGTATCTTTGCAAATACACACACACACACACTTTTATGGTTGGTCATGTGCTCAGTGGTTGTTCATATGGAGCACAAGCAGGTAAAAATCAAGCATTTGCCGTACACTTGGAGTCACTCAGTTCCTGTTTGGGAATAGTGATGGTTGTTATAGTTCAGGTCTCTCACAGTGTCTTAGGCCTTCATTTCAGTTATCCACATTTTTAAAGGTAATTTTTGGCTCTAGCTGTGAAACAAGACTTTGTTTTGTGGGTTTTTCCATTCCTCTTTCCAGTACTTAAATTGTCCACTACACTTTTCTATCCCATGTTTTAAATTACAGTTAGTGTGATGAGCTCATCTTTCCCTTATTAATTGCTCTGCTATTACTCTATTTTTTCCTTATTTCACCCTCTGTCTTCCTTCCTCTATTTTTCTTGTTGTAGATAAGGGAAAGAGGGCTGGGGTGAGCGGAGTCTTGGAAGTTAAAATCGGCAAATAATTGTTTTCCTGGCGGGCTATGAGAGACATGAACAGAAAATGCATAATGAATGACTATTCTGTACCTTAAAGTAAACATTATTTAACCCTTTTTTTGCTTTTCTGATTTACTTACACTTTAGCGCAGAGCTGCAGTTTTTTGGTTATAAGGTATAAAATGGGAAGTTGAACCTGGAAAATACTATATTTTGTTTCCATTACTTTACATTTTGCTTTTCCTCTACAACTTTTTCTTTTACTGAGAAAAGAATAAACTGGAATAGACAAAAGGTGAACATCTCTGGTGTACTTATTGATTGATGGAACAATAATGGGTTGCTTGAAAGAAAGAAGACAAGACTGTTGGAGTCCTTTTAAACATATATACTGATCAGTTTTAATTCATTTTTTTCACCCACTTTGGTTTGATGTTGCTATGACACTCTGTAAGATGTTTCAGATGAGTATAACTATAAGCATATGACGTGGCTCACTGCATGCAGATGTAAGGTGGGCTCATGTATACGTGTGTGCAAGTCAACAGTCAAAAGCCTTCTTGCAGCATGTCACTGTCATTTTTTTTTTATATTGACGTAAGTGTTTACTGCTCACAGAAGGTGGCTATAAAGCTACGCTCAATTACTTAACAAATCTGTTTAAGTAAAATGAAGAATTTTAACTAAAGAGGCTTCTGATGGCAGCAGTGAGTCTTGTGGGAATGCACTAAGTAATGCTGTGAAAAAATAAAACACATGTAGCCCTGATCAAAAGGCTTCTTCAGACGTTAAAGTTGGCCAGCTTCCAGTGCAAGTATAATCTGTCACATCTACTCTTTGCCTAAATTGAGCCAAAACTATCGAAGTAAATGTGAAGTAGTTGTAATTGAAGTTTCTCCTCTGTCAAGTTCGCTGAAAGCTGATCTACAAAACGAGAACTAACAGACTGAGTTTAGATCCTTTTTAAGAACTGCCCTTTGTGTTATATATAACTGTTATTTTTAAAATGGACATCCAGACGGGAGATCTCTAAATTTGTTTGATATCGTTTTAATTATAAAATTTGGGTATTTCTACACTCTTATATATTCAAAAGAATGCCACATGTTGACAGTATGTGACAACTCTCATTTTCTATTTGGAACCTGATTTCTTTTTCGGATGCTGCGTCCATGTTTTCCCGCTTTTTATTCTTTTAATATGAATCACAATAGACAGAGACAATAGACAATCCTTGAAGTTCCCCTGAAGCTTTTTAGAGCCCCCCCTTTTTTTTTGATTGTCAGTGTCCGTCCTCTCTATTGTGTTTTATGCCGTCTTGATTATATTCTGACACAGGATGAACCACAGTGCTAGGATTGGGTGACAACAAGGAACATAAGATCTGTATTTGCTGGAGGCTGACTAGTGTTGGGATTTGGAGGATAAGCTGTTTTGGCCAGTGGTAAGTAATCTCCTTACAGCTCTTCAGACAAGACTTATCACTTTTTCTCTCTACTTTCCAAACCATTAGTTTGTGCTGCGAAAAATGTAGAAATTACTGATGCCTTAGCTTCTATATCAAGACAGGCACCAGTATGATTCAGAGGTTAGAGAAAGAATGATCTCAGATATACCGTAAATGCAAGGTAACAATGTCAAGGCAGTAAGTGCAGGATCATTCTCTAATGTGCCATAGGCTGTTTTGTAGACAGAACTGATGTTACCCAATCGAATGTTTAACTTGTCACTTATCGAATGCAATGAACACTTCCCTGTGGCTGTAATTACATCTAATGCATGCCAGTATACCCACTTATGCATATATGATGATGCTCCTTCATTTAATATGCAAATAAATGGCACATACATGAACAGCTGACATCAGATTTTGATAACATACTGTATATATAATAAATATTTAAATTGAACTATAATGTTGAGGTGTGTGTGTGAGGATACGTTAGTGTTACATTACATAAAGTTCAGAAAATCAGAAAAAAGTTGTCTTACTCATTAAAGCAACTATAATCAATTTATAGTAAAAATCTGTCAATTGACTATAGTTCGGTCAACAGCTATGATAGTCAACTCGTAATTTGACTCTTAAGGTACCTGCCGAGAACTAATTGGCTAAGTATGTTAGAAACTAGCTGGCGACAATGGAGGATTAGCTGCATATGTCCCTCAGAAGTTGCCGTAGACTAAAAACGGAAATAAAAGGAGAGACTACTGCTACAAAACTAAAACTCATATAAAAAGGGAAAATACATGCAACAAGAAACATGCTACAAAGCTTACTGCAATAAGTGCCCCAGGCTACTAAGGAGAGTGTGTGTTTTAGTATTTGTTGAATTTCTAGAGTTGGAGTGCTTTTTTCTTAACGTTTGTTTGTACTTTGTCCTTAGGGGCCACCGTAGGCAATTGTATAACAAAATCACCATTACAGGCTGATAATATGATATGTTCCCACTGTCTGGAAGTGGCCAAATACATAAATAAAATAAAATAAATAAACAATTAAAATCAATAAACTAGCTTTATCATTGAGTTATCACTTTCAGGTATTCACCAGCTTGCATCCCTGCTGATGTTCTGTTATTAGCATTCATCGTGTATTGAGATAATATTTAATATTCGTTGAGTGTCACTCCTCACTCAGAGACATGTAAGGCATAATCCCCTCTCATATCATAGCTAATGATTTCAGCACCATTCATTACCATCAATGCCATCTTTGACCACCACAAACTTACACTATACTGCAGGAGCCTCAGACAGCCACACTGCTGACATTTGGTGAGGTTTAAGAGGAAATTAGCAGTGACTGGAAGATCCAATCCCAGCGTGGCCATTATTGTTGGTTGGACATTTTCTTTCCCCATCTGACCTTAAAGGAAGAAGCTGAGTGTACACCTTGCTTCAGTTACTGGCTGACTTCAACAGAGTGAGATAAACCAGTGGAAAGGATGAGACTTGAAAGAAGAATTCCTAATGAACTGGGAGTTTTGTGTTACCGTGAGGCGGTCTGTAACAGATTACAAGAAGAGATGTTTCAGTTTTCAGATTTCAAAATGTTGAACATATCATTAAGATATATTAATCTTTAAAATACATGACTGCCTGAAATCACATTAACTCACATTCGGGGATAAAAAAATATATCTATAAAATCTATAAAACCTATCTATCTATCTATCTATCTATCTATCTATCTATCTATCTATCTATCTATCTATCTATCTATCTATCTATCTATCTATCTATCTATCTATCTATCTATCTGTCTGTCTGTCTGTCTGTCTGTCTGTCTGTCTGTCTGTCTGTCTGTCTGTCTGTCTGTCTGTCTGTCTGTCTGTCTGTCTGTCTGTCTGTCTGTCTGTCTGTCTGTCTGTCTGTCTGTCTGTCTGTCTGTCTCTTTCTCTCTCTCTCTCTCTCTCTCTCTCTCTCTCTCTCTCTCTCTCTCTCTCTCTCTCTCTCTCTCTCTCTCTCTCTCTCTCTCTCTATATATATATATATATATATATATATATATATATATCTAACCATTTATAACTCTTTATTCATCAGCGATTGTGAGTTACTGATCTGTCCTTAATGTAATATTCCACTTTGATTTTTTTTCTTGTCACATCTAACTGATGGATATATCACATTTTGCAATTAAACTGTTCAGTGTAGAGAGATGTTGCACCATATCATTAGCCATTATTTACCCAAATACAAAGAGACAGAAAGCAGAACAGTCCCCACAATCTTTGGCATATTCACATATTCAGTTTAATTTCACACAACATTTTAAAAGCGCGTCTCGAGATTGAAGAATGTCTTTTGTTGCATTTTTTTGTGGTGCAGTCTTGATTCAATTGACATGAGACCCTGATCATGTAAAGTCATTTTATTGTCATGATTTAAGTAACTAACCATGGTCAACATGAGCTATTAACATTTTTTGACTGAGGATGCTTGCATTGCATTTCATATTTTAACAGCACCCATTGTATGTTGATTTCTTGTTCTACAAGCAGACCACAGCATATGTTGGTATCTCGTTTCCTCTATTTAGCATTTTCTTTTTTTTTCCCAACTTATTAATGTGTTGTCATCGTTTGCCACTGTAAAGCAACCGTTATTCAATCATCTAGCTGGCGGCCACTATTGACTTGCATATTTGGATATTTACCTTTCTATCCAACTTTTCTCTCACTTGTCTCTTTTCCCCCCTTTTCTTCACCTTTATCTCTAAACTGTCTCCTTTCAGCTTTCCCCTCTTTCTTGCTCATTGGTGTAATGTTCTGCTCTACTTCTGTTGCTAGTATGCTTGGTCTGTTTTCGAGACCCAGAGGTTAAAAAAGTTGAATCCAGTTTGGACTGAAGAAAGAGCTTTGACAGCTGCAGCATAATAAGCAGCAAAACATCCTGCCCACTTTGTGCTTCAGTGGATTCAAAAGACCACATTGGCTTTTTTGGCAGGCAAAATTTCCCCTCTTATCAGATTTCTGTCATCTGTCCAGAACATAGATTAGATGCTTCGCTGCTGTTAGTATTTAGTTCAACATGACACTTCATGTATTACCCAGCAAATACCACAAATGCTAAAGTGTTTGCATACAATTGAGGTGTGGTGTGAGACAAATGCAAAGGCTTAAGTCTGTGTTAGCATAAGGCTTATTCTACCGCTGAATATGACAAGCGTAATCCCAAAATCCCTTTTTCATCTTAATTTTGGGAATAACGTGAAACATGACAACCATATCTTTATATTGCGTTATGTACAGAACATGTAATGGTACATGCATAATGGACCACAGTTGCTTTAAGCCACCGTAATGCATGCGTCAGACATTGTCTATCTTAAAGTGTTTATAAGATCTTACAAGGTCTAGTTTCATAATTGCTCGATCACTTAATATATGTAGTTTGCATCAAAGGTTGAGGGTCTTATGTACATCTGGGTTCTTTCTATAACCATAATAGATAAATAATGTGGATTGTGATATCTCACTGTCTGCTTCGAGTAAAGTAATGCTGTTCTGGGAAAAGTATCTACTTTGCTGTATGGCTCAGACAGGGACAGAATACAACCATCAAGCTTTTTGTTGATTCCAACATTAGAGACCACATTTGCAACCTTGAGAGAGCATGGCAGACTTTCAAAGTGGAAGTGTGGCGGTGCACGCAGCCTTGAACATCACAGACTGGGTATATTGCCTCTGCATGACCCAAAGACATCACATTCTTGGATGTCTGAACAAATAACATCAGAAAATACAAAATGTTGATGAAGTGAGGAATGTTTCATACTGCACCTGGTTTTCTATCCAAGTCTGCTTTATTCATACTACCTATCAATAGTTTTTTTTTTTTGAAACAGCCAACTGGAATTGACATAAAAATATTTTTTTATTATATCTGACTCTCTAAGGTTTGGCAGATTATTTTCCTGTAACACTATTAAGCATTTTTTTTCACTTCCTAAAGTGATGAATAGCCTATGCAATTGTAGAAAGTAGAGTTTCTGTTGACATCCTATGATTAACAACATTTGGGAGAATATATTCTTATTAAGAGATCTAAGTCACACGTGTATTTTGTTAATGAAGATGGAACCTTAAATTGAACTTTTTTTCCATTTAATTAGTTGTTGCCACTAAAGACTTTTTTGTGGAAGGCATGGCTCCTGAGATATTGCTCAAAAGGGGTGAGCTTCCATCTGTTATGTACAGTAGGATTTGTCTGTCCGTCTGATGTCCATCTGGTCAGCTGTCCGTCCGCCTGGTTGGCCTCTGGCTCTGATGTTAAATGGTCTGGTAAGCATCTGATGCATTATTATCACTGAACTGAGCACAGTTGATGTTTCTTGTAGCAGTAACTGCAAAATAATTGCAGCTTGTGTACTGCATATCCTGTATTACCCTACTATTCTAATCAGTCTAAACAACCATATATGTAGGTATGTGGGAGTATTGCATGCCTTCAAATACACTTCAGTCGCACACTTCAAACAGTGTGTCCACACAATCCTTTCTAGACGGTGCTTGTGATGCATTCCCATAAATGTCAAACATATGAACATCCAAACCTCAATGCTCCCTCAAGGCCAGAACATCTCTCTCTTTTGTCCTCAATTGCACAAGCTGTGTCCCCAATCAACTGGTCTTAAGTATGGTGTATGTCCCTAAAAGTAGGCTCATAAGTCAAATTTGACTTAATTTCCTGGGGACTTATCCTAATCCTTAACATAACCCGAAACTTGCCTTAACTTTAAACCAATTCTTCACCCTAAAATTAGTGATTTACATTAAGAGGACTTGCTTTTTTCATTAGAGAGGGTTGCACTCAAAAGTGTAACATTCACTTGATTTAATTGTTCATTTGTCACAAAACGTATCCGGCTATCCGACCTTCATCAGTGTGTACAGATGCATGAGTGTGTTCCTCTTTTAAAGGGGACATTACATTGCCAAGCGTGCTGAATCATTAAACATTGTGGCGCTGCACTCACACAGAAGCACATCACATAGAATGGAATTGCATAGAATTTCACTGTCCATTTTAAACATACAGAAACATCAATCTTTACAATTAGCATTGTATATATTGTATATATATTTTAACAACTGTGGCTATCACTATGAGCTTCAGGTTTCTCACCATTCATAAATCAGTTCAAACTAAAAGTTGGCAAAAAATCTTTAAAAATGATCAGTTGCACTGATCATCAAGTGATCAGTGCAACCTCTGAATATACATCCTGTTACCAGTCCTTCCTTACCAATATATTATTATATTGACTTAAACTTTTTAAACTTAAACTGACATTCTCTTTTTTGAACGGCAGGAACAGATAACTCTCTGGAAGATGCGCTGTCATTTCACTAAACTGGATGGTGGATGTAGTTCAGACAAATTGTTTGGAATTACAAGCACAGTGTTGACTGACAGAGGAATACTGTGTGTTACTGTGTGAGTGCAGCGCCACAATGATTAATGATTAGGCACACCTGGCAATCTACCTGTCCCCTTTAAACGAGGAACACACACCTGCATTTGTAAACACTGATGAAAGCTGGAAGCCTGAAAACGTTTCGTGAGAAATGAATGATTAAATCAAGTGAATGAAACACTTTGTGCGAGCGACTCTCATCTCTCACCACGTGAGGAATACCTGGAAAACACACACACACACACACACAATGTGTCTCTCTCAAAATGTGAAGTAGGTGTGAATGTTGAATTGTTTGTTTTGGAAATTTACAGACATGTTCCTGCACAGCCCATTCTTTTTACCAAGTTCTTGTCACGTTTGACCTTCTGTGATGTCCTTTTTGTGTTGCACCATAGCTGATGACTTAATACACATGTTGACACATTTTTTTACTTTTGTTATCAGCTTCTTGAACAAGTATTTAAGAATGAATGAGGGTCATAAATAATAACACTCCAGTAATCACCCCAGGAATTATTCAACCCTGCTGAGCAGGAGGAATTTATGACCCTCGATTATTGCCAAAGTGCATAATAATGTGCCTCAGCAATAAGCAACATCGTTTTCACTGCAGATTACACTTAGTGATATTTTGGATGTCCTTCTGCTTATTGTTTCTGATATGGACATGGCCCAAATGATGGGGACAGGGGGAGTGTACTCTATGTGAGAAAGACAGGAGAAGATAAGAGAGGAAGACATAAGTGGTTTGAGACGGTCCCTTAAAGATACAAATATGGATCATTTTATAGTTAGTTATAGGTAAGATCCCTTTTTGCAGACTTTTGACACATGTATTGGAGATTATGCTAAAATAGCACATCAGAATTTTCCAAGTTCATACATTAAGCGTTGATTCTTCAGTGGCACTTATTACCTGTTATTATCAGTTTTGCCCAAAAAATGATGTAGAAACAGAAGAATATTTTAGACGCTATTGTAGTATACTGTATATGATAATAAAACGGCCAAGATCTTTAACAGTATAATATATAAATGCAAAAGAATTTGATAATTCTTCTGACCAATTTATAACTCAATACTTCCTCAGAAAGAAATCTTCCAGTGCCGCAGAGCCAGAAAGAAATCCCTCTGATCAACACATGGAAACTGTACCTGTTTATTTTATTGTTTTTATTCCTAACTCAATTGTTCTATTATACACACACACACAAATCCATAAACATACACTCAGAGAAGGTCTCATCATTATCTGAGTTGTATGTCAATTATATGTAATTGCCACTGCTATATTGTTTGAGCACTTTCACGCAATAATGCTCATTAAATAGAGAGTGAATAGAAGAACCATGTGAGGGTGGGAAGGTCTGCAAGGAAAAGCTCCACTTGTCTTTCAGGGAGCCCTGACAACACAATCTCTCAGACCCCTCCTACCTCGCTCCCCGACTCCATTACCCAAGCAGTGATAACATTTCCCAATGACACCAAGCACCATCGCATCTACAAAAGGCACAGACAGAAACATAAATTCAATGTACCAGTGCTCTATAGTGTCTATTTGCTAATTGTTGTAATATCACATTACAGGCAGTAGTTGCTAGCAATTTGCAGAGGCATGTGGTGTGTGTGAGTGTGTGTGTGCCAGGATTGAATGGGGAGGAAGTGGGAAGGCAAATTTATTTATCCAGAATGATGCATGATATTGGACAACCTGATCTAGGTTGGGTTTCAGAGAGGCAGCGGCTGTATTTGTGTGTGTGTGTGTGTGTGTGTATGTGTGTGAGAGAGTGAGAGAGACTTTAAATAATTTGTTACTGAAAACATGGTTAACCTGTAAAGAAAACATCAAGTATCATCATTACACATCTTTTAGTATTAAAGATTATACAAAAATATCACACCAGAAAAAGTTTATACACTAACTGTTGAATCTTCAGTTATTAACTGTTTTCAACAACTACTCAGAACAAACTTCATTATGATTGAGCTTCAAGTACAATCTGTTCTGCCCACAAAATGAGATAGAAACAGAAGACAGTGTTCACAGGATGTATGTAATCAAATTAAAAGCATACACTTCTCGTCGTCTCAAACTGTTATTGATCCTGGTAAAGGTTGCTAAGCACATGTAAAAAACGAAAAGAAAAACAAACAAGTGGGAATTCCTTTGTCTCACTGCAGCCTTCAGTTGTTGTCCACTGCAGCAGTACCTTTCTAGTGTTTGTGGGACAAATAGCAAGAGCAAAAGGTAAAGTAATTTACAGGCTAATTCAGGCAAAGAAACTATGTGGTACACATAGAAGCTGGTATTGAAATGATAGAAGTAGACTGACATGTTGACTTCTGAATACCTAATTACATTACTGCTCAAGTTTGTAACTAGATATATATGGAGAAACATACTTTATCATTGTTATGTCCTTGATAAGCCTTGTTGTCTCCAGCAACCAGTTTACAGCACAATATAACACTGGTTTTGAGTTGACATCAGTACTTTCCAGTTAATATTAAAACAGATGAAAGTTTTTGCTCTCAACATTAGCTCTGCATTCGTTAAGGAAAATCACTGAAATTCCGCTCTGTCAGCTGTTCAGCGCCAGCTGTCTTATTCATGCTCAGTATCATTGTATTATTGAAGCATCGTCTGTTCAACTTCCAGCTGACTAGTAACATCCAATCACATTCATGTAGCCTATCTTTATAAACTATGAGTTCTCATTATTACCCTGTTAATGCCTAATGCCAACATTGCAACTTCATCCATCATTCTAATCTCTTCCTTTTGTGGTTCAAGCTTTGGTGTTATTGTCTTACAAAGCTGCAATGTTCACGTATGTGTACATCTTCCTCTGATTTTGTACCATTCGTAATCCCAACAGAATCCTTGTTGTTTCTTAGGTTCTTTAAGAGCCCCCTCAATATAACCTTTTGCTCTACTAAACGGTACTGAACAGTATCTCTGACATCATAACCCTCCCAAGCTGGAGTGTAACTTCAATTCCCCTGACAGAAACTCTTGTTTTTCTTAAACCTGGATATGTGACGGAAAAAGCAGAGAAATGTCTCTTCTCCTCAGAGCTCAGGCTGACTTAACTAGACAGGATATCTTTTAAACCCCCTTTTAAAGACTGTTCACAGTGATGATGATGATGTGGTTTTTGTAATGATGATTACTTTCCCACAACTATTCATACTGTTCACTCTGTGCAGCAATAACATAGGGCCGAAGGATAATTGATTTAAATTCCAGCTTTTTGATTTGATTGTGACACACTTAATTTGTATTAAATGGAAACACACTGAACCAACAAACATTTGTCTGATGTACTGCACATTTTCCATAAGCCTTTTAAGAGATGTCTGTGGACTATTCATCCTCGCTGTCCAGTGAGTGACCTCTGCCGGGTTTTTAGACAAAGTATGTTTAAAGTTACCTTGGAAACTAAATGACTGCCCAAAAAGGAAACAGGATTTCTACCAGCTGCTTAGACCGACATCGCTCTGTGTTACCAGCCTGCCTTCTCAGACAGCTGATGTCTCTTTCTTTCCTAGACTATACACACACACACACACACACACATTCCTCCAGGTTGTTACATGAGTGTACAGTCAGCAGGGAATGAGAGGCTGCTTTTTAACCACTAATGGTGTACCCCTGACAACCATCTGAGCTGCCTTTTATTTTAGATAGAGGACTGGACAGTCCAGCTTTCGTCTGTTTCCTACAGATCTTTCAGGTGCGAGTGAGGACAGTGGAGAAGAGAAGTTGCTGTTATATGCTGTGGTTGAATGCACAGTGCTGCAGAATAGAACAGAGAAAGTGTGCTGCACTACCCACTCCACTCCTCTATCTAAAATAAAAGGCAGCTGAGATGGTTGTCATGGGCGTGCCATTAGTAGTTAAAATTGTTAATATACACCCTAAAAAATGTAAAAAAAAATTTGACCTTTACCGAATGATAATTTGCATCAGTGTTGCACAATTTATTAATTTGAGTGATAGTCACTGCCAGTCACAGAAACTAATATTAAACAATATCACTGGACATCACTTGGCTTTGTTTACAGTGATACTGTGCACCTTTGTATTCATTTAACCATTTGCAATCACATTTTAGCACATCAGGTTATCTCAAACACATCTCCAGCAGTCATTATGAAACAAATTAATAAATCTACACCGCTGAATGTGTCTATAAACATATAGATGTTGTTCTTGTTCCTTTTATACCTTTATTTCCCCTGCATATCATTACCAGAGTTTTACTTATTTCTTTTGTCATTTAGGTCTCTTCTTACAATTTCTGCCATATTGTGATTTGTTAAGATTTAAACTACTGTTAAACTACTGTTACATTTTGCCTCTTTCCAATGGGAATTATTATTATTATTAAATTATGTAGGCACCTGCGGGTTTTCATAGTGTGTTTAAACACTGGCTACTATGTGCTAATTAGCTATGGTATGTTGGCATGGTATAGCAGCTGGCATATAAAGCAATATTTCACCTTAGTATATGGTGTTAATATTTTATTACTTTTGGGTACAACTTTGTCACTGGTGTTTCTTTTCTTACTAATTGGGTACATTTTTCTTTTGCTTTTTCTCTTGGTGAACTTAAATTGGGACTGCAGGTGATGAAAGTGGCATTTAAATATACATGTCTTGCACTGAAATAAATATAAATGTGTGTGAAGTACATGCAAATTAGTCCTATTTACACTGAAACGCATATTCAAGCCAAAATAGCTGCAACGGAAAATGATTCAAAACTAGTAAAAGAAATACAAAAAAAAGTTAGAATTTGTTGGAGAAAAACATGATTGCTATTAATCTACATATTTAATGACCTTTTGTCATGCTTTTATGCAGTTAAAGGGGCCCATGTTGATTTAAACTACTAAATTACAGCGCACAGCCCACAGAGCTGCAAATCATTCTCATCTTGTACACATATTTTGCACAATAATTTAAGTAATTTTTAAACACAAACCTGCTTTCTGCCTTCAGCAGAACACACGCAGCCTTCGTGGCCACTTACACTCTCCATGAAGCCAAACTGTTTACATTTCACGTCAAGCAAATGCAGGAGTTGTTTCAAAGTATCACTATATGTGGTATGTAATTTACCCAGCAGCAGGCAATAGCTACTGGGTGAATGTGTTCATGGGTTCAACAGTGTCTGCATCATTTACAAGTCAGAGAGGGAAAGAGAGACTATTAAAGTAGACAACAACTTATTCAAAGCAACACTAGCTCCCACTGGATTCATCTCTTCTTCTCTACAATCCTAATTGGTGAAAGAGATGTCACACTGTGATTGCTATTGGAAATTGAGACTCCCAGTCGATTCTCATCACTCTCTCATAGCTGATCAACAACTGAATGGGAAGGTCTCATCTGACTCGTGCTTATTTATTGTAGCGCTCAATTAACACATGTGAGCTACAATCTCCTGGGTTGTTTTAGATGAGTTGTATCTATATTGTTTCTCCACCCTTACTATCCAGCTAGTTGTTCTCTTTGTTCTAGTCCTGTCTGTTTTGTTTGTTTCAAGTAATTGCTTTATGAATAGCATTTGGTCACACACAAAATAAGACAATAGTTCAGTTGAAGAAAACTAAGGTACAGTATAGCAAAACACATGACATTCAACTATGTCTTTTAGGGCAAAAGAATAAAGGAAAGATAAAAGGTTTGTAGCAGTTTAGTTTTAAAGGTGTTACTGATGATACAGCACCAGTGAATGTTTCAAATGACCTAATTGTGTCAGACAAAGGACTTCTCTTTATCAGATCAATTTCAGTTTGTACACGGTATTGATGAATCCTCCACGTATGCAAAAGTTAAATCTGGAGTTCCACAAGATTCTGTACTTGGACCAATCCTATTCAATTTATATATACTTATGTAATATTATTAGGAAACACACCATAATCTTCTGGTGCATTTTCATATAGATGATACCCATTGATCATATTTATCAATGAAGCCAGATGAAACCAGTTAAGTAAACTTCAATCAACCTGCAGTTTTCTGCTACTAAACTCAGACAAAACTGAAGTTATTGTGCTTGGCCCTAAATACCTTAGAAACACATTATTATACTAATAATGCAACTACTCTGGATGACGTTACTTTAGCCTCCAGCGCCACCATCTCATCTTCATCATCTTTGATCAGGATATGTCATTTAGCTCCCACATAAAACAAATTTCAACACTGCAAAAATCAGACACATCCCGTCTCAAAAAGATGCAGAAAAACTAATCCTTGCATTTGTTACTTCCAGGCTGGATTATTACAACTGCTTATGATTACTTTTTTTTTTTTTTTACAATTCAGTAATTATATTACAACTAAGTAGGGTTGATATCAAGTTTGTGTGTAAAAAATGTAGTGACTAGTCCACCAAAATACCTGTTATCTTGGAGCAGGGGCCACAGGTAGGGTGAGGTGCCTAGCAAATCCGCCAATAAATAAGGAATGTGTCTTTAGGTTACTCCAAAATTGCTTGTTTACATGTTTTGTCTTTCTAACTAGCTGACAAGTGGTAAACCTACTGAATACTTAATGAGCTCGATTCATGGGATGAGATTAAAAACTCATTTAGAGCTCTAGTCAATCCCTGTGTTGTAATATCAAATGGACATCGTGTTGATTAAAGTCAGTGTCTCTAATCTGCCTCACAACTATAATGTCAAATCTGGGAAAAATCAACTACACTAATTCCTAAAACAATCACTCACCGGTTAAGTGTTAGGCAACAAACTTGCCTACATAGCTCAATCTGAGTAGTCAGGCTGGGGATTTAATCTAGTCCAGGAACAAAATGAAAACTGTTCTTCTCACTTGACCACAGTATCTCTGCATATTCGTGTCATTTACAGCTAGACCCAATATTTTAATTCCTATTATTCACTAAAAAGAAACCTTTTCAAGAAAGACATTAATACCTAACAGACACTCTGGGCAAACAGCCATCTCATGCTCGGACTATCTGGGAGATAACACGCCTTTCTGTGAGGCAATTGAATGTGTAGATGACTATTGTAAGGATGCCATTGACTTGACTACTGTCAATTGAGGAATTCTGCGGAAAGTATGTCTCCACTAGTAACATGCACAGACACAGAGAGGGTGATGGCGACTGCACATCTAAGAGATGGGAATGTGGAGACCTAGACAGACTCTTTGTGTCAAATCATTATTTATTAATGCCCAAATCTGATTTACACACAGCATTTGATGTCGAAGCAGCCATGTCGCTTTGGGGGCATGATAGCTTTTCAGGCCGTGACTGAGTTGATACAGCTAGTGGTTTATCTGTGGGGTCAAAAGACACGGACCAACATGTCTCTCTGCTGATGATTTTCTGTGTGTATTCTGCTTTGTGGACACTCTGCCCTTTAGCTAGCTTATCTCAGGATCTGCTGGCTGGCTGGTCAGGCTTTGTGTGAGCATGTGTGTATGTGTGGATGGCAGCGTTGCACTGGGTTAGATGGATAGAAGCATGCATAGCTAATCAGAATAATCAGGCTCTCTTCTCTCTCCCTTTCTCATGCTCTGCTCGTTACTATGCAGGATGCAAAGAGCTGATCCTCAACATGCCACAGAACAAGGATTATCTCCTTAGGGGTCGCCCTCTCCAATTTACTGCTTTTTCTCTTCCCTCTCTGCCCTGCTGACTGGCCTGTATGGGGATAGCAAGTGTCAGAATGGACCTGTAATTGAAAGGGAGTGGAGAGTGTTGACTGCTTGTTTGTTGTCAGGGAACAAGGGCATAGTGAGAGGGCATCAGAACGCAGGCAGGGATTAAGACATTGGGCAGGGAGAGAAGTAACTGTTTCGGTGGCCCCTCTGATGGCGGAAAAAGTAGAAAAAAAAAACATTTAAGGAGCTGAGGCTGTTGTCATTTATTTAGTACCTTATCCAGGCAAAAACAGGCATTATGTCAGCATAGCCCAGAGTAAATCCCCCATCTTGTTCTCAACAGCAAAAACAATCTGATTGGAAGAGTTTAGTTTACTATTTTCTTCTTGCCATAAGGAGTCACAATAGATGTGTTGCAATCAGCTGCTGAGAGACACACAAGTTTTTTCATTGTGCTTTCTCTTCATCATGGTTACGTAGCTAATGCAGAGTAAATGATCTAATACAAAACGGGAGAGTTCACCAATAACTGCTGGTTAGTGTTGTATAGCTGATGAATTAGAGTAATTTAAGGAAAAGCATGGAGAACACTTATGATTCTGGTACAGATTGAATGATCTAAGGATGCATTAATCCTGGGAAGTGCATACAGACACACAGGCGTGCGTACAATACTGAATCCTTTGATATAGTTTTTTTTTTTTTTGTAATTCCACAACAAATGTTAGTGAGATAGTCTTTCTTATAATTCAGTATTGAAAAAAAATAATCCCAAAAAAAATTGAGATAGGTGGATTAAACAGGTTGGAGCCTGTTTCACAAAAGTGATTTGTGACCACTGCTTACATTTAGACCTCAGCCGGTGCTAGCGTTGTGTTTTATAAATGATTAACACTCACAAATCATTACTCTGACACATGGATAATGTCTATTTTTGCCTGGATAAAAGATATTGTTAAAGAAACCACGTCAGTTTTAAAATGCTTTCTGCTTTTTACAATCCTGTTTATTGGTATTGGTATAAGATAATGTAGAAAGAAAAAGTCTTCGGGAGGTCTTATCTAATATAAGCCTCTTAGAGACAGTTGCAGAGAGGGAGGAAAGAAACACAAGTGTAAGCACATGTGTGTGCTATAGGGATCGCGTTGTGTGGTTGACAACAAACCAGAGGACACGGTGCCAGGCTCCCTCCACCTAGCTAGAGTGGAGTGACACTGTGAAGTTATTATGGCAACAGACACAACACTTAGTTATTTTAAGATTCGGGTAGCTGAAACAACTTGATATTTACCGTGTATTAATTAATGCTCCGCCCAAGTGCCCTTTTCAAAAGTAAGAGAAGAAAACTTGTTACTAGTTACCATCGTGTGTCTGTCCGTTACTATAGTAAGTGGTATATTCAATGTATGTAAAGACTTGCTGTGTATAATGGAGATGAATCAAATGGACATGACTGGCTAAAAAGAAGAAAACAAAACAAACAAAAGTAGTCTGGATACTAGCCAATACAGCCTTGGATAGGAGTTGTGAGTTTGGAGCGATATGAGGTGGCAAATTACCTCCTTCTAATAAAAACTCAAATTTGGAAAGAGTCAAAGAGAGAGTAAGGAGACAAAGAGAGAGACATTAGAGTAGATCTCATACCACTGTTGCAGTAATGATAGTGTTTGCCTGTGGCCAAACACACAGAGAGAGCTGTGTCTTGGCAGCAAAGAGAGAATAATAGCACAGAGAATTATTAGACGGATCTTAGCAGTCTGTGTTTGAGTCAATTCTTTAGCCTTATTACACACTGCGGGGGGTGTGGGGAGAAGGGGAAGGAGGAGAAGAGATTTAAACCAGTAATACTGAATTACACGCATTACATGGTGGCAGTAATTACTACAGCACTCAAACCGAGGCATTAGGACAGCAACACACACGCTGTGCATCCACTTCCTTCCTTCTCCTCCTTTGATTGTTTCCTGCTTTTCACCTTCTATCTCTGTCTTTCCTTCCTCTTCACTTCTTTTCCCTCACGCTGTCTTACTCCTTCCTCTCCTCACTCTCCTCTCACCTCATCTCTCTGTCTTTTTTCTCTTTTCCTTATCTGGACAGTGGCGGCTGCCTGGGTAATGAGGATCAGTGTTGTTTTAAACATGAAATGGTGAGGAGGGCCCGGCGGGGCGGAATCAATAAGAGCCATTACCTCTCTTCTCTAATGATGCAGCCACCCCTTCCTCTCCTTTCGGCTCACCCCACCCCTTGTCTCAGCCCATTTCTACCCGCTATCCGATATCGGATGGGAGGAGGTTATGAATTATCGAATCCCAAGGGCAATGTGCCTCGCCGCCAATTACCAAGTGAAAAATGACCCTTTATTGTGTGTGTGTGTATGTGTGTGTGTGTGTGTGTGTGTGTGTGTGTGTGTGTGTGTGAGAGAGAGAGAGAGAGAGAGCGAAGTTTACACGGACCAGCTGGTGTCACACAGTCGAAAACAGCTATGCTTCCCCTGTCACACATATGCACTCTTACACTCACACTTACTTAACTATGGCTGTTCATTGTGACTATAATATATATATATATATATATATATATATATATATATATATATATATATATATATATATATATATATATATATATATATATATATATATTATTTGTTTGTTTACTCATTTTTTGGAGTCTGCGTAAGTGCAGTGAATTATTCATCTTAAGACAAATACAGAATTTCTGTTGTTGCCACACACTAGGGAAAGTCTGTCTTGCTGGTGGTGATCAGTTTTGCATAATAACTATATATTAGCAATAATTGCATTTCTATAATACTGCAACCAGTCTGTTGTTAATTTCTGCTAATGTTGCTATCTTTTACAGTTTTGCGTTGTTTTGCTCGTCTTCAAAATAATTGTGCAGTGCATGCTCTTTGTTTTCTTTATTCATTAACAAAACACACACTTTCAGCTCTTGGACCACCTCAATCTAACTTCAGATGTCAGCCTTGAATCCCTCTCAGGGTTTTAGAATACTCTCAACTCTTTGGTCCACTCACCTTCCACATCTATGTATTGACGTATTGAATTGTCAGGTTGAGATGCTATCACATCTCTGTTTAACAGAGTTATATTGCCTCTCTAGTTGCCCAGTGTCTCTGCCACACACTCACATGCACAATTATTGCCGGTCTCAAGTGTATCTTTTCTGTCCATTTAGCTGTTTCTATGTGGGAAGTGCTTGGTGCTGATATACAGCACTTTAAGTTCTGATTGAATTACACTGATGGGAACATCAATTACAGATTTTGTTTTTTTTTCTCCAAGCATCTCGTATAACATTACATTCTGCAGTGTGGTGATGACTTCCCAAAATAAAAAACAAGTCTGGACTGGCATCATACTACATTTACAGGTAAAGACATTAACAGGCTTTTTTTTTTAACTCAAAGTGTGAATTCTAGGAATTTAGTTCATGATGACGTCAATGTCATATACAGTAGTGATTGAAAACACAAGTTTATGTTACTGGGGGCACATTAGGATGTTGATGTGAGCATTTAGCTCAAGTTCAGCCTCACAGAGCTGCTAGCATGGCTGTGGACCTTTGTTTCCACACTTTCTCTTTCATTACCAAAATTTGTACTCCTTTATTTGTGTGGTCTAGTCTTCTTCTCCTGCAAGTACAGTGCAGTTATAACAATGTTATTGTTTTTATCACAAAATTACACTGTAATTTGCAGGCTGTAATATGAAGCTTTACCTCTTTTTTTTTACTTGATGCAGGTTAATGCTACCTGAGTTTTGTTTATTTTGTGGTCAGTATGTATTTCATCTACTCAATAATTGCACTCAGCTATATGTAATGCATCTCTGGTTTCCTCAGCTCAGATGTCTGCAAGGAAATTATATTGTTGTATAGACCGTTGATGTTCCATTACAAGACCAGTGCTGTTTCTTATGATGATGCTTTTCTTCAGGTTTAAACAATAAATTAAATTAATTTGTAAATGGTAAAGTCACTGCAAGAGGTTATACACAAGACAATAGAGAAGTTATGATTATGTTATTATATGACACTTGTAACACATGGGAGGATGATGTTCTTGTCACAGTGACTATGCAACTCCACCAAGTTTCTGACACGTAGGTATTGCATCTTTATGTGCTGAGTCAAAAATAGTGAATTTGGCAGGTGTAGGATTTTGTTTTTGTCTGTGTTCACTTCTTCGACGGCTCACCACTGCATTTGCTTCTTTCAGTTTTTTCTGCATTCTTTAAAAAACACGATTTCCTATATAGTCGTGTGTGTGTGTGTGTGTGTGTGTGTGCGTGCCTGTCTGTCTGTCTGTCTGTCTGTCTGTCTGCCACCCAAAGTTGTTCCTACGTGTTGTCTTTTGAGATTTATTGTCTTAAGCAGCAATGATGCGCTCTCAGTTAGACATGCCAAGACTGCTGGCTGTAGCCCAAGATGACAGGCGAAAAAAGAAGGGGAGGAATAGAAAGAGACAGATACTTGAGCCTGATCCCATGATTTTGTTTACTCTGAATAAACGATTCGTTTGAATTGAGAGTGCTAAGTAATTAGTGAGTGTCTTGATTTGAGTCAGATGATTTCCCAGGCCCACCCTGATATGATTGAAGGGTACTAATATTACCACTGTATTATAACAATCTGCCCTTAACCAAATCACACAACCTGCAGCATCAAGTGCAGGCAAGAACCATCAGCAACTTACTAAAGGCAACAATTCATGTAGAACTAAAGGAAAGGAACAATAATTCAGTTATTAGATACAATAATGTTTACACACGCTAAAAAATGAGAAATGAGCTAGTCAGAACTAGTCACATAATAAATAAATTGGGGGAAAAAATGGACATTTTAGTATCTGCCTCTGTGAACATCTGCCACATACAACAGGCAATTTGTTCTTAACCAACTTATAAATACATACATGTTTCCATCACCATCATCATTGCATCATCAAATGAATATTAAACAATTAAGTAATTAAAGAGTAGCCTAATATTTATGAAAAAAGATGTGTAGTGACACATTGTCACAGTTGTATACTCCTGTTCTTCAGTGACAGACTTTCTCTTCTCTGGTGTTTTAAGTGTGTGTTTCCTTCTGCAGCCACTGCTCTTTTGATAAGCCAACATGTCCCATGCAGAGATCAGAAATTCAATTTCAGGCCCCATCACAAATACGCACAGTATACGCACTATATACACGCGCACGTGCATCCTAATAGTAGTGATAAGTTGAAACTCGCCCTCTTCTGGCCACGCTGGAGAGAAAACAACCGCGGAGAAACACACGCAGGGAGAGGGGACTGTGTGTGTGTCTGTCTCTCTCTCTCTCTCTCTGTGTGTGTGTGAGACAGAGAGAAGGAGAGAGATTTTGGAAATGTGTATCCGGGGTTGTTCAGCAGTCAGTCTATTTTTGCTGTCATAAATAATTGGTCCACGGGGAGGTGGTATTAAGGGCTCCTCCATTAGGCCTAAAAAACTTTCGGAGCCTCTTTCATTTCTAATTGGCACCGACTATCGGTGGCACCGCAGCTGGCGAACTCCACCAAGGAGTCTACAACAGAGAAAAACACGAAAACCACTGCTGCCACTTTGGCTCTTAAAGACATCCTGTGGCCCCCCAAATGAGTTGAAAACCTTTTTCAATGCAAGCGCAGAGTGAATGGATGAGCGGGAGAGGGGAGGAAAGGAGAGAGGAAAGCAATGCTGTTCTTTTGACAACCTGTTCAGTGTGGAGCTGTGAGGCTTGGCTTGAGCGCATCTATGTGTAAGCCTCTGTCCTCCCTCCCCTCCGATCCAGCGCTTCATCCCTCCCTCTCTCTCTCTTCACAGACAGGGGCGGTCGTTCACAGTCTGCGCACATATTCCACTTGGCCAGCATCACTTGGACTCCACAGACACAGCGCCGATTGAACGAACGGAGGGGAGCTCATTTTCAGAGCGCATTATTGTGTTATAGAGGCTTTCAGTAGACTGTCATCGGCCAGAAGCCGAGGAAGAAAAAGAAATACATAGAGACAGTAAATCCATTTCAACCACGCCTTTATATAGTAAAAAATCTACTAAAGAAGAGACTGGTTCTGTTGGATTTTACCCATCTAACCCTTACTTGAGTTTTTTATTTTTTTTCCAAAGGGAAAGTGTTTTTTTTGGAAAGCTCTGTGGAATCAAGCAGCGGTGAGATTCCGCTGCCCGCGTCTCCGTGCGTAAAATAAAAAGTTTAACACACCAAAGAGATTATTTGAGAGGACTGAGAGCTCGGAAAACTCTCCATCACATTACCGGTCGCCCAGTGAAGGAGGATATATAAACTTTTCAACACATCTGTGGAAAGACAGGGAGGCAGGTTGGTCTAAAAGGAGAGCGGTGGCATTGTCTTTGCAGAGCCGAGAGGAGTGCGCGCAGCTCTGGGTAGCACGCTGACCAAAAGGACGGCACCTCGGAGACAAGGTAGACAGGCGGCGTGGACTACATGCCTGCACAGAAACCACATTTTTATTCTTGCTGTATATTTAATTAGCTTTTTTTTGTGTGCGTTTTGAAGAATCAAATGTGCACAACTGGGAATGTCTAAAAAATAATGTTTAATTTTCTCTCAGAACCAAAGTTGATCACTCTTGTTCTAATTACGGTCGTTATTCCCCGTTTGTGACAATCACATGTTTGATCCACCCACCTGCATTTCTTTAATTTGCATCACTGATATCTCATACTGATATGTTCAATAGAACATATCAGTATGAGCAAGTCTTAAGCAGCGCATCCTGACATTAACATGTCATCACATGCATATCGCATAATGAAACTTTGATCACGGCCGTGCTGAATAATAGAATATATCAATGCAACCGACTCACAGCGATTTGCAGATTACAGAAATGTGAGGGCAGACATCGGAAAAGCAACTTATGCTCAGTGAGAAGAGTAAGCGAGTCCATCAGCCGGCTGACTGCTGATTTTTTATCCTTCTTCTTCAGGTTTTCCACAGGTTATAAATTCATAAATCAAAACATTTCACAAAAGCAATTCTTTTGTGTATTTTAAAGACACAGATTGCAAATAAAAAGTGTTTTTTATTTTATTTTCTGTGTATGGGTGTTCGAGGTCTCCAGTGCATACCCCCACTTGTTGTAACTAATCCTCCATGAATACTGCAGTCTTAGTTCTCTCTGGTCTCTTGTCCTGACTCTGCACCCCCTGACAGGGGAAGTGTGGTCACGCTGAACAGGGGACAACTGCAATCCTGTCAGTCTTCAAATCTCTAACACACGCACACACATCCCTGCGTGTAAGCTTTTTTTTTTTTTTTTTTTTTTTTTATAATCCACGATTGATGATTGAATTACCCGCCCTTTAAATTGAATGAAAGGATGTAGGCTGTGCAACGGGGGCTACATTGTTCTGTAATATTATTTTAACGGCTTAAGGGGACGTAGCCAAACATGAAAAAGAGAGAATAAACAATTGAAACACACCCAAAGGCTTAAAGTACATCTTCTTCCATTTTGATAACAATCACTCAGCTGTCGTCTCTTGTTTATCACACGAGTTTTTCAGGCTGTTCCCCTCAGTTTTCACTCACCTCTCCTCTCTCTCTCTCTGTCTCTCTCTGTCTCTCTCTCTCTCTCCCTCTCTCTTTCTCTGTCTCTCTCTCTGTCTCTCTCTGTCTCTCTGTCTCTCTCTGTCTTAGGTTATGACGGAACTGAGCTGAACATGGAGCTTTTCTGGATTTTGTTATTTTCTAGCCTCTATCCTGTTGCCTGGGGCCAAGGAGTTTACGGTAAGAACGTGATATATACACATGCATGCTGTTATTACATCAATACAGTGCTTTATTAGTGCAGGCTGACTGAGCTCCACTGCAGCTGCTTCATGTTAATTTGTTCAATTATTAGTCCATAACCCTAATTATGGGGTTTCACTGTGCCACATAGTGGCCGCGTTTCAGTACAGTACTAAATAGGAGGCAGTATAATAACTAGTGTTTAAATTACTGTAAGAATAGCCTAATGGAAAATGAACAACAAATTAACTTGAAGGGAAGATATTACCCCCTAGAAG
This sequence comes from Pampus argenteus, assembly GCA_036937835.1. NCBI lineage: Eukaryota > Metazoa > Chordata > Actinopteri > Scombriformes > Stromateidae > Pampus > Pampus argenteus. Next base: position 11,564,654 of record CM072862.1, on the reverse strand, counting down.
TTACAAGAGGCAGCTGAGAAAACATCCAGCCAGTACAGTGCATGTGAAACCCACCTACTATAATACAATCTTGTTAAATTTTTAGGCTGACATTAGTCTTGTCTATAGAAAATTCATATCACGCATCACAAGAAACACTGACCCTGGGACACTAAGGGGTCATATTTGTCCACAGTGGTTTGTTAGGTTAAACGGGACAGTCACACTGTGCTTATGTGGATAAAGCGGAGCTTTGTCCCCTCTTATCTCATTGTACTACGGAGGCTCAGTTTCTTCGGCTACAGGCGCCGGGCCAGACCTGCGTTCTGTCCCTTCAGATGAAGGTTAGGGTTAAGCTGATGTGTCATCTTTGATACTTTGATTTTGATGTTTGAGGGCGTGTAGCAGCCATTTAAAACCAGGTCTGTTTAGTCATAGTAACATAGAGTGCTGTCATCACACACGCAGAGAAATGATGACGATGAAGCAAATAGGCCCAAAAGAGTCCTTGCTAACTAATCTGAACTGTATCACTCTGGTCCCGCTGCTGAAGTCTCAGTATTAGTGTAACAAAATATAACCAACTTACATAACAATTCTCAAATCTTATAGCCTGTAATATGTATTTTGTTGGAAATCTTACTATACAGTACAAAAGCATGATGACACCCACAGCTGCGGACAGAGTAGTGTCTATGTACTGTGACAGTGCTGGCTAAGGTCACACAGTACACAGTGTTTATAGGAAATATCAAACATGGTCTTACATTGGAAGTATGTGAGTTTTAGTAGCATCACCTATACTTATCTAGGGTCATTTTTAATGTGCAGAAGAAGGATTAATTTACACCTGAATCATGATAAAGCCAGGATTTACAGTTTATCTATTTTGGACACACTAAAAATATTTCATATTTTAAATATACAATATTTCACATACTATTTGATATTTTGTAATGCAACGTTTTAAAAATATAAAATATAAGTAACTTATGAGTTGCTTTTAATGCCAGCCATCATTTTGTAGGTGTTTTTTCATTTAGCTACTTCTTTATGGAGTGACTTTTCTTATCAAGTTGTGCTGTCCTGCAGAAGGCTCACATCTCTAGTTTGCCCTTGTTCATTCTTGTCCTCATTTCTTTTTTTTTTTCATAATAACTGTATGAAACATTTTTGGGTTCTCTACAGGGTGATGTGCTGATTGTCATAAAAAATGTATGCTTCTGTGCCTCATGGGCTCTGTCACAAATACACAGCAGGTCAAAGCACATGCCAATGGTAGAGTCTGCAACTTAAAGTGATTCACTGACAAAAAAAAAAAAAGAGAAAAAAAAAAAAAGATTATGTTGTCTTTTTCCCCTCGGTGTTGTGCGGTATGCGTCTTATGTGCGACAGCAGCCTTTCAGTCTCTGCTGAGGGAGGAGAAGTCCCCTCGCATTTGTGGGAATTGTACTGGCTAGCATTCACAGAGCCTCAGATTCCCGGGTGGCTTGTGTGGTGGTGGTGGTGCTCAGCTGTGTGTACCTGTGTGACAACTGTTTTGTGTAGGTAAACCGTCATCCCTAAAAAGAGTCATTCAGAAAGAACAAATTGTTTTCACAATTTGCACAATTGCAGTAAACAACATGAGGAGGGATAAGAACGGGAAAAGAGCCAACGAGTTTGGCACGCTCGCTCGTTGTGTATGCAGATATGCATAAAATGGTTTCCCTCACTTTGGAATTGTTTCGCACTTCCTCTAGCAGACAGATGCGACTCACTGTCCACCGGGAGCCGAACAGTGTAAGCGTGCCTGATTGATGTCAGTGCTTTGGACGGCTGCGAGGTTCATTTACTGTAGCTTTCTCTGGGGTGTGTTTGGAATCTGTGCATGCCTATGAGTCTGTGCGTGCTCATGTATGTGTCTGTAAATCGTGTGTGAGCTTGCAAACCTGTGAATTTTGTTTGTGCGTATATATGTGTGTGTGAGTGTGTGTGAGTGGGATGCGTTTGTGCGGCACTCACACTTTTCTCCCCACTGCAACAGTTTGCTGGCTCAGCAGGGACTTGTGGATCAGTCACTGTTCCTCTTGCAGCAGTGTAGTATTGATTGTGCTTCTGTGAATTTTGATAGGCCGTCATAAAGCTTGTAACACCTGTCTGTTCAATAGCAACTGGACAGACAAGGAAACGCAATGCAAGGGGAAGAAGAAAGTCTGCACACCAAATGCTTTTCTTACTGTAAAATTTGCTCTACAAGTTCATTCAGATAGTTTTATAATATACCTTGTTTATTTTTGTATCCATGTTTTTATTCATGTCCACACAATGATCACAAACATCCCTGCATACACATATAGTTATTTTGAACTATCATTTAATCTTGATATACTATAATACTGTGGAGGGGGCGTGGTGCATCAGCTGCGGGAGAGAGGTGTGGAGAGGGCGCGGGAGAGCAGCGCCAGGTGAGAGTGATTGCCACACCGGTTCCCAGGTGGTTAATCACTCTCACCTCCCGATATAGTGGCGTGCTGGACAGAGGGAGAGAAGAGCATGACCGAGTGAAGCACGGCCACGGACGCACGTGGGCACGTTTGGGCGCCAAAATGTGACGGTCTCTCCGTCTCGTGGGTACTTTCAGCACAGAGTAGACGGACCACAGCTTGTTCACAGTTTAGACGCTTTATTTAATACATACAAATAATTCACACGGCAGCCGATCGCAGGCTTCTTGCTGCCGTCTGCCGTGTGTCTTTCCGTGAGTCTTTTCCCGTGCGTCCGTGGCCGTGCTTCACTCGGTCATGCTCTTCTCTCCCTCTGTCCAGCACGCCACTATATCGGGAGGTGAGAGTGATTAACCACCTGGGAACCGGTGTGGCAATCACTCTCACCTGGCGCTGCTCTCCCGCGCCCTCTCCACACCTCTCTCCCGCAGCTGATGCACCACGCCCCCTCCACAAATACCATTACAGGCAAGATGTTTCATTCACATGTACCAATTCTCAACATACTTAGCGGGGAGGTTTCAGACAACTTCAAGATGGTCTCACAGGATGTGATTCTTCATCTGAAGGACTCGACAGTTACGACATCAATGCAGACTTAGAGTACCAGAAATGTGTCTCTCCATCGTTGTGGTGCTGCATCACACTCGGTGAAGCAACAGAGTTCACAGGGACACCAAATTATTGATTGCTTGATAAAGTCACACTAGACCGTTAGCTGCCACTGTAGATGGAATCCCGACTGCATAAGCCTGCAATACGATCCTTCATTATATGCTTGTTAACAGGAAATTTTATGAACTAAAATCAATGATTTTGCTTAACAGTGTTTTTTTTGGGGGATTTGAGCAAGGCCCTGGCAGCAACAGGAGAGTTGAGGCCTTGCCACTGGCCATAGAACAAAGCACTACAGGAGATGCAGAAAGTGAAAAATTTTGATAAATTGTGCACAAACTTAACATCACTTTGAAGATGTTGCTCATGGAAGAATTAAAGGCTTGGGATATATTGCTAGTTTTTTTTTTTGTAGACAAACCCTCAATATTTGAGCATCATCTTAACATCAGGCTTTGCTCTCTGCAGTGCTTTGGCTTGCCATGACACATGGGTTGAAAGCCATTGACCTAGAAAGAGATCATTCCAGGTTTACTGGCCTGGCCATTCACTCCCTGGTGACTTTAACTCTTCCTCTCCCCACATCAGCACTTTTGTTTGTGTCTCTTTTATGTCTCTCGCTGTCGAGTTTATTTGGGATGCTGAATATTGCCCTTTTCTAATAAGCATCCATAATTTATTGGTGGCTCTGAGGCAGTGGAGGAGGGAAAGGGAGGGGATGGGAGACGGTGATAGGAAGAGACTGAAGCATTAAGATAGAGATGATGATAATCTTTTTACCTCCCACAATCTAACACCTTCTATCCTGCTTCTACTCTGTACTGCTTTACTTTATTTTTCCGTTTCTCTTTCTCTCACTCACTCACTCACTCACTCACTCACTCACTCACTCACTCACTCACTCACTCACTCACTCACTCACTCACTCACTCACACACACAGATAGACAGACTTCTCTTTGTGATTGTTTAGTGACCTTTCCTTTAATTAAAATTCTTGGAATTTAATCAAACTGTTTTTCCAACTGTCCAAATGAAAAGGAGAAAGACAGATAGATAGACAGACAGACAGACAGACATTATCCATTTTTACTCTCCTTCTTTTTGTCTCCTGTCCCTCTCTCTGTGTCTCTCCTCTCCTCTCCTCTCCTCTCCTCTCCTCTCCTCTCCTCTCCTCTCCTCTCCTCTCCTCTCCTCTCCTCTCCTCTCCTCTCCTCTCCTCTCCTTTCCTCTCCTCTCCTCTCCTCTCCTCTCCTTTTTTTATTCTTGTATGGGTGACTGGATATTAAAGCCCAACAACATTTCTATTAACCCATAGGTCAGCAGCAGAGCCACAGGCCTACAGCCAAAGTGATATGTTGACTGTGGTTTACTCTAGCCTTGCTACCTGGGGCTAAAGGATAAGAGTGTTCAGACAATGTCTTGGGAGGTCTGATATATCACCTTACCTCCCACCAGTTACACTGTGAGCCCAGGATGGGCACAAGGCAGCAGGTAGAGGTGGGCAGTCTGGCACAGCGGGTCCCTGATTGAGGTGAGATAGTCATATATCTCCTTAGAAAGCATAGTCTGATAGTCAAGGTGTATGCTGTCTGCTGCCTCTTGCATTTGTCTTATTAGGTAATCTAGAGGGCAGGTGACTGACCTGGTACACAAACTGGTTTAAAGGACGGTTAATTTTACTTTTTTGTGCTGGACACAAGGCTGCTTAGCGAGTGCGTATAAATAAATATGATATGATTGTATTATACTGTATTATCTACATTCCCTGAAAATGTTTCCATTTTTCTGTGTCAGGCTAAAATAAATCAAAGATAGAAGTTTGATGAGGAGGTGTGAAGTCTTGACTGCAGGCTATGCAAAGTGTTGAGGACTTCTCTACTTTGTAGCACCAACAGAATTATTATCATTTTTGCTCACATATCATTATGTAGCCCTCCTTCTATTTGTTCATTTGTATTTCTTTCTTCCTGACTTTGTAGTTCACTCACTCTCTTTCTCTCAGATGATGATTTTCTTTTTCATGTAGATCACATTAGCGCACAATCACACACGTAATAGCCTACGCACAATTTGCACACGCATGCACAGATATGCGCATGTGCAAATATCTCTCAAACATCTATACTCATCCCACACACACACACATCTACACACCTCTTTGGATGAGAGTGGTCCGGAGCGTAACAGGACAATGTGGCAGGCCTGTGGGTAGGAAAAACTGTCAGAGAAACTTCATTTTTCTCCTCTGTACTGACACTCTGTCAGACATTATCAAGCACCTCTTACTGGCTCAGCTTCAGGAGAGAATATCTGTATGTATGTGTGTCTGTGTTTGTGTCTTTGTGTGCAATCTTGGGGAAAGCACAGCATCTTAGTATTTAAATATACTGTAGAGGCTAAAATAACACACATGGAGTGTAGCTGTGTTTTATTATTGCTGCAATTGGTTTTTTTTGTGCATGGTGCCTGAACCCAGTAACTTGAGTATGAAGAAATAAGGACTATAGTGTGTATGTGTGTGTGTGTGTGCGTGTGTGTGTGCGTGTGTGTGCGTGCTTGTGCGTGCGAGCGTGCATATAAGTGTGCGTTAGCATGCATGGACGTGAGATGGAGGGAACATTTGGCGTCTAACTTATTCATGAACGCGACAGGATGATTGTGAACAGCAGTGAGAACATGGCTTACATCAGAGACCGTCTGCCTCCTCCTGCACTTCTCTCACACTGTCACTCTCTTTCTCCTTCACTTCCTTTATTTTCACCTTCATGTCCCTTGTCACCAGCAGTTCTTTCTTTCTTTGACTTCATTCTTTTTAAAAAAATGTTTTATTTGAATGTTTTGGCCTAAATTAATTTTACAACTACCCTAACAAGTTAACCCTAAAATAAACCCCTGTTGGGGCATATTTTTTTATCTTTAAAGCCACTATGTGCAGAATTTTTTATGGATAACATCTTTCAAACTGCTCTGATGGAGCTTTTGTTGTGAGAAAAAGTAGACAATTCCAGCAAACATAGATGCAGTTTTTATTGTTGTTTCAGCATTGCATTGCTATTTGCTATTTTGTATTTTTTCATCCCACCACTGGGGGGTACTGAAGTTGGAACAGTCCTTCAGGCAGTGCCAGTAAGGAGTGCCTCCACACATTTTAAGGCATATATACTCATATACTCATTTGTTTAATATGACTTTTCCACAAAAAGTTCAGTTAAAAATCCTTAATATCACATAGGATGTATATATCATTTTAAAAATCCAGAAACACACTTGTGTAAATTGCATATAGGAACTTTAAAATGTTTACAATATTGTTTACTCACACCAAACAAATGGTGTAATTTTACAGAAATGTCATGCATACAGGCGGCCATTCTCAGTACCTGTTGTGCCTTCAGCTTACACCTATTGTCACTTCATAGAAAACACAACGACTGGCTGTCTGGGAAAACCATTTCATAAAGATTTGCTCTGACTTGAAGAGTGGCAGGAAGCACACACTGCTAAAACCACATTTTCAAGACTGCTCCTCCCACATATGTTCTGCCTTTCCCTGTGGTGTTTGCCAAAAACCTCTGAACAACAACAAAACAACCACAAATGCTGGAGTTGGTTGTGTCCAACTCAACTTTCTGACAGCAGGAAGGGATCAACACTGAAAATCTGTCTTCTGCTCCTACGCACGTCTGGCCTCAATAATTCAGCGATGCGTGCTGCTTGGAGATTTCGCCCTCTCGTTCTCTCGTTTTCACTCCCTCAAACTTGCTCTCCCTCTGTGTCAAACTACCCTCCGCCTCCTTCTCCTCTTCTCCTACTTTAGTAAAAATTTCTGGCACTCTAAATATTTGAAATTTTAACCTGCTACCCTCACACTTTGCCTCCTTTGTCCATGCATCTCAGCTGGCTCAGAGGAGATGGGGTATAATCTGTCGGATACGTTAAAAAGTCTTGTGTTGTCAGTGTAGCAATTTACCTGTCACCAGCTACACATCCTGATCCCTCTCCTCCTCCTCCTCCTCATTCTGTCTTTCCCCATCTACTAAACTTTTACATGTGTCAAGAAAGATGTTCCTGTCATCTTCCTCTCTTCCCTTCTTCTCTCTCTGATCTTCTTTTCCTTTCACATCCATGCTTTTAACTACCCTCAACATGTTGAATAAAATGGGCCCATTCTCTACTTTCCATCCTCTTTCCATCCTAATACCCTCCCTTCATCCAAGCTCTACCCCTTCCCTTTAACTCTCCTCATCTTAACCCCCCCTCCCCCTCCTTTACACCCAGTACCTCTCTCCTCCAAAGCCCTGTCATCTTCTCGTTATCATCCGCTGATTCAGTGGCACTTACTGCATATATAGGACATAGCACACACTGTCATTGAAAGCTGCAGACTGGCTTTGGGAAGCAGCGTGGATGACTGGCACTGGGGAGCAAGGATACAGCCTGGTTACTATCAACCTCAAGAAATCATGGCAGAAGGAAAGGTGAATCATGAGGAAAATTAGCTTTATTTGTGGTGAAAGTGTCCAAAAGTAACAGGAGACTGAAATATAACAATCGTTTTGATTGTGAATGAGATTCAATCTTTATAGTTTATTATTTAAATACATGTGCATTAACCCTAGCAGGAATTTGTTATCAAAAGGAGAATAAGAATACATTAACTTTATTTATATGCAAACTGAAAGGTGGACCATGCTGGCCACTTCACATAGAGCCTAACTGAGTGGCTCCTACCTTTTTTTTATACAAGGCATGGTAGCCAGGTTGAGACTATATCAGTCGGATTATAGTCCAACCCAACAGATTATCCATGTAGTGTGTTATAGTGGACAACAACCAATGCTGTATCTGGGACCCCTCACGACATCCTGAAAAAAAGACTGCGTCAGAATTTTTTCTTACCTTTTCTCACCGAGGATGACAACTTTCGCAGTGTGTTTCCATGATGATGACCTATAGGTGCACGGAGTGCTCTCCCGCACAGAGCTGAATAGAAAGAGGGATGATGTTGTTGTTGCGGCTCATGCTGCTAGGTGAAACTGAGGAAAGGTTTGTGGTACTATGGCAACCAGAAAGCCAGCAACATACACACTGTTTCGGACGCCATTGTTTGTTTACGTTCTTGTTCCTGGACGGTCGGTCCTTTTGATACAAACTGTGATTGGTTGGGTACCAAAGTGTGTCATGTCTCTGCAAAGTAACAGCAAAAAAATCATATAATTGCATAAGTTGACACAGTGACATCTTATTGAACAAAACATATTGTGTAATCTGAATTCTTCATTCTTTTAGCTATCAATTTTGACTTTCCTGCATACTTGTATTCTGATATGTCATAAACATGTAGCCAAAAACTGACAAAAGCAACAGTAGGTTTTGATAGTTCTGCAGTTGTGGTGCACGTATTTTACACAAATTTGAGGATTTGAAGTGATTTAGAAAGAAGTTACATCATTTCATGTATGTGAAACTGAAGCTGACTTTGAAATGGATCACCTCATTTATTTATCAACACCATCACCTTTCCACCTCAGGCATTAATACATCTGTGCGATGCTGATGAAATTTATTTGAATAGAGATGACTTGGATCTGGCTTACAAGAGAGGAAAAAAAAAGCACACATTGGCAGAGTGAAAGACTCATATTAAAAAAAAAAAAAAAAAAATCAGGGAGAGACACAGCAAGAGTGACATTGAAAAGGGCAGGGCCAGATAGAGAGCAGCTAAAAGAAGAAAGACTTCCCTGGAGACAGAGAGCGAGACCGACAAGGGGCTCAGAAAATGAGAAAGAAACAGAAGGAGCTAGTCAAAAAATGGGAATGACCTAAACTGTATTTGCTTTAACCCACACCATATTCGCAAACTTTACTTTGCAACATTTTTACATTAGCTTTTTTTTGTGTGTGTTTGTGGATCACATTGTGCAGAACTTCTATCACACAGACTCACGGTAGCTTGTTTTTTTTGGGAGATAATTGTAAACATTGTGGAGGAATTGAAACCGGTCACCCAAGAAGTGTTGGTGATGAAACAAATCTGGTTTCCTTTTCTGTAAATTTGCCTAAGCTAAGGTGGACTTATCCATATTCTTTGTTGCAATTTACCACCAGACCAGGAAAGATCCTGATAGTTGAGCTTACATAACCATTATTTTATTAATGATTAATCTGATGATTATTTTCTTTAAAAAGGATGTAAATCACAATTTCCCACAAGAAAACCAGCAAATGTCCATCAATTAATTGACTAATCCATCAGCTCTAATTTCATTAAGTATTTATTAACACAAGTCACAGATTTCATTTTGCAGATTTGGTGAAATGGGCTCCAGGGTTGGTTAATGACATGTTAATAACAATAAACGCATATGGAACAACAGGTAGATTATAACACAAACGTGAAACTGTGCAGTTTATGAAACAGTTTGCCACTACTTTTGGCCGAGGTTAATCAGCATCATCTAAGTTTGAATGACATTGGTCTCATCTGCCCAAACTAGCCGAGCTAAAGTTTTAAACGTTCAAGTACTAACACACCACTTTGGACCTGAAAAGGCTTTCAGAGTTGGAGGCAGAGACTTCTGAGACTAAGCTGTGAGATATTCTCAGGTTGCAGGATGAAAATGTTGCAGTGATAGGTACTGGCTTTGCTTTTATCAGACTCTAACCATCCTCATCTCCTCCTTTTTCCCTTTTTTGCACCAGGAGCTTTTCTTATTATATTCTCTAATAGAATGGCGTTCCCTTTCTCTCTTTCATTATACTCTTTCTCACCATTTAAGACATTCACAAGAAACTAGTAGTACATGTTGCAGCACAGATGAGTCTGATTTGGCCCCCTAAAAACATTTTCTTTTTTTCCCTTTGTTTTTCCACATCTTTATTACTTACACCAGCCTACTTCTCTGTGTGTTGTTTTTTTAAACTTTCATTCTGTCTTTCTATTCAAAGTCTTCATCCATTTCAACTTCATTCTTCATTCCTCCTTGTTTTTAATCTTTCTTCCTCGCCTTCTCTATTCTCGCCTGCAGCACCCTGCAATGCAAACACAACCTGTTCTGAGGGGAAGTGAATTATTGAAGCTGCTGCTGCTATTCCCTCTGTGCAGAAGTGGGCCACAGAGGAAGCAAGGAGAGAAAAGAGGGAGGAATAAGGGTGGATGAAAGGAATGGAAAGGATGGATTTGTAAGGACAAAGGCAGGGAGAGTTCAGAGTGCAGAGAACCAGATAAACTTGTTTACATGGAAATGTGTTTACAGTGGGACACAGCAGTGACATGTGGGTGTGTGTGTGTGTGGCAGGTTCCACCTTGTCTTCTGTCAAGTTGCTGAAGAACTGGTAACATGGTAAAACGGCTATAAGAACACTGATTGTCAGTGCACTTCTTCACTTGGAAATCTCACACGAGTAAAGCTGGTGCATCTCTCTCGCTGACCCACTCAGACCTGTCCAGATACTTTATAATATGAGGCTACCGGGGCCTTAGAGCTTATTCACAGAGGACACATAATGGATGTGTATGACCAGTGTATCCCCCTCTTTGTTTTAGCACCAATGTCATGAGGAGGTGGCAATAACTATGAGATATTGTCAGGGGGAGCCACAGAGCGGAGGTGTGCATACGGCTCGTGCATTTACAGCAGTTGTTGCATCATCTACTCTATTTTCTCGTTGCACAGCCCGGACTCCTAAAGTGCACTTGACGGAAACACGCTGACACGAGAGATGGATAAATTCTATGCTTGTCCAAAGATAGACCAGAAATAATGAAACAAAGCACCAGCTGAAAAATAACACTGAACAAATGAACAAAACTGTTGATGTGTGAGACAGTCTGTGAAGGGAGCCGACAGCGTAACGGTCATATTAAATATATAGACACAGTATACATTAACATTATTATTAGAACAGTGAAATAGATGAGCTTGTTACTTGAGCCTGGTGATTCAGCAACATGTTGACATTGTGTTGAATCAGACTCCTGGACTGAACATCTGAGCAGAACAAGCGGAGATGCATTATGTAAAAATGTTTGTCAGAGGCAAATGAGAGTTGCCATACTTCGCATTAACATATGTAAACTTGGGCAGAGTGTGCCGTCTTCTCTGCATTGCCATAATGCTATAGAAATCTGCCGTTAAAAATAAAACTTCACAAGGCCAGTTGATGTCACCTGCCTATTAATGGTATTTTAATAGCTAATTGTGTTTTCTTCTACTTGATGCACTTTAATTTGTATTATTTACAGACATTCAGAAGTATTAAACAAAACACAATGTACACCTGTATTATGTTGGAAAACTAAATAAATAAATCTATATCTGAGGCAACATTTGACAAATAACAATAAACTGGCCTAAAAGAGCAACAAGACAGAATTCATATGATGAAATGTGATAAGAAACAAATTAAGACATTTTTTTAAAGTAGAAAAAAATGCACATGGTTTATGTCTGAGTTATAGAAAAACCTAACCAGACAGTAGTAGTAGTAGTTTACCCACATGAGATATAAATGTTGTATCTGAGGGATTTCATGCGCTTTCATCTTTCTTTAAGATGCCCACTTCTCTAATTGCTGCTTTTTGTTTGGCAGGGAAAGCTTTGCATCCGTGCCCAAGAAAATATGTTTTTTATTGGTGCCAAATTGAATTGAAAATTGTTGATGCAATATAAATGTGCTTCACCATGGTGTCGGCTCACTGCCAGAGTGTTGATGAATGTACTTTGGCAGAGTTTTAGAGCAGATAGTACCCCCCACCTTCAGATGTGTGTAAGCATCCCGGTTTAACTTTTAGCTGTTGTCCTTGAGCTTGACAAGTCTTTTATTAAAGCTAATAAAGATAAGGGGATCATTGTAAGTGTAGAGTAGGGTAAAATGTGTGTTCAATAAATCTCCTTTTAAAGAGTGATTAATTTTTGTTTACAATTTTTTTTACAACAATTTTACATGTTATAAAAAAAACCATGTAAAAGCGTGCGTGTGTGTGTGCGTGTGTGTGTCAGGAGAACAGATACAGAGTGATCTACGTGATGGTTTCTTTCATCTTACTTGTACAGTAAATGGGATGAGACTTCATGTTGCATCTGAGATGGTGCAATAGAATATCTATATCTGTGAAATGAGGATTAGAACAAAGTTTAAGTAAGTAAGCATGACCAGGACAGAAGAAGGAAAAACAGTCACACAAAAAACTCCTTCGTCCATGCTTCACTTATTGTTGAAAGTATATAACCTTTGTACTATAGCAAAAAATAAAAAAAAATAAATCAATCTGGTAATTTGAGTGATGTGACTTTTCTCATGAGATGTGAATGTAACATTAGAATTTACACTGCATTTCTCACAGTGATACTAGCGGTTTGAAATAAAGAAAATAATAATAAGTAATGATAGCTGCTGTGGTGGAAGAAACAAAGAGCCGTCCTATTGCCCGCCTATGAAACTTTAACTCAAGAAAAGGGTCGAAGTGTGTGTGAGGGTGGATTGTCTGTTTCACTGTCTTCTCCTGCTGTCCAGAGCTGAACTGGTGCAGATGAAAAGCCGACCACTAAGGTGGTGTAAAGATGTCTTTACACGGGGGGACTGATCACAAAGCAGCATTTATCAGAAGCTGCAGGAGGTGACAAGGTCAAGAAGTGAAGTGCTGTCTTCCCGACTGGCTGTCTTAAATACAACCAAGCACACGTCAGAAAGGATTGTTAAGCGTTTTTTTCCTTGGACACACATTTTCAAATCAGTTTCCTTTCTGATTATTCAAAACTAATTTAGTTAATTAATAACAATATTTTTGTTATGCAATTACTTTAACTGCACATTTTCAGCAGCTCCATATATATGACTTCTGAAACTGTGTCTTCTAAATTAAAGTTGACAGGAGTTAAGTTACTTTTCCCTCGAAAAAAAGGTTTAATTTCAGACATGAATTTCTATCTGACCTCCGGTGACTTTGAGAGGTCAGACCTCAGCATTGCATTTTTTCCCCCAGTATGTCCACCATCACTCTGCATAATAATCGTGTGACATGTAACAATCATTTCTAAATTAGCATTTTTGTCCTGGTAAAGATATTTATTTGCTGCCAGCTGCCTCAGCCATGGCCCCATGATTAAATTTGACCAGGGGGGCTGCTGACCCTACCACGTATAGACCCTACCACCTATATCGTGGTATAACTTCTGTTGTACGTTATATTACAATATTCTCATTCGTTGGACCTCATTTGAGACAGACAAATACATTAGCAAGAATATAGTAGACAGAATTACAGTAGTTTTGTGCATGCTGAATCCTGGTACAGCCTTTAAGGATGATGCAGACAGTGTCTTTGTGCTGTATGCAATGTCCCAGTTTGAGAAATAAGATTTCTTGATGACACTGCCAACTCACTGGAAAGACTTCTTGCATGTTGATGAGAACAAAACAGAATTGTTTTGATTCCTCTCTCAGGAATTCACTTGTGTCCCAGTAGATGATGGAAAAGTGCCATATGCAACTCACGGGAAAATGGTGCTCCGTCTGACTTGACAAATCTCACTCCATGTTTTCACGAGGAAGCAGACACACGCTTACTTCTGCACGTGTCAGCTGCTGTTCAGAAGGTGACTATTTGTACTGTAAACCCTGAGATTGTTGTCCTGACTGTGTCCATGTTCAGGAAGATTGAGCTAGAGGAAATATATATTGCTCTTGGTACAGGCACCAACTTCAGATACATTAGTGTTCATAAAGTGGCCAACAATTTGGATCCAAGTACTAGCAGTGCTTTAGTACATGACCCTGAGTTGCCAAGCCCTTCTGATTGGGGCTGGGTGAAGGAAACACTGGGTTGGCAGCCTCTCTGGGCTGCCCTTCCAGTTTTACTTTATTTAAATCACAGCAGTTCTGTGCTTTTTCTGCCTAGTCCCAGAGGTCAAATCTGAAATGTCTGAAAATAAACTAATGTATTGTGCATCATGTCTGAAATTAAATGCACAATACCTTTCATATATGAGCTTATCTGCTCTTGTACATATTTGAGCAACATTACAGTGTATTAAGACAGTTGACTCTCGAGGGTTAAAAAAGATGCCCCATCTGTTATGAAGTATGCCTAAAAGCCTGAACATGAAGTATGTTACTCTCTTTTCTTCCTCTTTGGCATATGTGGCATTTGGCAGTAATATTATCAAAGGGCGGGGAGTGGATGGTGCTGTACTCCTGCAGATTTTTAATAACCCAGATGAAGGACTGCAAAGGTTAACACCTGATTCTCTTTCACTCTGAAGGACAATAGTATGTGTGTGTGTGTGTGTGCGTGTGAAGTTAGTACATGACATTGCCTCTTCTTATTTCTTATTTTGATTTCTATTGCTATAGGTCTTGTCATCCTCACAGAAAGGGCTGTACTTCCAAAAATGAGTTAACAGGGGCATTGTTGCTGGTCCTCCAGAGAGGAGGAAATGTTTAAAATTATGAGTTCACAAATCGGATTCAGGATAGGTAAGATAAGGCCAAGTGTGAAGTGTGTATCTGTGAGTCAGTATTATGTTTAGGGCTTTCAGAATGAAGGAGGGCCAATAAGATGCTCTCACAGATACAAACATATGTGTGTTTAATTTTTAAATATCAGACACACACCTGCACCTACACACATAAACCAATTCTCCACAGGACTCATCCCATAAAGGGCGTATTGAATTATCCCTGATGCTCCAGCAGAAATGTTTCATAGAAAGAAAATATAGAGCAAGGGTCCATCAGGCGTATTGACTAAGAGGATCACACAATTATAACACACACATATACTGTACACACAGGTGCACACACACACACACACACACACACACACATTATTGAACGAGAGCAGGCGGTACTCTGTGGTCTGCTGTGGTTGTAATAGCCTCATTATTCATCGCTGGGCTCTGCTTATACACTCAACGGAGCCAAAAGGAGTAAAACCATAACCTATTATAGACACAAGCGCAAGCACACAAACAAACATGCATACTGTACACGCAAATGGCCAAACACACATTTGTCTTCAGCACCCCAATACATCACCAACATTCACCACCTTCAGTACAACTACGAAGCTGTGGCCAGCAGATTATTTTAGTTTAGCACAAAGACTGAACACATCTAGTCTGTAGTCTTCATTGTGGTCAACATACAGAAATCTAACATCTTATGGAGCACTTTTTTTTTTACAAAAATGTTGAACTATTAACTACTAATTTTACTACTAATGTTGAACACTAAACACAAGTCCCAGCCCTCAAATAGACCAAAAGAGAAAGGATTGCCCGAAATCTCATCTGTTGGGTTTTTGGGCAATTGGTCTTGTTCTGAAGGCCTTAAATTCTCACAAAGATACAAGTATAAACACACACAAACACACACACACACACACCTTTTTTTTCAGCAGAAATATAATAAGATATTTGGGAAAATGTGGTGGACTGATGGCGAGGATCCTTTGTTTCTCTTGGATCAGGGGAAATAATACAACCAAGGCTTTCAGGGTAAAAGTAAGCCTGAGCTTTAATTAATCCATTTGTCAGTTGAGTGATCTCTCTGTGTGAAAGTCATAAGCCTCTTGTCTCTGTGACTTTGATATTCACAAGTCTTGTTAATTGCTATGGCAACGCAGGCTACTGTTACTGCTACTGTTGAGTGTTGGTGGTACAGCAGAGGGAGACGTTAGATTGAAACAGATGTTGCAAAGAGTGAAGTGAAAGTCGAACATTTTAACTTATAGTTTTTTGCATATTTAATTATCAGGTTGTTTGTCATGTTTTTCTTCCAGAAGTCCTGCTGAAACTTGTGTGAATTGTTGAATTCAATATGTGCAGGTGAAGAAACTAATACTGAATCGTGAAGAGTGAATTGACATGACATGTTTTTTTTTCTAGTATAAAAGGCAGGTGTTTTAGAGCTGTGTTTGTGTGCGAGTCTTCTGAGTCTGCTGCCAGGAGGGAAACTGGTGTGTTTGTCTCTTCTGCTGAGATTTTTTCCCAGTAGCTGTTGAACATCTGTACAAAATGTTGCCTACAAAAAAGTCATAGCTCTTATTGTTCTGAAGGGATGACACCAAAACAAAACAGTTGTGTTATGCTTCATTGAAAATACTTTTTTAGACTCCATTTTAACACAAGAAACATCTTGACACAACGCTGTGTCACCTATTATCTCTCTCCTGAGAAAACTGCGTATGTTACATAAACAGTGAAAGTGACCAGTTATCTAGATGAGTCAGTCAAATCAGAATACTTTGGACAGAAGAGTAATACAATATGTTGGGATCAAAGAAAATAACATAACGTGTGTCCACGTATGTCCAACCATCCACCAAACAATCCCCCTCACTTTTTTGCAGATGTGCAACCCTCTTGTGACACTTTGTTGCTGTTTATTCATAAGACTACAAAAAGTCAACAGAGGACAATAAGAAGGTCTTTTAAGACAACAAAACGTCCAGTCCTCTGCTCAGACCATTGGATAAATTCAATCGCTTTTATGCAAGTTGTCTCTTTTTTCTACTGCTGATCATGTTAGAATCAAACTCATGTTAAAAAAAGGCTTTTATTGTCACAGCATTGAACTTCTGTGTTGCTGTCAAAGAAACCTGATGTTTTTGTCATTATTGTCCTGACCTTATTTAGTGTACAGTATAGACAGTCAAAGCAGAGCAGCTCAGCTAATTAACACTCCAAATAGGACTTAATCAGATGCCAAGTGCTCTAATAAAAATGAAAGTCGTTGGGAAAAAGGCAGGCTCCACAAGGGGATAGGGAGGGATATTTGAAGAGAAAGAGTGTGAGTGTGTGTGTGTGTGCGCGCTAGCCCATGTGTGTATATGTAGAGGAATGAATCTAAATTGCTGTTTTCTCAATGACAGTAAAGTATAGTGTCTGTCTGGTCACACATTAAATGAAGAGGACACTCCGCAAATACTGTGACCTAAGACAAGTTGTTAAGACAAGAACATTAATTATGTTCTCATGACCATACATACTCATGACTTCAAATGAATAAAATTGGAGATTTCAAATGATTTTGATGATCTGGTGAAATGCGTTAAACAATACTTTCAAATGCACCTGAGGATTTCAAAGGCAGACGGAGTACTGGGAGGCATCCCATTGGGCCGCTGCACAAATTGGGCAGTGAAAAAAAGCTCGGAAGTTGAAATCTTAAAAAAATAGAAGCATCCAAATGCATCAAATAAGAGAGAGGAGGAGAACAGTAGCTGAGTGGATTCAGGGATTCAAGGTTTTACAGCTGAAACTGTAGGCGGAGGATAACAAGAATAAGGTAGTCTGGGTTTAGCTGTCAAGATAACAATGTTTAGCTCTGTTTCCTGCTCTAGTTTCATCCAAAGATCTAATAGACTCATTTAACTAAAAGTGTTTAGGTATGCTGTGAGACTGCAATATTGTAATGCATGTATAATCTACTGTAACAGATGAACATGACACACATTTTCCTTTTACATCACCATCACCCTGATGTAAAATGAATAAGAAAAAAAAAAGTCTTGCATAATTTGGCACAGTGCAGCATATTACTAAACGCTGATAGGTGGACTTTCAGCTGTTGAGGCATTATCAGACTGCAATTAAATTTTACCTTGACCAATTTAAATAGCCACAAAAGGCAGGCATCTTATGGACAATGTTGTTGTAGCTCCAAGCAGCGCTCAGAATTGCATTTTATCCATGTAGTAATGAGTAATGACCATTCATTGAGAGACAATGACCTCAGTGATGGCTGTGTTTGCCATATGTGAGAATGAACTGTTTATGAGGGAGCGAGAGAGAAAGTGAGACCCAAACTGAAACAGAGAGATTAAATGAGGGCATGTGGAGGTGTAATAGCTCTATAGGCTATGGCTCAGTGCCTGCAAAGATTCATGGAAAATATATATGCTTGAGTAAGTAGATTGTGTGTGCACGTAATTATCTCTCTCACTTTGTATGTGAATATTTAATCATTCCATGACATGTTATGCAGAGTTGGAATAAGTATATTTAAAATGTAAGCAGTGACGATGTGCTTTATGCTGCATTATCTACCTTTAGTTTAACACTTCTCATACTCATTCTGCAGGGTGTTTAAACCGCAATCTAAAAACACAACTCAAATACTTGTATGTCCTGTATTAATGCAATATGGATCTTTACTGAAAAGTGGTGCAGATCTTTGCTGAGCTCTCATTATGCTTTTTCATTGGATTTTCTACCAAGGTTAGCTACTATTGTTTAAAATGTGTTTGAGTTATTGAAATTCATAATGTATATCTCTTTTTTTAATCTTCTATACCCAACAGTAAAAAAACTCTCCTCCTTGTCTCCACTCACCTCCCTCTTCTCTGTCTCCCTGCTTCTCCTCCTCCTGCAGCCTCACGCCATCTCATTCTCTCCATGTCCTCCTGCTCCTTCTCTCCCTGTCTCCGTCTCCTCCATTCTTTCCTTTTTTTTGTTCCTGTTGTATTCAGCTACCGGTAATGCATATTTATTGTCTATAGTCATTTTGCCTCATCCAGCATGTGTGGCGTGTGGGAGTAAATATTTTCCCTTCCTGGGTTAACATACAGCCGTGTCTACTGTCTCAGACCTATTATTTACTGTGTGATTTATTTATGAATTAAGTCTTTTAACTTTTTGCTTACATCCATTTCCCAGGGAGGGTAGGATGGCAGGGTTGATTAATTGTGAAGGGGATTGCCATGCCCAGACTGTCCAATGCACACACACACACACACACACACTTATTTGCATAGACACTCAGTCACACATGTATGCATAAAGTACATTTCCTAAATGACACACAGAGACCCACACAATGTGAACACAAAAACACATTCACTCAAAGAACGATACTATTATTGCTTCAACCTTTTCCTAGGAGAGTAGACTGCCCTCACAGAGACTGGCCTTTTGGATTATTGAATCTTGTGTAGAAGAGCAACTAACTCCTCTACTGAGACTTGTCTGTCTGTCTGTCTGTCTGTGTGCGCACTTACAATATGTAACCATGGTTGCGTTTTATAGGTGTAATTTGTGTGTTAATATCTACATGTAAGTATTGTTTCTACAAATCTGCACAGCAAAATTTGGTAAATATTTGTATACAGAAAGTATACACTAATGAGTGTGAGATATATGGTCTTGCGATAGCCGTGATGAAGGAGCATAATACTGGGGGACCAGTTCAAGTGTATTGTGGCAGTTAATGTGTCCCTCCAAAGGCTGTTTTCATATTAATCTACGGAAGGTGCAGGAAACCTGGCCTTCACTGCACATTCATAAATTCAGGATTTTTCAATGAGGGAGGACTAGTTAATTGGACTTTTTCTGTGTAAAAAAAACAACACACCACACACCATTTTATATGGTAAATGGACTGCACTGTGAAGCAATTTGGGGTTCAGTATCTTCCCTGACACCTTGACATGTGGACTGGAGGAGCCAGGGATTGAATCACCAACCTTCTGATTAGAAGAACACACACAAAGACCTCTCAAGGGTCTGTATACTTTAGCGCAACAGTAAATAAAGAAAAGAATATGCAAATACACACACACACACGTACATACAGATACTTTAACTCTGACTGCAGGTGAACTCAACTCTCCTCCTCGAGGTTCCCTTTGGAATTTCATTACCTGTGCTTGGTGCTTATCGATCCTGTTATATACACTAGGCCAAGCAGCTGCTAAATTATTCAGTCTGGTTAAATAGGGCTGTTCCATTATTCAGAAGCGTGGCACAGTGTAATTAATATTGTAGAGATATGTGACAGACTGGGTGGCATTTCACTCAGTAACAGCACACTATTCACCCCCTACTTTCACTTTCTCTACTCTCCTATTGTCTTTGTCATTATCTTTTCTCTCTTTATCGTGCTGTGTTTGTGTTGTTTTCTTTCTTTCCCCTCTGTTTCTCAATTTCCTCTGCATCCTCTGCTCTTACTGTAGCTTCTTGTGTGTAATGGTTCTGGTGGAAACTTAGTTGTGAGATTGCAACATCATCTGGGGATTTGCTCACCGATTGGTGTTGTGTGTGTGCATATTATGGAGTGTCTTGTCTTTTTATTGTGACATATATTTCTCATCTCTTCTTCCACAATGACCCACATTGTGCTGCAGATGTTATGATGAGACCGAATACTCATTTTTACAAAACATCCAGAATAGTTAATCCCCCAGCATTTCTGCACAGTAGTACTGAGAAAAACAGAAGAAAAGCCCTGTTTTATACTGTACCTTATGTGACGTGTCCTTGAGTGAGATGTTGCTACGTACTGTTGAACAATGGTAAATACAAATTACACATCCTACTCCTATCCTCAATATGTCCTTCACTATCTCCACCAGACATAAACCTGGAGGGGATCATATATTTGGTTGTGTGTACATAGATCCATGTCTGTATCTGTCTGCAGCTAATACTACTTGGCCCAACAGGCTGCATTTTGGCCTGTGTTATGGCTTAACATCATCTTAAACCGGACAATTGAGCAAGATTACGTTGTTATAAATAAATAACAATGTTTAAATTGAAAAGTTTGGACTCACGGTCCTGTTTATTGTTTCTTTATTGCATTTATAGTCAGGTGAACCCAGGATGCTCAGTTACAATACATTTATTATACCATTCTATGCATCTTAAAGAAAACTCATAACAACAACATAAACAGAATTTTCTAAACTTTTCTGTTATTCATCCTTTCTTGCATTTTTGATGAAACATGTATAGGCTCACACCTAAACATTATTTCGTCTAACTAACCAGGATCTTTTTGTGAGATTGTTGTGGGCATGTATCGTGGAGGACTATTATGTGTGTGTGTGTGTGTGTGTAGTGACCACGCACACACAAGCGTGCTATCAATCATTTCACAGTTGTATCGAGAAACCTCCTTGTCCTTGTACTCCTCTTCTTCACACAGCCAATTAGGAGCCATCTCCTCTTGCGTCTCATCAGCGCTCCTCCTCCACACTTGTCAAAGTTCTTTGACAAAACAGGGATAGAGGAGACTTCAAAAGACTCTGTTTTGTTGTTTCTTTCCCGCACTTCTCTCATTTTGAAGCCCAGAGTGAAACTACAGAGGTGTCAGGATGACAACACAAAGAGCTCAAAGAGCTTAATACTTGTGTGTGTGTGTGTGTGTGTGTGTGCTAAAAAATAGAATAGTGGGATGTCTGATATTGTTTGTGTTTGTATGTATAGTATCTGTACATAAATATATAAAAGAAACACTTGCCTCCCCAAACCACAAAATTACTCACACATGACAAATTTCATAATTTTTCTAATTCATTACTATCCTCATGAATTATCCAGAGTGGGACTGAGTGTGCAAACTTCATATTTGATAAGTTTTTAAGAACGTGATGCCATGATTGTCTTTATGAAGCTTTCATGAATGTATGGTTTTAGCTAATGAAATCTACCAATAAATGATTGGTTTGACTTAACAGAATATTGGGCATTGTGACAGTGGGGTTTATATGCTTTCCATAAGCGGGACAAATATCAATTTGTCTTTTTGTCTCTCTTTGCTTTGTTATTTTCTCTGTCAGTCTTTTTTTTAACATTTGTCCTTTTAACGCCATTCTCTGACTTCCTTATTTTCTCCCTGCCTTCCTCGTTACCACGCTCCCTCTTTCCTCTCTCTCTCTTCGTCAATCTGTTATTGTCTTACTATCCACCCTCCTCAGGGGTTTTGAGTTTGACTGTTCTCAGCTGCTGGTTAATATTTAATCTGCTGTTAAATAACACATTGTTGATGAGTCATGGTTTTTCTTTCAAATACATTTAGTCACACAGTGTATTTGTTTTTTGTGTGTGTTTTTATACAGTTTATATTGCAAATGTGGGAAATATTGTCTTTCATCCTGCAAAAAAAAAAAAAACAAAACGCCTCAGAAAAACATGTCAGCAGCCTTTTTATGCTGCCAGGGTCCTCCAGGCACATATTCCCTACCATAGTTGAGCTCATGGAGCCTAGTTTTTAAAAAAAAATATACACCAGAACACTAGTACTGCTGCAGTATTTGATGCTGTTTTTCTTGTACTTTGTTGATAATGGACGACTGTTCTGTGTGTCCAAAGGTAAAGAGGCAGACATAAGATCTAATAGAGACTCAAATATTTACTGTTGCATTTTAAGCAGTATGCCTTGTGGAAAATGTTATTTCCAAAGTTACCCAATACATGAGCATGTTGTCCCATTTTGATACAGACCATGTGCTTAAATCATGCAGTCAATTAAGAAGCACAGATGCCCATTTGTACTTTGTGTTAACTGGCTCTGTTTGGCCCTGTTTGGATGTAATGTTTTTTTTCTGGGACTTACATTCATTCTTGTCAGCTAAGTTAGTTTCTGATACGTCCTCAGTTGGTAATAATCCACTGAGATCTTTATCCACACTTAGTTTTCTTAGCCTGCATGAGATTGGAGTTCATATGAAATATCTTACATCAAGTGTGTCATAGAAAACAGAAGCGTAATGATATATTAACAGATTTGATACACCAACAGCAGACTGTGAAACTTTTAGTTCAGGTACTTTCCTGAGTTTTTATTCTGTTCAGGTTCTTCTCTCGGTTGCACACACTCTCTCTGTCTGAAGTAATTTTAGGATTTCCGGCTATATATCTTTTTTTTTTTTAATGTAAAAATTTCAGCCCTCTCAAACAGACAGCATAGTTTTATTACATTGCTACTTGTGCTATTTGCATTGCACAGTTCTGCAGGAAATGTTCAGCCAATAATTTATGGAGACCTTGTGTATTTCATTTTTAGATGTTTTGCACAATTTAGTACTATAGAAGCGTGGCATTTGTGTTATTAAGCTACAGTCTCATTCATGTTTAACACCTATGGTTTTGACAAGAAAATTGTTATAGTTCTTTTCTTCCTTGAAAACTAAGCGATGTCAGTTAGCCTGTGTAGCCTAGCGATTGGCCTATCGGTTGCTAGGTTACTATAAGTATTATAGAGTAAATAAGGCAGAGTCATAATTGTAGAGATGTTTGCACTCATTAGGAAGCAATATGAGGTCAAAACTCATTGTAGTATAATATTGCTTTGTCTCTCCTAAGATTATGTTGTGTGTAACAACCCATTTCCCCCAATTGGATAAAGATTACAGTCTAATAATAATGATAGTAATAATAATAAAACTTTAGTTTATTTTTTTTAGTTTGCATCTTCTCTCTGTCTGTGTGCATTTTCTCTCACAGCCCAAATACAGTTTTGTGAACTGGAAATGATCTGTAGGTGTGAATGTGAGTGTAAATGTGTTGATCTTTGAATGTGTTAACCATGTAATAGAGAGGTGACCTGTCTAGGGCGTACCCTTCCTCTTGCCCAGTGCATGCTGGGATAAGCTTTGGCCCGCTTACGACTCTATATACGATATAAAAACAGAAGGATGGATTGATAATAACTTTATTTGTACAGCTATAGTCCCAGTCAAAATAGTCCCGTACCTATGATTTCTAAGTATTGATTTTTAACATTGTTTCTTTACATTTCTTTCACATTTTATTTGTATTATTTAAGTAATATCAAGTAATGTTTGTATTTACAATATAGTACTTCCTACCCGATTAACCTGCACCGCCCTTCTTTTTTTTTTCGTTGACCCATCTCTCGCTTTTAAAGCCAAACAGCCACATCAAGGTTATTCTTGGCCAGCTGTCACCGTCAAGTTTAGAGTGCAGTGCTCCAATTACATCTAAGGGCTCATCCAGGGCAGGCCTATAGCTGATAATTCATCATAGCCGATGGCACTGGGTGCAACACACACACACACACACACACACACACACACACAGACACTGTTCCAAGATATATGCCACTGGAGATCACTTCAATGAAATGGAGATATTTAGCACACACGTCGTCAGGCATAGTGCATGTGTCATATACACATCTGTATGACAGTGTTCACTGCTCAGAATCCCAAACCGGTCTTTTCTTCTAACTCACTGAGAATGCAAATTGTGCAAGCACAGAAATTGAATTAAAAGTCTCTCTAAAACTCTTCCACATCTCTAAAAATCACTTATTAAAGAAGTCTCCCACTTGTAGTTGTCCTTTAAACCTTTAAACCTAACCCTGCATCTATTCCTTCCCCCCTTTCTTCCATTAACTTTAGACATTGTTCACACTAGACATCATGCAAAATAAGTGGGGTGGCTACAGGGGTTATGTTTGTTGTACAGTATACTTGACCGTGATTTCCATAACTGTCGCTCATCAAACATACCAGCTTGTATGAACACATCATGATCAACCTTTTTTTTTCAAATGAGAAAGGTTTATAATTTGTTAAACAGTTGTTAACATGCGTTGTCTCTTCTTTTTTCTTTATTTGTCCTCTTTTCCACATACACCTTCACTAACAGTAATTATCCTGGCTTGTTATTTGCCAAAATGCACCAGATGTTACCCCCCCTCCCCATGCCCCCATCCCCCCATCCCCCGTTAGCACACCTTAACAGTCTTCTGCAACTCTCTCTTACTCTGAATGATAAACAGTTAGCAGTTTGTCAGGGAGGGAAAACAGCATTACATTACCCTGTCTAAAATGCAAACACTCCTCCTAAAGGAAACATTTGTTTTCTACTCATTAATTTACCTGCAAAGTATCCTTAACACCACATATCAGATGGCTTTTTCTTGTATGTTTTTTATGTAGTTTTAAAGTGTAGATAGGTTTACCTTTTTGATCCATTTCAGATACTGTGATTTGTACGTCTCCTGTTAATTAGTCAATTTCTACTTGATCAGAGAAATTAGATTTGTTTGAATGGTTGCATTTGGTCGCTTTTCTGAGTCAGTGAGTTAATATTGAGTGAGTGTCTTAACCTTTGTTTCAGAATCTAGAGCGCTGAAGCTGATATGACGGCTTGTATAGAGTCCTCAACATCTTAGCAGAACGCTTCATGTTGTTACAGCTCATTTCTCTATGCATTTGCTTTCTTATGTCTTTACTTGAGAATATGAACGAAACAGCTCAATATTGTCACCTGGCTTTCCAATAAGATTGCTTACACATAAAATCCCAGAAATTGTACTAGGCTATTGACTCTTTATAATATGAAATTGTTTAACCATTTCCATTCAAAATGCTTTTGTTAACTTACTCATCTCAATTCTGAGATAATAATTGGCTATTTTCACTGATGTTTATGTTGTAGTGTTAACATGAAGTAACAGAGACAATGATAGGAGAATAGAATGAGACCTGTCTCTTTGTATCTATCCATCCATCCATCCATCCTTAGATCTCTCTATCCATCATAATGAACATGATGGAATGATGATTGTTTAAGGCACGGCACTTTATTAGACCTTTTACCAGGTTATGATAGACACATTCAAATCAATCAGAGGTTCTGTATCAATATTAATATTCTGCTCTTAATTCTCCATTCTTTTCGCCTTAGTGACTGTCTCTCTATGATTTACACATCGTGCTTGTTTGGACCATGCCATTTTCTGCCTTCTGTTTTCTTCCTACAACTCTGTCTGCGACTCTTTGTCTTTGTCTCTGTCACTGTCGCCTTTCCCTCTTCACTCTCTTATGCAGATCTTTTTTTTTTCTTTCCTCTCCTTCCCCCTCTGCACACTCACCTGTCTCCCTCTTCACTTTTAGCTCTTACTCTAACCTTTTGTTCAAGCAATTCCTCTTTATCGACAGCCTTTCTAAATACCCCCTACCTTCCCTCCACTTCACCTGGACTGGCCGCTATTCATTGTCCACTGTTCTGCTGCAATTTCCCTTTTGCTCATATGCACTGTGTGTCAAGTCAAGTGTGACTCTTGTTATTTGGTGCTGTGTGTGTTTTTGTTTGAGCGTACACACACGTGTGTTTGTGTGCCATCGAAGTGAGTTGGGGCATTATGTTTGAATAGAATAAGTTCAGGTTGACAGTCAGGCAGACAAATAATGTGGGGCACATGACCTCCATGCCACACTGCCTTGTCTTCACCGCTCCTTCTTCTCTGTCATTTGAGTCCTCTCCTCTCCTCTCCTCTCCATCACAGTATAATCATAGAAACTAGAGACTTATTTTAAATGTCTCTCTTCATCATACCCATGGTGCTACATTGACAAGAATAACCATATGTTACACCTGAAGTGATTTGTGTGGCATATGCTGCACAAACACAGAAAAACAACAACAACACACACACACACATACGCACGCACACAGGAAGAAGCGCAACCTTTGCTGCAATTTCGATGCCAGCTGTTCGTGTCCTCTGCCTGTTTCTCTCTTTCTCTCTCCATTGCTCACATTGTTGTTTCTTGTCTTAACAGATGCTTGATTTGCTTTGAGAGACCCAGAGGTTGGTGGGAATAATGTAGAAAGTGTAAAGTGCAAATCACAGACATCACTTACACTTTTACTTTCTCTAAAAGGAGGAGTGACTTCTGAATCAGCAGTGGTTCCATCCCGTCTCTACAGCTTCCTTTTTTCTCTCTTGTCCTCTTCAAATTTATAACCGTATTAAACACTACAGAGTGTTCAATCGAGCGTAACAGGACAGTAGGCATAGAAGTGGTAGAAAAAGTAAAGAGATGAGCTTTGACATTAACATCATGGGTATTCAACATGGGTGCATAGTTTGCCCACCAGGGTGCCGCATTAAGCTCAGTTTCATCCCAGAAAATCCTCCGGAGGGGCCTTGTACTTTAAGTTCTTTAAGAAATTCATGTGTGGCTAGTTCAGTAGAAAAACATTCAATTTGATGGATATTTTGTGTGGCTAAGATGATTTATTTCACAGTTTAAGATGATCAGAATCAAACTTTCACATTGTGTAATGTCAAACATAATACTTGTGATGATGGTAACTTTATACTTAATTAAGGAATCTGCATGAAGCCATGATGTGTTTACCCGCCATCCAGCAGAAAGCTTCTGTTGCTTTTAGCATTGCTAAGCTCCACTTAGATTGATGTGTGATGTGGATGCTAGCTGGTGTGAAACAAACGTTCTCTTCTCTCTCTCTTCTCTTCTCTTCTCTTCTCTTCTCTTCTCTTCTCTTCTCTTCTCTTCTCTTCTCTTCTCTTCTCTTCTCTTCTCTTCTCTTCTCTTCTCTTCTCTTCTCTTCTTTTCTTTTCTTTTCTCTTCTCTTCTCTTCTCTTCTCTTCTCTTCTCTTCTCTTCTCTTCTCTTCTCTTCTCTTCTCTTCTCTTCTCTTCTCTTCTCTTCTCTTCTCTTCTCTTCTCTTCTCTTCTCTTCTCTTCTCTTCTCTTCTGTTTCTCAGCCTGTCTCAGTATATATTGGATATGACAGGCTTTGTGAATAGAGCACTCACAAAGAGAATGCCAGTCTTTATTTTCTTCTCTTATCCATCCTTCCCTCCCTTCCTACTGCGCCTTGCTGTCCTCTCGTTTCCCCTCTGTCCATCTGTGCCAAAGATCTGAGCTGTTTTCATCTCTTTGTCGGACGTCTCCCTCTCTCTCTCCTCTTTATCTTCTCACCCTGAGAAAGCTGAAGTGCTGCAAACACAATCCCATACGGAGGAGTACGAGTCATGTTTGACCACGCTCTACAAACCCCTGATCACTTCACATCACTCCATTCCTCCACCACAGACGCAACCTTTGCTCCCCCAGCTCTGACTTGTTGACTTTCCCGTCTTCCTTTTTCACTGCTTTCTGTCTACATTTCACA
Organism: Pampus argenteus; assembly: GCA_036937835.1. Taxonomy (NCBI): domain Eukaryota; kingdom Metazoa; phylum Chordata; class Actinopteri; order Scombriformes; family Stromateidae; genus Pampus; species Pampus argenteus. The sequence goes on along the minus strand of CM072862.1, from coordinate 11,536,888 downwards.
AAGCAACTGTCATCACATTTATTTGTTTATATGGACTAGTATGGCCTCAGACCCACATCCCATGTATCTAATGTAATCCATTGGCAAACTTAATTGGACTTTTACATTCCTCTTTGTTACTTTAGCTAGTTCTGGCCTCTGCGAGGCTCCTGACTCGCGGAGTGATACGTTATTAGCCGTAATGTGTACAACGTAAAATCGGTTCGAGGTTAGTAAACACAACCAAAGGTCATAGATAAGATGCGCTGTTGATTTTTGAGAAAATGTAATGATTTTAGATGCGCCTTATAGTCCGAAAAATGTGATATTTAAAACATAGAAACATTGACGAGATACATCTATGTTACGGGTCAAATTGACCTGCACTGTTGACCTGCACAAACAGGCAAGAATAATTTCAAATCAGTAAAAGATTTGATATATATGCTATATTTAAAGATCCCTTCCAGTATCTTCCCTTTTGTTTAATTCCTTTAAAGGACATCTACACCTTTTTACACATTAAAAATCTGAGAATCTATGAATATGCTAATATTTTTTATTTTTAAAGGTTTATGTTCTGACACAAGATGTCTCCTACTTTACTGAAAAGTCCAATCTCAGTGTATGTGCACTAGAGGCATCATACTGGTGTAAATTTAAAACTTGCCCAGGATTAACTTTAAACTAGTTGTGATGTGACAATGATGTGTGACATGACAACTAGATTGAAGCTCACCAAAATCTCTGTTTAAGGCACAAAGACCTTCAGCAGATTAATGCATCATTCTGTAGCGTGAGGATCCAACATGTGGACAAAACAAAACACATTTTTGAGTGGAGGGAAACATTTCCTTCCTCACCAACTGCCTCTTCTCTTAGTGTAACAGACATACTTTTAGTTTCTTTCTTTTTTTTGTAAAGGTTAGTCCACCCTTTTCAGTAACTCTTTTTTTTTTACAGACCAAAATATTATTTTGACTTACATTAAGTTCAGGATGAAGCATGAGAGGGATACTTCTCAGGGAATTTCTGTCTTTTTTTTTTCTAGGGTTGCATGCTCCGTGTCTACCAATAATCTATATTGAACCATATTTCAAGAACAACATCACTGTCCATAGATATGAAGCCTGCAGTGCTGGCAGGAAAACTGCTGCTCTTGTTCCTTCTCTCTTGCATCCATTACAGTTGTCTCCACCTCTGCTTTCCGAAGATCCAATCTACCTTCTGCTCTCCAATGATTCCTCTTTATTAGCTTCTTCTGTCATCTGACACTTTTGTTGATCTCTTTCTCCTTCTACGGTGATTGTGGTGGAAAACACTTCACACATCACTTACTGACTAACAGGTAGACACACGTACACTCTGTGTAACAGTATGTGTAGCACACCATCAAACACACACTCTGCCAATGTCATTATCCTAGAAAAGTGCTCCGGTGTCAATAAAATAAATACAAGTATAATCAAGGCTACAGTTGTTGGCTTTGGCTGTAGTCAGATACAGACTCTGTTCCACCTATAGTCAACCACATTTGTAGATTCAGTATTTAATAAAATGGTCTTCTTTCTCCTTTTTCCTGTAATTAAGTTCCTTGTATATCTTTTCTGTCCCTGTTTCTCCGTGTTTCTTCTGTTTTAACTCCAACTACATTAAGCTCCCCTCGAGGCAGTGTTGATGGGCGTTTGTGTGTGTGTGTGTAATTAACTCACATGCTACTGTTGACTTATTGTCTCTTCCTCCTCCACCGTCATTTAATTAATATCTCTCAACATGGTGTAGGAACAGGTGATAGCTGTGTTTTTTTCTGATCAGGCCACTTCCTTCCTTCTTCTGCCACTTTTTGACAGTCTTTTCAAGAACCTCAGAGCCATTGTACTTTTTTTTTTACCTTAACAATGATTCTCACTTAACATTGATTACATGACAAACAGGCTTTCCGCACGTATGCAAAATTTAAAGCAAAGGCTGTCTAAGTGTCAATGTTACATTATAATTACAATATTCTAAATTATATTTACTTTTTCCACCTTGACAAAAAAAAAAAAAAAAAAAAAAAAACAACTAAACAAACAAGCAAACAAAAAATTAACCCAATTCATCCTGGACTAATCTTTTTATTTTTACGTAAACATATAGATTCAAAGATTTATATCTATTACGGTATTTAATAATAATCTGATATATTTTAGTTCTTTCACTTTCAAAAGTTTCCATATTTGTCAAATTCTATGGAAGCAAACACAGATCAGTTTAACTCATGGCATTAAATCAAAGATATTCTTGTTTGAATATCTATTTCCATTTATTGTGATGTTAAGTGACTGGACTTCAGTATTAGAATGTACATAATAATAGACACCAGTAAGATCAAATTTTCTCCCTTTTCCTTTTTTAACCTTTGAATCTGTCTAAAGGAAAAAAGGCAAACGTGAGATTATATTCAGATGACAATGGCTGCAAAACTAGAATCACTTTAGAGAAAAACTGCAAGCTGTTTAGTGTTCATCCATTCACTCAAATCACGACCTGTTAAATTCATGTTTGTATGGAAACAGAGCTCTGGTTTGAGGAAAACTCTGTTTCTATACACGTCTACAGGGAAACAGTGAATGTAACATTTAGATTACTTAAAAACACGAGACTGTAACATGAAAATGAAGACAAAAGAAAGATAATGCTTATTTATTTATTCATGGTATGTGTGTGCGCGCGCGTGTGTGTATGTGTAAGCAGGGAAACAGTAATTTACATTTGATTGAAAGCACCAAAGAGGTTACTGAAGGTTAGTCTTTTCATTTTATAACGGCCATTTACTGGTCAGGTCAAAAGTTAAATCAATGTCCCAGACACGTCTTGATATCTAGAGCTCCAATCAAGCCAAAATGAAAAGGATGGGGTCCTGACATCAACCATTTGATCTCCCTCCATCCTGTCTGCAGAGAAAAATCCTGATAAAATGCTGAGGCAATGTGAGTCACTCAGACTTTTGGTCATAAGGTTGTTTTTTTTTGTGTTGAAGTGTTGTGTGTTTCTGTGTGTGTGTGTGTGTGTGTGAGAGATTAGTGTTTCTCTGGGTCAAATGAACACTTCCTTCTATTGCAGTTAATCGATAAAGTCTGTAACTTTTCCCCTGAGTACCTTCCTTTCCTTTCCTTTCCTTTCCTTTCCTTTCCTTTCCTTTCCTTTCCTTTCCTTTCCAAAGCACCTAAACGGTGAATGAAGTGAATTGAGACAGAACTCATCGACATGCATGAGCAGCTCCCATAAAGTAACTACGCATATCAATCATGCTCTGCATGACTTTGTGTTCGAAAGGATTCATGACCTTCAGTGGGATTCAAAATACAGTATAATGCAGAAGGAAACACGCAGACACACTTCATGCAGACATTAACACATGCATGCACTCAACCACAAGCACACACACACATGCTGCTCAGCACTCCGTCAAGCTGTCTCTGCGGTTTGACACCAGCTCTACTGTCTCATCATTAGTTTTAGTGAGAGATGTCCTGTCCCCTCAACAAAAACAAACATGGCAAGCGGTGACAAATTAATTAATCAGACGAGGCATTTGCCGATAGTTATGTTTCACTTACAACTGATGTGCATTGAATGTTTCAGAAAGTTTCCAATAATGCGCGGAAAACACTTTCAATCAGCATCCACTGGAACATTATTGATCGATGAGTCATCAGAGTCAGATGGATTGCTGTCAAAACAGCAGCTCTATATGACTGATGATCATCTTTCTTACTAACTGAATTGATGTACCTCTAAGCAGGACACAGCACCAAGCCAGTTTGTGCTAATAGTTTCTCCCCACGTTTCTTTTTCTTCAGGGCCTTTGACCTGCTTCAGGCAATTAATTCCTTTACTAATCTGTTTTCTTTTATAGCATTCTGTTTTGATGATGATATACTACTTGCTGCAAACATCGTCAAATGAAATATATACATTTTGATATTCATAAAGTGTGTCAACTAATTTGTTATAAACGTTATACAAACAGCTTAAATGACAGTTAGTGGGATTGTTGGCGCAGCACCCTAGAAGACTGGATTAAGAAAGGGGACATCTCTGTAGTTTACAGGGTTCATTCCCTCTTGCTTTGTTTGCATCATTCGTTTGTTTTGTTTGAGGAGCCCCGGCCCATCCAATCTCTCCTCCCTATGGCCTGCCTGTCAGTCTCTCTTCTCTGGCCGACTACATTTATCTTGCCTTTTCTCTTTGTAATTTGCTTTATTAACTCTACTCACATTTTATTTTACCTTAAGAAACATCTTCCCATTGATCTCTTTTCAATCGCTTTAACATATTACTGTTTTTTGTTTTTTTTCTTATTCTTCCCTCTTGGTTTTCTGTGTTTTCTATTTCAGTTTAGTTTTTACCTTCTTTGTATTTCTCTGCCCTTTTTGGTTTCTCCCTTTAGTTGTCTTCTCTCCTCCTTCCTCCCTTTTTTGGTCATCTTTTCTTTCCTTACTCTCCTTCTCCTCTCTCTCTTTCTTTCCTCCTCTATCTTATGCTTCTGTCTCAGCCTCCCTTACTCTAGTTGATCAGACAGTTGAAGCAGCCAAGCTGCCTGAGGCGAGAGCAGACAGAGGAGCCGCTCTGTCCGACCTCCCTCCCTCTCTGGAGAGAGGCAAACTCATGCCGACACGCCAATAAGCTGTAAGGAGACAATTATTCACCATTTATATCAGCTCTGTGTCTTCCTGACTTAGCCCAGAACACCTCTTGAACCAAGATGGATTACACCACATAGTGTTTTAAAAACTTTTATCCTTTCATGGGTAATATTTTTACTGATTGACCGGTAGAGATTTGCAAAGGGGAAGCTGTAGACAAGAGGTTTTACAGTTTGCTTGTTGCAGAATGATTATTGGCCTAAACTAAACAAAATAGAAAAATCTGGAAGAAGGGAATGTAATTAGGACATTAACATCTCTCCTACAGTAACTGCTATCAATGTGCCCTTCAGCCACTTAACCCCCAACAATTTCACTGGATCTGCTGTATGCAGCAGATACATTATACTGGGCAGTGCTGTGCTATATTCATCTTCATCTACCATCTTTTAGACAGTAGCATTTGAATACTAACTCATATGTACTCCTGAACTTTTTCCCCTTTACTTTTTCCAGTCAGATCCCAGTGTACTACAGAGACTGAGAGACACTGAGGTCATGGGTGAGGTTACGTCTCAAGATAGAGAGGGGCAACAAAACAAGGAATAGTGTAGAGAGCTGCTGCAAATGTAGTGTAGTATGCTGTATGAACATTTTGCAGTATTTGAGAGTATGTATTTATGTTGGTGTTACCAGTCTGAGGAGAAATAACCACAATATGCTAAAGAACTCTTTGGAAGACTGAAAGAGTGAATGATTGACTGCTCCGCTGATGACAACGGTACCAAGAACGGTAAAAAAACTCATCATCATATTGATTGTGTGTTTTCAATTATCAGTTAGAGTAAGGTGCTAATATCGAGTGGTGTTTCTTAAGATCTTTGTTGTGTTAGGGCAGCAAGTAGAATAGAGTTTTTTGTTGGATCTGTGCATTTACCTTGGTTTAGATTTATAGCCAAAATCGGGTTAGGCTTTTATTTTACTAGTTATTAAGACAGAAATTATCATTTAATAAATCAGAAATGTCATTAAAATGAAAAATTTAGGTGGACTGACACTAGCTGTGTCCCAATACCTAAAGCAACTAACAACTGCCACTTGTTCCATATAAGAGAACGTGCAGAGACAAATTCAGAGCCTTCTTTTCTTTTGAACTTGATTATTGGCTGGAGATCGAGTTATGGGTTGTTATGTCTGATTGAGTTGAAGTTTAAGGTGAACAGTCTGCCCACTTCCTTCCTGTCTGTTTAATGATAACAGTTGTAGAGCACAGCGAAGATGTGTTCTCCCTGTGAATCGATGCTAATCACATCATTGTGCTCCCGCGTCCCCCACGCCTCTCTCTGGGGTTTCAGACTCCTCTCTGGTCTTTTCATCCTCACCCGCTGTTTCTCTCACTCTGTCTCTGTCTCTCCTCCCCTCCCTCCTGTCTCCCCTCATCATCAAGGAAGTGAAGCCATCTGAGGCTAGTTGCACGCAAGCCAGCCCTCCTCATGGGTCAGTGCTTAGCAGATGCAGATATTGTATTTGTCGCTATCACAGAAATGTCCCATCATGCATCTATCATCCATTATTTTTGCAGCTGCCCTCACAGCCTGCAGTCATTCAGTGTTGTAGATGTGAAGCTTGGCAATATGTTGATGAAATATTGATATGAGGATTTGAGACACAATCTAACCAGGGATTTGGACTAAAATTATATCATAATATTTTTTGGTGTAGAGAGTCACATGAGCAATTACTTTACTGCCTATCGTATCCACTATAGTAAAGTAAGCATCCTCAAAATATTGTCACATTATAAATATTCAGGGGTTTGGTATCCCAGATGAATTTCTTATTTATTTAACTTTTTTTAAAGTTACCATTTGTGAGAGAAACTTGGTTAAATCGCACGGCCATCAGAGTCACTTTTTTATAATGCATTGACATGCAAGTGAAGTGGCCAATTTTGACACATGGATAGTAAATGGACATCATTTATATACCGCCTTTCTAGCCTTCTGACCACTGAAAGCGTTTAACAATACATGCCGACACTCACCCATTCACACACCATTTCATACACTGATGGCAGAGGCTGCAATGCAAGTTGCCAGTTGCCATCAGGAGTTTGGCAGAGCCTTCGAGAGCAATTTGTGGTTCAGTATCTTGCCCAAGGACACTTCGACATGTAGACTTGAGGAGCCAGAAATCTACCTGGACTACCTGCTCCAGCCGCCCCACGGTCTCTTCTTGTACCTGTTCTTATAGTTCTAACATTCACCAGGCATCCACATGCTTCAAAGTTGATATTGTACAGTCTGACACAGATTGCAGATGAGACTTCATTGAACCCATCTCACACAGTGTGGCATGCCATTCGACTTGTAAGATTCTCAGTCTATATTGTGTAAGAGAAAACTTTCCAGAGTGAAGAATCAACCTTTTGATCTTCTAATGGAGACCAAAGTTTCAGTTTTCCAATAAATGCCTGCAGCTCTTTTTAAACACTGACACACTTAACAGTCGAGCATGTTTGCAAAAAGCTTTGTTCATGCAGATGTAGGAGTAACGCAATATATTTATTTATCTGAGTCACTGAAAAGCACTAGTGTAATGCACTCAAAAGAGAATTTCTTTTTTTTTCTGCTACAGAGAAGTTATTAAATATGTAATGTGGTTTCTCTCCCTGTTTTTGTGTGTCTGTGTGTATACGTGTATGTCTGCATGGTCACATGCATTCACTCACAGCTCCAGCCAACGCCCAGATCGTGCACTCAGGCGCAGCGTGTAACGTCAAGGATGATAACATCAGTGAGAGGATCTACACCATCAAAGAAGGAGACACACTAGTGCTTCAGTGTATCGTTAAAGGACACCCGAGACCACAGGTAAACTCCCTCACCACCTGCTGATCACGTCTATGCCAAAGTATTTGTTGACTTACTGTTTTACATACATGGTTGAGTCACTGAGCTAATCCTGTCATTCTGAGAGAGTTTGAAATGTGAAAGTGAGCAGGTAGGTTTTATGTTCAAGGACACCGGGACAAAACTGAAGGATACAGAAATTGATAATGTATGGAGACTGACGCACGGATTTCCAGTGTTTGGTCAAGTTATACACACATATAGTGCAATGGATTAGCCAAACGTAACTTACTAAAAGACATAAGAGCTGTAAAGTTATATGAAAATAATAAACACCCTTCAGCCAATCGAAGCTGAATGCTTTTTGTGATAACTGTGTAATCAAGGAGTCTTGCTTCCATCTTTCCGGATTTTTAGTTCCATATTTGCAGATTTTTCTTTTTTTGCATCTTGCTAGATCATCAACATGGGGTCTCAAATAATATCTTCACATTAGTGTTATTTTTGCAACACATTATAGCAAAGCCCAAGGTCTTATCAGGTTGTTAGTGATGTTATATTGCATGAACACCTCCTTAAATCTGTGAAATGTGCACATATTCTATGACTAACATATTCTATGGCTAACACCAGTTACTAAACATTCCCTGCCATGGCTTGCATAAATTATTTGATGCGTCCATGAGTCATGAATCGTGTTTATAGTGTCAATGTGCTTCTATTTACAGTGCATCACACAATCTCCTCTTCTCCTTTACTTACAGTGTCACTAAAATGATGCTTCAGGGTTCAGGGTTATCAGGTGGACACTGATGTCAGTTGGCAGAGTCCTCTGACTCACTAGTTACAGATTCAATATATTTAGTTTAACATTATATTAATATTTTTATGGGGCAGTAGTTGTGCATTTATGACAGTAAACAGTGAGTGCCACGGTGCCTTTTACGTTTTATTACATGGTACATGGTGGTTAAATACATACAATATATGACAACTCACAGTATGTGATTCTTTGTAGCTACTTCACTGCACTCAAACTCCTTTTTTCCTTTTTAGCTAAGTTGGAAAGAAGTGAAGAAGAACAAATACTATTACACAACAGTTTAAACAGATTTAGTGGGGCGCACATGCTGGCGTTTGGAGTGCAGCCTGGGTAGATGAGAGATAAATGGTTAAAAATGAGCTTTGCCTTCTATATACGTACATGCGAGTATAAAAGCACACACACATTTGCCTGAAAATGCACACAAACACACAGAGGCAGTAGAAAAATCACTAAAACATTCACACACTGAGGGAGAGCGAGACTTAGCCAACACTGGACACATCTGGTTTCCAGAGTTGAACATTCAGGGTCTCTCTCTCTCTCTCTCTCTCTCTCTCTGTGTGTGTGTGTGTGTGTGTGTGAGAGAGAGCTTACAGGGCTAGATGTAAAATGAACTGAGGTGACTATGGAGGGGTTGTGTGTTTTGTGTGTATTTGTGTGGTTGTGTTTGTGTGTGAGGTGAGAAAAGCAGGATTCCTTGCGGGTGCATGTCCACTAGTATCACATCAACATGAATAAAACAGAGCGTGTGTGTCCAGCCCTTGTTTTCTCCTGTATGTGTTTATGTGTGTATGAGCCTGTTTGTGGGACTCTGTAGATGCAAATGATTCATTTGTATGTAGCTGCAATATCTAATTAGACACCAACCTGTTGCCCTAAACTGCCTTTACTGTCATATAGTATAGGCCACACACATACATTCACATTGCATTTATAGGCCGTGCACCCAACACGACATACAGACCAACTGTTTTTAAAACTTTTATTTATTTATTATATAGTGTTGGAATAATAATCAGAAAAACACATACTACACATGTTCATTCCCCTGGAGCAGTTCAAAGACATAAGAAATTGCGTCAGTGATTGCTTGTTCTCTGGGTCGGAGGTGGTAGTGTATTTTGAATAATGATCACATTAGTCACATTGTCGAAATGTAAAATGTTTATTGTATGCGCACAAGCTAGATATATACTGCCTTTGGCAAAAAACACATTCACGTTTGAGTGTGTACGTGTATGCGCACTAACAAACAAAGGCAGACAAAGACAATAGCAAGGAGTTGCAACAGTAAAAACATTTTCACAGAACATATTTTGATTAAATCACCAAAATATTATCTAGAGCAAGATATGTCTGTGAGGGGAGCTCAACATTAGAACACAATGTAAGAAAGATACTCATAATATCAGTCAAAATAAAAATGCATTCATCTAATTTGATCAAAATTCAAGAAAAAAAGTTCAAAGTTCAGAGCAGATCAGGGACCATATTTATCATATTTATTTTGTTGAAATTTCATTTTCATTATGATTATAATCACTTACAAGAAGAGTGCACTGAAGGTGACAGACATTTTCAAATTCAAATGTATTAGATCATAGACATTTATTCTTATCCTACCACTTATTTGTTTTCCTGAGCTTTTATCTGCATCTTAAGGTTTTTCATCAGCGAATAGAAGTAGCTCAGGACATGTCATGATGTCAGATGAAATCTGAGTCACTTCCATTTGGTAATGAAGACAGTGAAATGTGGATGAGAGCTCCATTAAAAACAACTAGTTAGTGGATCTTGAGTAAGAATCATTTTGTCATGTTTGTCATGTCATTTTTCTGTGCCACAGAACTAATTCATCAAACACATTTATTTAACGACTTAATGACTTTATTTTAATAGCCTGAGGTTTAATTTATTACGTCTGCAACACATCAAATATAAAACATTGAAAGAACTTAACACGCTGGAAATAATACCTGCCACAGTAACTGACCCGTGTCAGCACGTATTTAAGTATAGGTTTAAACAACATGCAACACGTTGTAATATGTCATGTTATTTTTGAATGTAGCACATATCAATAGCAATATGTGTCAATTTGAGACACAAACACCATCATCAGCATCAAGTAGAGGGCAGCTACACACCCACCCACACACTAACACAGAAGCACCGACACACACATACTGATGCAAGAAGTGAGAGGGCGAGAGACAGAGATCAGATAATTACAGGATGAAACTGTGTAAGGATAATAAAAGGGCAATTGAATGATGAAAGATTACGGTGGCACCAGAAGAATGTAGAAAGCTACAGCGATAAGAGATAAGAGTTATAAAAAATATGATAATGCTTATTTTTAAAAAGAGGGAAAAAAAAAGATTTAAAGTGAAGATAATCATGTCTGTGTGCGTTTGTGTGTGCTTATGTTTATCTCAACTTGCACTACACACACTATTAATGTGCAATGCAATTACCAAAAACAACACAACACATAGGCATTAACATTAAAGAGGAGACTGAATAAAAGGATCGTACATTAAGCTGTTGCATGCTAACAGCGAGGGTTTGACTGCTTGACCTTCTGTCTCACATCTTTTTTGTTCCCCCCTTGCTGCAGGGTACTTCCCCCTGAAGCTAAAAAAGGCACAAATTGTCAAAATCTTTTGAAAACAAGTAAAAATGATCCAAAATCACCAAAGATTGAATAATAAAGATATTCCTTCTAAGCCTCATAACATAGAACAGAGACGAGATGAACGAGTGTGCTGACCTCTGTCCCAGTGCGTTCTGCTGGAGTAGCACACTGCAGCACTCTGCACTGGGTCCCTTTGGGCTTACAGAGTTTCCACTGTGCTCCATTGGCAGTATTGATAATCAGATTCCTGTCATCACAGCTCTCCTTCATCTATCCTTACATCCTTCCATACCTCCTCTTCTTTACACATGGATTATTATTATTTTTTTACATCATGTTTTTGGTCTTTTTGAGCAAAAATAAAGACCCACAAAGTCTTAGCTTCAGTCAGTGTGTGTTTTACAGCTTCTTGCTTCTACATTCAGAATGTAAACAGAAAAAGGTTCAGGGCATGAAAATAATCTATGACATTGACCAAGAGGAACTTATATCAATTCAAGCTTCAAAAGCACATATTCATAATTGAAATGAGGTGGTCCGTTTGTGTTTGGCAGAGTCTGGCATTTCTCTTTCTTCAAATATGACAAATATGTTGTGTACATAAAAGGTGTCATTCTAAAAGAAAGAAAAACAAACACTCAGCAGTATATCCAAGGCAACATTATGAAAAGATTTACCTAAAGCAGAATGGTCTGTATTTTTAAAGCACAGGAATATCAAAGCAAAATTATTACTCTACCCAAAATGTTCAAGAATACAATGTTTTACCATCAAACTAGCAAATGATTTTTTAAGTTGTGTTAGTTTTCATCTTCATTCTTTGGAGTATTTATGGATTCACCTTATGACGATGAATGAAGAAATACAACAGTTGAACAGATTGGCCTCAAGATGTTGGAACACACACAAGACAGTCAAGTCTTCCGGTTGCTTTGGTATTATTTATGGCTATATTTTTTAATGCCCTCATAATGATCTTTGTACTCACTCTTCAAAGAAAAATGCGATAACAAACTTGTGCCGACAACATTTTACTACTGAATTTACTGAATTTATTGACAAACAGCACTACTGTAGAGCGGATGAGTCTTTAAAGACATTAGAGCTTTATATGTTATTAACCAGATGACCTGTTTCATTGGATTTCAGAATCTTTACCTGCGCCTGGTTTTTCAGGTTTAGGATAAAGTTGCTTGTGTCCCACATTTTGATGGGTTTATTTATGATCACAGGAATATGATGTATGAGTTCTGATTAGCAGTTGATTTTTGCATTTTCAGTCTAGATGTACTGTACATGTGCGTTACTTTTTACTAGGGGGACCATTTTGCTAGTAAAACTTTAATCTGTGCCTTCTCTGACTGAGATGATGTAGTCTTTCTCATCTTTCTCTCTTCACCTCTCTGAGAAGGAGGATCCAATTTAGCCATGTGAGGGCAGCCCAATAAATAGCTGCTTTACCAAGAATGACTCTGATTGAGGATTTATCCAATCCTTTATCAAGACTGATTGTTTACCTTTGCCTGAGCTAGATTGGATTGAAAAGGGAGCTCTCACCCTGATCCATACAGAGGAGAGAGAAATCTAATCATTTCTCTCTTTGTCTATGTCTTTCTTTCTTCCTATTTTTGTTTCAGCCTTTTCCCCTCATATTGTCTCTATCTCTGCCTCCCTCTCTTTGTCAATCCTTCACTGCAAATCACTCTCTCTTCACAAGTCTTTGTTTTCGCTGCACTTTTTTTCTTCATCGTGTCCCTGTCCAGCTCCCCTCATGTCTCTCTCTTGCCTCTTTCTCTATTCCTTTCAGACTTTCTCTCTCCTCTATCTTTGCTGCACTTCAGACCAACTACAACAAGCCATACATCAAGTCAGTAGTTTACCTGAAGAAGTGGCTTTGTTTGAGAAAAGTACATTTTGTGTGTGTATTTTGGTAGACAGATACAAACAGATTATGGAAGGAGAGGCTATTTTTTATCCACAACAAATATGACCTTAGTCTATTTTAGGAAATGTGATGCATTATGATCAAGAGGAGCTTATAGCAATTCAAGCTTCAAAAGCACATTCTATGTGTATATTTTGGTGTAAAGAAAGAAAACAGACTATGAGAGAGGTTCAAGACAATAGGCAACAGTTTAAGGAAGTAATATATAATATTTTTTTTATACTGTAAAGAAAAACAAAATAAAGGAAGACAGAGAGACACACACATGCCCAGAGAAAAACCCTTAGTTAGAGGTCACCTAGAAGGTGCTTGTTGCATCACTAAAGTTAACTCCAGGGACAGCAGGGCTTTTAGTTAACAAAGCACTGTAATCTCGCTCACAAAGCTTTTCTTGTTATACACACACACACACACACACACACACACACATACACACTGGCTTCTTCAAGAACACAATAGGAGAGTAAATGGTTTTTCTGAAAGTGATTCCTACCTCCTTATTATTTATTCATGGGTCTGCTGGTCATTGCAACCTTGAGACCGTGTGTGTGTGTGTGTGTGTTGTGAATTCTGTAAGAGAGGAAAGGTGGAGCAAACTGTAGAGGAGAAAAGCGGAGAGGCAGAGAAAAGAAAGTGAGGGAGCAAGGGATGGTGGGAGGGAGATGAGGGCTGCGGTCAGGAATATGGGTTTGGATTTCCGTCCTTGAGGGGTGAGTGGAAGGCGATCAATAGTGAGGCTGAAAGCAAGGCTGATCGGGTGGCAGCACGAGGCTACACAGGCACTCGGCGGGAACATGACTTAGACACAAACAAGGTCAGTGTTTGACCCCTAACTAGAGAGGCAGTTCAGGATAGACAAAGAATATCAAGACAAGTAGAAGTTAAAGAGAAGATGTTCACAGGATAGGTGGGGAGCAAAGGCAGCACTGAGAGTCTGTCTTAAACTGTTTTTCCTCTGTGAAAAATCAAACATGGCAGCAAGATGAAAGCGAAACAATGGGGAGGATAAAAATAGAGGGAAAACGTACATGATAAAGGCGATGGGACAGGAATACAGTATGTGGCGAAGGGGGAAACTGTGCAGAACATGCAGTATCTGGTTGAAATCTGTGACATTTATAGTAAGGCATATTCCAGACAGAGAGGACCAGTGAATACTAGTGACAGCTACTGAACTTTGTGAATGACATGACCACAAATAAAAGAGAGAGACATGAGGATGAGCTGGCAAATTGTGTTCATTATGTTCACTGTTGCATGTCTGACCACAAGAGTGTTTTCCAAACTCAAGAACTGATGGAAATAAATCTATGACATTAACCAAGAAATGCCCTCCAGGATTTTGTGTTTCCAATAGAAGCAGTTCATTCAGGGGAGATAGAAACATCTGTGTCATATCTTTAGGCAATTCTGCATCTTTTGTACTTGGAGAGCAGCACAGAAAAGATTTGTATGATGTTATTTAAACATTTTGGGGGTCACTCTGTTATTAAATTTCATACAGATCATTTAGTATATGCAAACAAAGCAAAATGTGGCACAGACAGAGATAAAGCTGTTGGCTCTTTTTATGATGCGGCCTAAAGTAGAGTGAATCGCTGCCTGTGATGCGCCTCTGGCCTCATGAACAAGTGCTGAATGAAGTGGATGAATTTAGAAAGCTAATCAACCTTTTGCTCCTGCAATCACTTATCCAACACTTGTTGAGGGAAACTTTAAAATGTAGCTTGTGTGTCGTGTCTGCATATTACTTTACATCAAACAGAAACTAGAAATATAACAAGACCAAATTACTTAAGATGGGTCTGGGGGAGTGTGTGTTTGTTTGTGTTTTTGCAACTGTGTTAACTAGGTGCATCTCAGTTTCCTTATTTGATCATTCCTTCTTTGAAGGCAGTCCCAAAGCTCTTATTTCTGCTCTGAGGAGCAAGGATTGAGAAGCATGAGCCATGAGCGAGGATAACAAGAGCAGCTTTTATGGCTGACACACCCCCTTATTGAATATCAGTTATTGATTGGATACTGCTGCATATTTTATTTTATTTACCATTTAGTTAGAAATCTGTTAACTCTAGGTCTGATCAACAAAAGAACCATGAACATCTTTCTTCATTCATTAGTAATATTTTTCTTGATCTCTTGTTTTCCCCATTAACCTTTATTACGGTTAAAATTATATTAAAGTAAATTAAAGGAGAGTCCGTCTGTCAAAAATAAATGAATAATATAAACACATTCTGCCACTAGAACCTGTCAAACAGGTTAGAGGCTACAGACAGAGAACACTGCTGCGTGATAACTGTGCACTGTTATTCGTATTAGCACCGTGCACATGTGTGCAGACACAAAGTCCATCAAAAGACTTGCCACCATCATCAGAAGTGGATGCTGCTTCACATAATGCTTTAGACAAACGACCTTCTTGTTTCTCGAAAAATGATTTCCTCGTTTCCTCTCTTCTCACATGTTTTCCTTGTGTCTGTCCATGCAACCTCTGTCAGAGTGAGGGAAACGTGAATGCAATTTAAGGGAATTGAGATGCACCTCTTGACCACTTGAGACAGTGACAGAAGCAGAGAGAGAGAGAAAGAGACATGAGAGAAGAAAGTCAAAACAAAATTAGATCTTGGAGCAAAAACAAGAACACTCAGTTACTGTAATATTGCCAGTGATGAGTGTGGGGGTACAGCTCTGTTCAGGACTCCTCTATACCTTGTCTGTATGTTTGAGTGTCTCTGGATTATCTGCTGCTGTGCTAATGCACTTTGCAGCCACAGCTGTAGAGGCTAAATATAATAAAGAGGAGGCTAAATATATAAATGTTTGTGCTCATAAAGTTAATGAAAAGGTGGCAAAAGACTGTATAGTGAATAGTATAGATAGATGGATAGATGGATAGATGGATAGATGGATAGATGGATGGATGGATAGATAGATAGATAGATAGATAGATAGATAGATAGATAGATAGATAGATAGATAGATAGATAGATAGATAGATAGATAGATAGATAGATAGATAGATAGATAGATAGATAGATAATGTATCTCATTTCTCAGCATCCTGGCATCATCACGCCACCCAGCAATGACATCATCTGCTCTACACAGACACACAGATACACACTCGCTCACACAGAAAACAAGTACTCAAATTTCTCCATCCCATGGAAGTGCTTGTGCTAATTAGGCATTGCTCATTACAACTAACACATCCAACATGGGCGGAGCGTGTAATGTAGCGGCTGACGCTGCCTTTTGGAGAGAGCTGGTTATGTCTGCAGATTCTGTATATCTCTGTTTGTTCCCTTGTGACTCAAGCCATCTGATGGACAAGCGCAGAATTGTATCGTTTTTTCACACAGGAAAAGGCAAATAAACTGATACTCCTATATATATATATATATATATATATATATATATATATATATATAATTTTATTTTTTCTCTCAAGGTTCTTGACATTATTGATGATTCCTCTGGTTCCTGTAATTTCATCATACCCTTGGTCTCACATTACATTAAAGGCATTCATATTGTATGACAAGGTTAGAGAGAGGGATGGCGTTTTCGATATCAATGAGTCAGTTTTTTTGAACCTTTTGCACAAAGTGTTTGAAGGTGTTTCACACTGACATATTAAAAAAAAAAAAATCTGATTGTAACTGTTGCTCAGTTTTATTCAAAGATGGCTACATTAAGTGCTGTGCATCAGCGCTCATTGTTGTGAAATCAATGTTCATATTGACAATAATCAAGTTACACTGTTTACATAAAGCAGTCCTGTCAATTACTAAGGCTATTAGTTATGCATTAAAACAGTTGATCATAATAAATGGAGATTCCATAATTTAAGTGCCATTTAACTGACATTATCAATAAACATCTCATCTTTCTCTATACACTCCTACATTTTTCTATTTCCCAAATCAACCCTTTCTTATGTACTTCACTGCCCTGTCCTCTCTCCTTTTCCACCTCTTTTTTCTGTCTCAACATCCATTCACCTGATGCTATGAATCACCAAAGTAGCACTCAGGCGGTGACGCTTGAAACTGTATTTACTGTATTCTCACTCTTTTGACATATTTACCCATACCTGCTTAATTCCATCCTTCCTTTCATCTCTTTTCCTGATGACAGACCATTAAAATAGACACTTAAGTTAGTTTTAGCTTTATACTGTCTTTATACTGTATACAGCATCTAGACATTGTCACTTTAACTCTTTCAATGTGCCCGTTGTTTGTAAAGCCAAGTGGAATCAATTACTTTTCATTGTCTGTTCATCATGTCAAGCTGCTATTATCAACCTACTTTTCTTTTTGTCACTGTCATTTCTTTTTTACCTTCTTCTCCTACACTCTGTCTTAGATGATGCGTTAGAGATGTATGTCTGAGAGCTTGTGTGTTTGTGGGTGTGGGTATGCGTCCATGCCAAGTAGTATTCCCCGATAACAGGATTACCATCTTAAGCCTACTCACAGTAAGTGAGCCAGTTGGATGGATAAAGCACTGTATCGCCGACTCCACTGGCTCAACATCAAGAAGGGTGAGGAAAAACTGTAAAAACAGGCCTAGCAAGCTATGGTGAGTTACTGAAAAAGAATATAGAGGATTCAAACTCTGTAACACCCCAGGAGGCAGCAGTGGTATATGGAGGCAATAGCTTTGCAAACTTAGCATTTGCTTGCTGTGATGTCAAACAAGGAGGGTTTTAGGTTTTTCTGACACTGGTCCTTCTGATTGGATGTTTTATGTACACAGAAACTGTCTCCGGCAGTGCAATTATTTGCAAAGATGCTGGATTATTTCTCAGTCAGAAATGCAAATATAAGTATCTGATATAATCAACAGGCTAACTGACCAGCTTGCCGTTTCCAGTTTCAGGATCAGATCAAAGTGGTTTGTGTGTTTTATTTTTATTGTTTGTGACAGCTGCAGAGAATATTGATAGCACATTAACACACAAAGCAAGATGTAAACAAAAAGCACTGGCTCTCGTGTATTGTCATGTCGTGTTGACAGTTTCCACTTTAGACAGCAGGGCAAAAGGGTCCAATGGCCGATGGACCATGTCTGCTTGATCCTGTTGTGATTTGTCATTCTGAGGAGAGATGTGAGAGGCGTAGAGGGAAAGAATGTGCATGTGTGAGAGTGTACAGTGGTGTGAAAATGTGTTTGCCCGCTTCCTCATTTCTTATTTTTTTTGTTTGCCCCCTAAACCTAATAACTGGTTGGGCCCTTAGCAGCAACAACTGCAATCATTTGTTTCTGATAACTTGTGATGAATCCTTTACAGCGCTGCACTCATCTTTGCAGAATTGTTGTAATTCAGCCACATTGGAGCGTTTTCGAGCATGAACCGCCTTTTTAAGGTCATGCTACAACATCTCCATAGGATTCAGGTCAGCACTTTGACTAGTCCAGAGGCGGACCTGCTTGGATCATTGTCCTGCTGCAGAACCCAAGTGTGTGTGTGTGTGTGTGTGTGTGTGTGTGTGAAGAGGGAGGCAAGATAGACAAGAAATTTGAAAGAAGAACAACTTCATACATGTAGAGACAGAGTGAGATGAAACACACACAGCGAAATAGAAAGATAATGATAAGAAGAAAGGTAAGACACAGAGCAATGAGAGGAGAGCAATGTTTAGACAGACAGCTGCAGGCCACTGACCTGTCAGTATAGTTGACACACATTAGCCTATTTGTTCCTCACCACCTTCTCTTCTCTTCTCTTCTCTTCTCTTCTCTTCTCTTCTCTTCTCTTCTCTTCTCTTCTCTTCTCTTCTCTTCTCTTCTCTTCTCTTCTCTTCTCTTCTCTTCTCTTCTCTTCTCTTCTCTTCTCTTTGAGGTATTTTTCGCTTTTAGGTATTCATATAAATATTTATTACCCTGCCTTTATCAAGCTCATAATGTTCAGTTTTTGTTGACAATGTGTCATAGAGGTGTTGATTTAACTCTGTAGTCATTTTGGAGGAAGAGCAAAAGTGTATCAAATATTTTGTCCGTAACTGAATTTTATAAGCTTCATAAAGTTAGGTTTTATTACAGGGCTGTTGTGTTGGATTGCAGTGGATTTTGCAAGGTGTGCACACCTAATAAACAGCCTCTAAGGTGCATCTATATCATGGAGTACAGTGCATTTACTGTGGCACCATCTTTTCTGCTTGGATCCAGGACTTTCTATGGATGCATGTCTGGAAACACATACCCCTAACACTAACTGAGCGATGCCAAATTACATTAACTAACAAGCTAACATTAGGTAACTAACATGGAAAGTAATCTAGTTTTCTAAACTTAATGGACAGATCATGAGGTTGTGCTACACCTTTTACAGTTAATATGTGTAATATTAGTCAAGGGTCAAGTTATTATTGTTTATGGTGCATTGGTTAGAAGCAAATGTTTGAAATTTTACAACCCTGCCTGATTTTGGTCAGTAATTTTAGTGCATGTCTCAGTTACAATTACAGATAGATAGGACCATCCACCCACCGTCCCATAAAAACACAACCATAAGGGGTCCCTAACTTTCTCTTGCAATATTCTGACAAAGCTGTTCCATTTTTTTCCTGCAACTGTTTCAGTTCTCCTGTTGCCACATCTGTATCCTAGACAGCATACAGCTCCTCAGCTGAATACAGAAAGAGTGAACAAAACCTGCTGCATTTTATGTCAAGCTGGATCCCAGGGGATCCCAAACCTTCCCTTCACATGACACTTCTTATTAAATGTAAGCGCTATTATTACAAAAGGCACTGACTCAACAAATACATCTTCATCTCCCAGTGCATGTGTGTGACTACATGGGGGAGAAAGTCTTGGGGAATCTGTAAGTTTTATTTTTTTTAATGGAAGTACATTTAGGCACAAGATCTGATGACAAACTAGTGTTTGGGTTTACTGTAAAGTAGTAGAGGACGGGAAGAGAAAAATGCCCAGAAAAGCAAAAGGTGAGGGAGAGACAATGATATCCAGACCAATCCATTGGGACCTGAAGAAATAAAAAAAAAAAAGGAGCAGTGTCACGTGTATTTGAGGGAAGAAAGAAGAAAGCTGTGGAGGGAGAACAAAGGAGGTCAAGAAAAAGCGAGCACAGGTGATGGTTTTAAGCTGCTGGTGTCACCGGCAGATAAAGGCCCCTCTGGCTCCTGGCTGTCATCTGCATCACACACAATATCCCTTTTATTTGCTATATCATCTCTCTGTATTTTTCTTCATCTGCCTCCCCGATGTAGCAACTCCCAATGTGATGCATTTTTTCTCTTCCATCACACAGCTGCCAGTAATACCGTATATATCATTCACTTGCATTCTCTTTCTTACTTGCTCTCACTGGCAGGAAAAAAATCTCTCTTACACGTGCCCTCTTTTTTTCCTCTTACACATACCCACTTCCCACTTACTGTATTTCTCACCAACTTGCACTGTTCCCCCCCTCCTTCTACCTTTCTGTATCTTTGCATACTTTTCTTCTGCATTTTACTGAAGGATATTCTTGTTTAACGACACTCTCAGGAGCATTATTTTCAAGCTAATATGTTGTTTCCATCCCCACTGTGTAATCTTTTGAGTGCAATACAGCATCCTCGTTTTATTCTGAAATAGATATAATAGAATTAAATCGATAGAATAAAATCAAATGACTTACACATAAAACATACAGTAACTGTTTTTTTTTTTTTTTTTTACTGAAATGTAGTATTATTTTTATCCCCGATTTCAAAGCTGCATATCACATGCTGTAACTATGCTTCACTTCTCCCAGAGCATGCCTTTGCTGTTGTCATTTAAACTGTTGTTTAAACTCATCTAAACTTTAGCCTAATCATGATGTTCCTGAACTCTAATCCTATTAATAACTCCAAAATATCCTCTTTCCAAAGTTAGAGCAAAATAAATGTTTATAATTTGTACAATTTCCACTCATCTTTTAATCCTTGAACAGAAAGGATAAAAGCAGAGAAACACATGCTCACTTTCACTCCCTCCCTTGTCCCCACTCTCACTAACACCCACACACACACAAACACACACACACACACGCATACAAACTGGAGTCACTAAACCATGCGAGAGACAGGCCTTGGTTCATTGCTTACCTTGGCTGGTTTGATCAATGGCAGTATGCCTCCTCCGAATCCCTCCCACAAACAGAGCTGAATAAACAGACAGGAAGCGTTTACACAGGCCCTGATAATCCGCTAATCCATATAACCTGCTTTCTAACCAACACACACACACAAGCAGGAGTGAATATGTACAACGATGTCATGTACACATCCAGGAACACAAGCAGGAAAGTGTGCATGAAAGCAGAAACACATACAGTACACACATGCCGTATCAGTGACTTTTGCCCATTATCCTCTCTGACCTCCTCAACAGGACATGGTTGATAGCCTCGTTGAGGTTGATAACAGACAGAAAGTTAATAGGGAATAATGGAATGTACACACACACACACACACACACAAGTGAGAATAACGTTCAAGCGCAGATGAGTTTACAGGCTTTGATTTATCTTTCAAGTGTGAGTGTATATTTGTGCATTTGATTAAGCGAGTGAAAGTCTCATGTAGCTGTCTGCCCGAGCAGCATTCCCGCGGCTTGATGGGATAATTGAAGCGTGAAAAAGCCATATAGAGTTTGTCAAAACTCGTAATGGTCTGAGTTTTTAGCACCATGGACACCACGACTATAGCGCTCAGTGTTATTAACTTCCACTCTGACAGGTTTTATCTCAAGGAAGAATAAATATAACTGTGTTTATAATTTTGATCAGATAATGACCTTTCCAGTGAAATTAGCACTCCTCCTGTCTGTCTCACTCATGCATTCTCATTCATTTTTTTGGCATTTAATTTGTTTTATGTAGACATGCATTTCTATAGCCCAAAGACTCAATATTTCAGCCTTGACTTATGTTTTAAAGCTACACTTTGATAAAATCCTCTCTTCAGGCTTTTTTTTCCTCATTTTATTACAACACACATGGAGGTATACTAACACTGAGCTTTAGTTTTTTAGGCAATCAAGGTTTGATAATTTCTTGCAACCCTGTATACGTGTACTTCAAGGTGTTCCAGTGACATCACTGCTGATGATTTTTGTCCATGCAGTATTTTTAAATGCTTTCATAGATTCTCTCTTATTCTATCTTAACTTTTTTCAATTATTCTTTGACAAATTATGTCCTTCAATACACCTCACTGACAGCATCTTTGTTTATTCAACACTGTCCCCCCTCCCCCACTCTCTTCAGGTACGGTGGACGAAGACTGCAGGCAGTGCATCAGACAAGTTCCAGGAAACATCCATCTACAATGAGACACTGCGCATTGAGGGCATCCAGAGGGTGCAAGGGGGTCGCTACTACTGCAAGGCCGACAACGGGGTGGGGGTGGCTGCCATCAAGTCCATCCGCGTAGATGTGCAGTGTAAGTGGGCCGGGAGAAAGAGGAAAAACACTCCTTCCACTTCTAGACCACAGCTGACTATCACTACAGCTATTCCCACTGTTAGAGAAGACCGAGATGGGAAGAGATGGAAAGATGAAAGACAGATTGGAGCAATGATGAGATTTCAGGTGGGAATGGCTTCCAGGGGTATCTGATGACTTATGGTGTAAAGGATAAAAAGCATGCTTGATGGATTAAAGGGAAAGAGGGTATATCAAATAGAATAGTATTTGAGAAGGGTATAGATAAGACGGTGCAGCACATTCAAAACTAATATCTAAATTTCAATGCACTTTATTCATATAGAGGACGTTGATTCAGTGTGTGGATAATGTAGGTGTCTAGTCCACCAATGAGGTTAATTACAGATGAAAACCTGATTTGTCAGATACTCCTGGAAAAAAAAGTGAAGTCTGTGGGACCTATTGAGAGTTTTATAACAGTTAGTCCAGGCGGTACGGGCTCCCTAACCTACTGTTTCTCAACTAAACCATGTCCTTCTAATCAAATCCATACTGTACCAAACACTTTCACCAAAGAAAACCCATTTATGACAGGATGGTTCAGCTATTTTGAATAAATTGAGACATACTCATATTTTCTTGCTGTTATACCCTATTACATTCTCTGACTTGACACTGCCTCCTACAATCGATGTGTACATTACTAATCATCTGATCATTAAGAGATAACCTCTCCTTTCCAGACCTTGTTATATATCCATTGAAGTGATCTGTATGGTGGGTCTCTTATTGTATTGCTAAGAAAAGCACAACATACTGGATTATGTTACAAGATCCCTTTTTCTTGGACAATAATGATTATCCTGTGGCAGTAATACTCCAGAGTGACACTCTACACTGAAGAGTTTTAACATACAACAATGTCATCACATGACACTGCAGTGGAACGATAAGCAACATTATCAGATTTGCTGCTATCAAATTAAGATGTATTTCTAATGACATTGGAGAAGGATTAACAAGACAAAAAAAAAAAAAGTGAAGTATGCTGAAACTACTTTACTTTATTTATACAGCTGCAGTAATTGATTAAATAGCTTGAATATGTTGAGAGAAGACATAGTTTGGTGTCCTTGGTTCATGTTCCATTACCAATTCTAATCAAACATGCCTTCAAAATCTGTTTATATATGCAGTCAAGGGTAGTGTTGTTTTGTAAATTATTCATCGTGCTGCCCTACGTTTTGAGGTTAAGTTACC
Organism: Pampus argenteus; assembly: GCA_036937835.1. NCBI lineage: Eukaryota > Metazoa > Chordata > Actinopteri > Scombriformes > Stromateidae > Pampus > Pampus argenteus. The sequence continues at coordinate 11,513,327 of CM072862.1, read as the reverse complement.
ATTCATCAAATGTCATCAATGACTTCATGAAAACATAGAAAATAGATTCATTTTGCTGACAACCCACAAATATGTGATTTGGGAGTATCTGTGTAACACCTTCACATTGGACCCACATTACTATACATGTGACAGTTGAGAAGCAGTGGTGTGTTGTAGGGGCTCTGTGCTGCTGCTTGTTTCACTGCCCCACTGTCCCCGTAAGTCAGGGTCCAGGTCAAGGTAACAGGTTGGTTCACATGCAACTATACCCTGAAAACATCAATAGTATTATATAGTTTTATTTCATTCCCACCACCCTAAAATACGTTTCCATTCACTTTATATATTTATTGTCTACAAAGTTTCCATCCTTCATTGATTCAATCACTGTAATTGTCGGTTTATAGACTAATAGTAAAAGGCAGATTTTCCAAGGGCCCTATAACACTAAACATCCATTACCTACCTTTTCATTAGCTAAATTCCTGTCTTCTTTTACCCTGCTTTGTGCACAGTATAACACCATGGTCCTACACATACCCCATTAAATGTCTCACAACAAGCAATTTCGCAAACCATACACGTCATGTTTCCATTACTTCAGAGGACAATACATTGGCTTACATTCATTTCCTGGATTCATTCCCCTCACCACAACCGCTACTTGCCTAACCCTTACCTTTACCCTAACCTTAACATAATCCTAAAAGTACCTTAACTTTAAACCACATCTTAACCCTATTTATGTCCCCACAACATGATAAATACCTGGATACCACACGCACGCACGCACGCACACACAGCATGCTTGTCCCTCTAGGAATTGTCACTTATCACCACCCTGCCTCAGCCTCTAAATGGGGCTGTCCCTCCCCTCTTCTCCCTCCTCCCTTTCTGCTGATAGTGTTAGTTCTCCCCAGGCACTAGCTTGGCCCCTGCTGAGGAGCTGGTAATTGCATGCAGTCTGGGTAGTAAACAGGTTGTATTGTGAGTGTAGTTGTGACAGGAGCTCTGTGAGGCTAACTAGCTCTGACGACCAATGCTTGTTCAATTTTCCATATAACGCATCCCTCTAATTAAATGACCACATAGGTCCATTGTACCATGCAACCCATAGGAGTGTTTTCTAATATGCCTAATTAGGCACAAAGACCACTTGGTTAGGGTTAGGAAAAGATAATTGTTTGGGTTAAAATGATAACTTGAAACAGGGTGTCGATGTCTCAGTACTTAAACGGTGTAATTGCTCCTAGCTCAGTCAATGTCAGCTCTACCCAAGTTTCATTCTCTTGCTGAAATATAGATTTAGACAACTGACAAATTTCCAGCTACAAGTAAACACAAACTCCAGGCTCCAAAAAGACCTGTTAGAAACCAATGCAAGACATCAGACATGATATGTCCATATTTTCTTTCTATAGTACACAGGAAACTGAAGAAAATAAGATTTGTATTGAGTACACAGTACAGTGTGTTATGTCAGGGAGTGGGGAGAAGAAAAAAAAAACAATGTTATCGCTCATCTTCATTAACACAACCACGCAGAAAGAGGGAATAAATAGAATAAAAATACAGAATGCTGACTCTGATCCAGTCCATCATACTGTTGTTACCCAAGAGTACTCGACCTTTCCAGGAAAAACAGTGAGAGAACAGAAAAGAATAGTGATTCATTGACTGAAGAGATTACTGTAGTTGAAATTTCCACCCCCAAAAATGGAGGGAAGAGGAAGAAGAATAAAATATAGGGAGAGAAAAATAGATTTACATGATAAGGTGGATGCACTTATATGCTTTTCAATTTTGATGCATCCAACACACCAGTAATTGGGCAAGAGGGCAGAACATGCTGTTACCCGCACAAGTTACAAGCAAGAGGTTTAGCTAACCCTCTCTGATTCTCTCAATCACACATTTTCTCTTTCTTTTCCACATTGGCTAGTTTATGTGAAATGACACTGCACTTCCCTCGCTCATTCCTCCTTCTTTCTGTCTACTCCTTCCTGCCTTTTCCTTTTGAACCACACACACTTGTATGTGATAAAACAGTGTGGTGAAGTGAGTTGGCTCGGGTCTTTCTACCCTCAGCTATGTGGCGTAACCAAACACAGAACTGTCTGATTTTAGGTTATCTACACTGCACACAGGTTTACCTTCCTCTCATACAAACATAAGAAGGCATGCAAGCGTGTCCACCCTTCACTCATTTACATGAAACATGCACACACTATTTGCATTTCCTATATACATGCACATATACACTGATGCATAATATAACACGGACACTTTCAAGCATGCATGTACGTATATACTGAAGCATGTCCACAAGCATTCATACAACAAAAGATACACACTCACACTTCAAAGGTAGTGTGTGCGAGTGAGAGGAACAGTAGGAGAGAATGAGGACGGGAGAGAGTGAATGACAGATGGAAACTGAAAAGACAGCAGAAAATGAGGGGAGAGTTTCAAGATTGAAGCAAAGACGCATATTCAATATTCTGTTTTAAATAGCATGCACATACAGTAAAAGCCACTTGTATATTCTGTAGCCGACACTCTCCCTCAGTCACTCATTCCCTTCCTTATTTTCTTATTGTCTTTTTTTCCCGCATTTGAACATCTCTTCCTTTTGTTTATTTGTTACACAACTTGCACACAGTGAGACCATTATTTTCCTCATCCTTTACACTCTCCTCCTTTTATTTCTATATTCTGAATCCGGCCTGTAAATCAGTTATTAATTCAGCTTGTATTTATTTATTAACCAGAGGGCTATTTTGAATAAATCAGTGCAGAATGACTGATACCTACCGGCTTGTTTTCCTTACTTTTCCTGAATATTTTTGCAGCACCTTCAGTCGTCAAATGAGAAAGTCTGTGTATTTAATGAGCAAATACAGGTGAAGCTAGATTCGGTATCAACCCTGTGTCAATCTTTTCTTTTCCAATTCCACTGAAAGCACATACAACAACCTCACTGTTAATCTTAGACTGGCTTCAGCAAGGCACTCAACACCTCACCCACCCATTGGCGATTACTGCAAACAGCCTTTTCCTTTAGACCTCCATCACACGGGGTCACCTGTATCGATCAGCTGACCAATGACCTGGCACTCGAACCACTGAGACAGTGGGACAGTGAGCTGGCGGGGTTTAACTTTAAGTAGCCTCTACTGATGGGATGGACTTGGTTCAGAAACCCGACCAATGATACAAATATATTTAAGTCAATAGGTGTAAAAAAAAAAAGCTCAGCTCGGTTACATTCATGTCCTCTCTGCGGATTCATTATTCTCTTCAGGACACAAGCAGGTAAGTGGAGAACTCTACACAACGACGATGATACTGGTGTTGATGATATTTATGCTGATTATGTTGAGGATGGGAATGTTGAAAGAAGAAAGAATTTCTTCAGATATATGTACTTCAGTTACACCGAATGTAGCTAATGTAATGGCCACAGTGGCAATCAATTATTCTACCAATAGTCATGTTCCTACTTCTCATTTGGTACATCATTCTGTCAAAGTTTTTCTAGACATGTTCCTTTGGCCCAAAGACTTTTGGGTATGGTTTGTTTAGAAATGGCTCCAAAAACTAATAACAGTAATCATGTATTCAGTGTTCTGTGTGAGGCTGATGCCGCTGTGCATGTTTACAGTACTTTGCTAGCTTGTTGTCACAACCTCTTTGACTTTTTACTTAGGATCTTTCAGAAAAAAACATTGAATACAGTACAACATACTGTAGGACAACAGCAGAGAGAAATAACACATCAGGCCTTGGATCTGCAGTGGAATTAATTGTTGGTTTGGCTCTGCATTTGAGCTTTGTTGACAATATGAAACATGTAGAACATTGCTAGTGATATCCTTTGATCTGCTTTAGAACCAAATCCAGTTGAAACAATAGCTCCCACCTTTTCAGCTGATTTTACAGCCAGTCTTATTTTTTCGAAGAGCCTAAGGGCTCTAACCACCTGTGGCATTATCACTAATCACAGTATAAGTCAATGGACTATAAGACCATGGATATATACACAACCCTTTTCACAGTTTTGGCAGTCATTGCTTTAACTGTCATTAGCTATAGGAGTCAATAGAAGAATGTGTAATCTATTATTCAAGCACTGTCTTTTCGGAAATGGTCCCAGAGCAGTAATACAAGTGGTCTAGAATTGGTGTCAGTAGTATGTACACACACACACACACACACACACACACACACACACTTTCACACTCATAAACAACAGGCTAGGTGGCATTTATTATGTCCCGGTTGGCCAGAGTCTTCCGTCCCAACTCATGCTCTGTGCTTCAGGATGACACTAGTCCTGGCTGGAGCACTGCTGGCCCTGAGTAGAAACAAAGCATACATGGACATGCACACTTTGACATGGAAAGCAAACAAACTGGGCTATATACAGGGAGCAAAGGTCAGGGGTGGTAACAGGTAGTTTAAAAGAAGCCTTGACCTTTTAGTGGGTTAGACGCTAAAACCATAGGTGAATCATTGGACCACTGCACTACTCTCTGAGTCACACCATGGCAAATTTTCTTCCCTTTGCTCATCATCTCACTCACATCCCTCTCCATGTGTTTCTCCATTCCTAACTTTCTTTGTTTATCTTGTTCGCTGTTCCACTATATACCCTTCCCTCTGTGTGTGTGTGTGTTACATTTTATTATTCCTGGCTGCGCTTTCAATATATATTTCTGTTTGTGCATGTTGCTTTTGCGATTTTCTTAGTTTGTTTGTGTTTCCTCCATCACTCAGCCTTGTCTCCAAAGGAATCGTTGCGCCTACTTTCATTTGTTAGTTTCATCCCCTGTCCACTTTTCTTATTCTCTCTCACTCTCTCTGTCTTCATTTCCATGCCGGTTTGTTATTGAAGAAATACATTTTGATATATAGTTTATATGTATGTTCATTTTTTTATTTCTTTATTCCTACTTTACAGTTTTATGATTTGAACGTGTCTGCAGCACATACAGTAGCTGGAATAACAGGTTCATTAGAGATGTACCTATTCAGGTGTGTAGACTGTGCAGTAAAATGTAGAGTGCCATTCAAAAGAGAGGGCCATACTGTAGTATATTATAGTACTTATAATACATTTTAATTCTTAGAAATCCAGGAGCAATGTTGACACCTACTTTTGTATACAGCTGCTTTCATCACTTTTAGCAATTATGATCTATGCATTTTTTTCTAGTGTGTGTTCCTGAAAGAACCAGTCTTTGTTTTGTCTGTTAAGCTGTGCTGGCTATCACGGATAGTTATTACATATGTTTATGTTGTTTATTCAAGAAAAAACATCTTCTGATTCTGGCATATGCAGAACACCACGGCCTGTGCAGCAGAATGCTGTATTCTTTCAGTAATGTTGTTCCCATCAGTATATATTTGAAAGATGTGAAAAACCTTTTATGAACTGATGCTAGAGCAGATGTCCTTTAACTTCAGTGCACTATACTAAATCCAATACTATACTAAAGACTAAATCTGACTTGACATGCAAGCTACATTTGTAATTATCATCAAGGTGTGCATATGCATTATATGAGTAAATCAAATAGATATTAAGTGTTAAGTCACAGAATGCTCATTCTTAAGGAAGCATGTAGCACATCTTCACTTTTATGTTTGAGTTAAAGTGCAGTGACACTTGCCTTAAGCAGCATTCACTGTTTTTTTCTGGCCGCTATGCTCTGCCATGACACTATGTTCTTTTATGTCACTCCCTAAGTAACTTTGTGTGAGCATATTTGCTGTGTGTGTGGCACTATGTTGACAGTAAATTTTACATAAAAATTCTTCTTTTGGTAGAACAACTTGTGAAATCGGTGCTTGAGTGATCTGCTGTATTGATGCATCAGATTTACTTCTTCATGGGTTTTGGTGTAATGTCTCCTGAAACTTGTCTTGTCTGGAAATTCTAATTTCACAAAGCTTGAGACTGAAACAAATTTTGCCCTCTTATGAATTGTATTTGAAAAGAAAGATCACTTCTATTTTCCACCGCCCTAAGGTCTCCAAGTCTCTGAAAATCCAGTTTGGACACATACAGCTAAACACAATGACTATCTGCAGTATCTATTCATCTATACTGATTTTTGCCAATCAAGTATAAAAATACCCAATTATTATTACAATAATATTCTGCATTCACTTAACTCAGGAAGCATCATCTTGCTCATCATGATGAAATGAGTATATTGAATAGATGGTGGCTTTGTTTATGCTTTATGTTTTCTCCTTATGGACTAGGAAAAGTTATGTTGCAGGAGACTGACAATGTAGGTAGAGGTTAACTACCTTTTCGCATATTTTTGCCACTACAGTTAAATAAAGACAATCCCGTTTCTTAAAGGGAAATAACATGGAACTCTACAGACATTGCTGGAAATGATGTTTTAGCTTTAATTCATGCACACAGGTTGAGAACATGCTGTTTCCTCCTGCTGTTTCCTCCTAACATGAGTTGACATACATATGTTATACACACAGGAATACACACTGACTCTCTTAAAAAAGAATGCAGTTAACCTGCACACATACACTCACACAGTACTTCAGTAAACCATAATAATTTAATAATTATAGTGTGTAATAAATAGGGATGGCAGTGACTCAGTGGTTGGCATTGTCACCTGACAGCAATAGGGCTGTGGATTTGAACCCAGCTGGAATTCTTGTTTTCTTCCCATGGTCATGTGGATTTCCCTCCACAGTCCACAGACCTGCCAGTCAGGAAAATTCACTAAATTGTGAATGTTTTTGTCTGTCACAATAAACTGGTGACCTGTTCATAGTTTGACCTGCCTTGCACTCACTGCACGTCAAGTTATTTTTACAAGTAGAAAGCAGAAAGAGAAAGACGTCATCACGACCCTCAAAAGCTTTCAAATCCACCATGCAATTTAGACAAACTACGGAAAATATACATGTTACACCATTATTCATGTCAACTATTTATCATTTTATATCTTACATTTATAAAGTTATTTTTTACCATTTTGACATCATCAGTTTGCCAAACTGCAGTCCCATAGTCAATACATGTGCACAAATAATGGAAACAAACCATCTCATCCCATTACTTTTGACATCATCCCCACTCTGTCACCCAGTCTCACCTCATCAGCCTTGGATCCTTAGGATCAAATTAAACGGCAGTTGATTTGAGAGCATCAGCAAATAATCTGTTAAAATAAAAGTTTCTAATATGTAAGATAAGAACAAAAGCATCGGGTGGTTTGGGGGAACATAGGAACTAGACAAAACATTGACAATACCTTGCCTTTACAAAATCCCAGCTATCAAAACCTCAACCTCAACTGGAAGTGAAGACACTATACCAATGTAGCAAAATAAGATTCCTCTAAGAAAGGCCTACAAGGCATCAAAACCCACCGACACATGCAACACAAAGAGGACCTAGCTACATTAATGAAGCTCATACACAACTAAAACCAAACAAAATCAAGAGCTGTACACTTTCCACCAAAGATGCTATACTTAAAACGGTAACTACCTCACTGCTATATAAATCTTTTCACACATTTTTCACATTGAGGCTAGGCTTCAACCTATCCAAAACGTTTGGACAATTTGTCACGAAGTGGCTTAGAGTCAGTGACAAAAAGGGGAATCACATAATAAGTGAATAAGTTTCTAAAATGGCATTTATTGTCAACCTAACATAATATAATAATGTATAGTCTATGGCCTAAACTAGGTAGTAGATAATTTCCTGATGTCCTCTCCAACTGACTGTCACAATAGTTTTTAGCTCCCGACATGACGATACAAATGCAACACTGTATAAAAGTGAGATTAATAAAATAAATGGCTCTTTGTAAATTCTGCACATATTGAAATACACAAATCTCCTTCTTTGACCTTATATCATTGGTTCATTTTTTAATATACTGTATTTCCAGGTTAAAGCAGTACCAAGTGTTCACTTGAATAACTAGACTGAATATCTGCACTGTAATTTGCACAGTGTGAGCTGTCAGTACATATAGTATCTGGGGCGGTCATTACCAAAGGCTACATGCTTAAAAGTAAAAATGTTCCACTTAAGTGATGGCGGTGCTGTACAGTAGCTCAGTGAGTTTGATATAGTGCTAACACTGTCAGGGCTGGGGGTCAAGGTCCCACTGGGCCGATCTGCCAAAAATGTAAGTACTCATATAGCAGTGAAATACTTTGGATTCAACTATCTAGGAAAGTGCATGTAGCACAGTAGTGGTATGTTGCATATGTTGTCACAGCTCACAATAATCCATCTTTAATTGAAATGAAAACATACAGCATATAGTCTGTATCACATTCTTCCTCATTCAATTTGTGGAGGGTGAATAATTAATGTGCGTTTGTAGGATGTTGGTTTCAAATTGAGTCATACTGTATGTGTAGAAAATAATATGGACCTGAAATAAATTTATGGTGGCAACACATATCACCAGCTAGTTGGATTAGTCCCAACTTAGTCAAGCTACCATGAACTGATGAAGCCTCATGGATGAGAGGTGAAACATCTTCAAGACAAATAACCAAGTCCAGTTGCTTTTAATTGCAGTTTAATTTCCTTGAGTTATTGTGAGATTTTAAGTGAAAACCTTATATCAGCAAGGCCTTTGAAGATGAAACATGGCTGGGTCTTTCAGCATGACAAAGATCCCAAACACACCACCTGGGCAGGAGTGGCTTCGTAAGAAGCATTTCAAGGTCTTGGGGTGGCCAAGCCAGTCTCCAGATCTCAACCCCATAGAAAATCTATGGAGTGAGTTGAAAGTCCGTGTTGCCCATTAACAGCGCCAAAACACCACTGCTCTAAAGGAGATCCACATGGAGGAAAGGGCCAAAATACCAGCAACAGTTAGTTGAACTTATAGTTGAAGTGTACCTAAGATGAAAATTACAGACCTCTCATCTTTTTAAGTGGGATAACTTGCACAAATGATGCCTGACTAAGTACTTTTTTGCCCCACTGTATGTCAGAGAAAGCAAAGGTGCATGCATACTGTATTTCTGATACCAAAATTGGACTGCAACACCCAATATACATTGACTATCACCAACTGTGTGTTCCAGTAATCTCAACACTCAATGTCATTACACAAAAGGTTGTTTAACTTCAGTTTGCTTTTGTTTTCTTATTTATAACAGCTAAAACAGAAACACATGGTATAGCATGAACTTAACATGACCATAAGAAGCAATTAATACAAAAGCTGATGTAACAACACCTAGATCTGCAATGCTTTTTTGCAGTATCAAGTGGAATAATATGCGTAATAGGCGGGCTTATTGGTCATGCTCTTTGCTCTCCCTGTGCATCTAAAAGATTCTCATTATCACTATCTCACCTCCAGTCAAATATGTAAATTAAAATAATTTGACTTACAATATGAAGTAAAAATACACCTGTTTAAAGTGCCAGCCTAGCAGACTGCAAAAGCTTAAGAACTAAGTTCTTATTGGATCTTTGTGAGGAGAATGTGATTATAATCACCTCCACTGTTACAAGAGTATCATCATATCATTGTCAACTCCACTTCAGAGATATAATGGAATACTAAGGTGTATTTCATTACCAATCACATATATTCACACAGTCTCTTTCCGATGAATGGCTTTGACTTATCATAAGTCAAATCAAATCAAATTTTATTTATATAGCCCTTACATATGTAAGATACTGAACATAAGTCTGTTTCAGTGTGTCTCTGTGTTTGTGTGTGGGTCTATGCGTCTGAGAAAAAGACACAGCGTGTCCATCTGCATTTCAGAGAAAAAGTTAATTTGTACAGTATGTGTGTAGGTGTATGTGCTTGACAGTGTGTATGCTAAGCAGCGACAGGAGGAATATTGTCATAGGAAAATAATACATCTCCCTTTCTATCAAATCTAATTTAGACCTACAGTGCATCCTATTTTTTTGACTGAACAGGCAAAAGACGCTCTATAGATATGAGAAGGCAGCAGATATGAAAAGGTGAGGTAACTATTGTCCTGGTCCTCATGAATACATATTTCAGATTGGGTTCATATTTCTGATATTTAAAGTCCTTTGGATAAAAGCAACTGAGAGAGCTTTTGTTCTCCCACATTATTCATCTTGAAGTTCTCACTCATATCTGCTTTATGTAAAAGCTAATTATTTAGCTCAGTATTACTTTTGGCCTTTTTTTTTTAGCATTATCTAGCGTATGGTAAACCAATGAATTAAACTAGAAAAACATAAATCGGGTGTCTTATTGGTTTTGGTTAAATGTTGATTAACGTAGTGCTTCATAATGCTACTAGTTGTCAAAAACTGATAACTGATTGAAACCTTAGTTAAGTTATCTATCCAGTTTGTAGATAAACCATACCCAATAGGATGATTTGAAAAAAGCTGGTAGTAATGTAAAGTACACATGATTTGTTGCACTATGAGTGGACTAAACATGCAGAAACACTGAAATGGCCTTTTAGTGGACTGGCTGTCAAATACCATCGGTGTAAAGATCACACATACTTTACCAATCAGGATTCTATAAATTTCACAAAATGGAGAGATTGCATTCTTCACCTGAGAATATAACTGGACTAAAGCTACATTTCTTCTGCTGGCATGTCTAAAAGATTGTGTTTCTACATCACCTCCCATATCAGCCATCTAAGTAAGGCATTTACCAACGTGCAGTGCTAATATGGTTTTATGACCATTTGTTATTACAGCACGGTCATAAAAACCACATTGCATGCTGAAAAAGATCATGCATAGTCAGCAAAGCTTGTTGTCTAAATTACAGTAAAAAGCAGGGTTTCATTTGACCCAAAATAGCCTCCAAAACACCAGTGCATTAGATTGAATCTCTTACAAAGGAAAGAACCCTGCAATCCAACCATTGGCTCACATTAGGCCTAATTAATTGGCACTTTGCAACGGTATAAATCCCTAATGGAAGCTTACTGACCTTGGATTTATTTTCAGTTCTCAGAAGGCAAAGGCAGCCCTCTCCGGTGTGTTTATAATGAAGATATCTTCTCTATTTTGTTTAGCACTATTTTTTCTCTTTGTGTGTGTGTGTGTGTGTGTGTGTGTGTGTGTACTTGCTACATAGTGAGAACACATTTTTAACCAACAGGGTGAAGTCATTTTTGTGCAGACATTTTGGCTGGTCCTCACGTCTTCAAATGGCTGTTTGAGGGGCATTTAGATAGACGTACGACGTACAAAGGTGTGTGTGTGTGTGTGTGTGTGTGTGTGTGCGTGCGTGCATGCGTGCATGCATGCGTGCAGTAACCTATTAGCACTGTGTGGATACATTGATTCTTGAATGGGTTAAATGATGAATGAAGACCAATACAAGATACTGAGTTCAGATGATGATAAATACCATACAAAAACAATACTGACATATTTAAATTACAAATTGTGGTTTAATCATTGGGAGTTGTGTATTTATTTCAATGTTATTAATAAATTTGACATTTGTCGATCAGAAGGTTGGGAATCCACAGTGCTGCTAACATAACAATATGGCAGAATTAACCAGTCACAGAAAACATTACATTCCCCATCATGTTCAGTCACTCCACATTATTTGCGTTTCACTAACAATGTACTATGCTGAAATTGCCATTGTAAATATGTAGCTAACATATTGTTAGTTTGCAGAATTTCAGCAAAGCACTCTCAAAAATCCACCCTGATTCAGTCCTTCTTGGTAATTGTTAGCAGGTGTGTAGCTTCCGAAAGTAGAAACTGATGACTCCTGAAAAGCGAACTCATTCTTTTTGAGAAAAAATTACCTGAATACTATACATGCATACAGTTAAAGATGCATTTGGCCATTCATTTATACCTTTCAGGTATTTTTGACACATTTTTGTAATTAACGAGGAATACATGCTAACATGTACAGACACCATTAGCAGTCCTCTATGTGAGCTAATGGTACTTACAGCGTGGGGAAGATGAGTATCTTCCTCTAATGTTTCTTAAGAACCTTGCATATCTGCGGTTTTTCTTTGCCCCACTCATCAGTAGGTTACCTTTGTACACACAGTCTGTAATGCATAAGATCTGTCACTAATGGATCTTTATGTTTCAGACAGCCACCCTGGCCTAATTATTTTCTCTTATTGCCAGACGCTGTGTGTGTGTGAGCAGCAAGAGAGGGGTGGGGGGTTGAGTGAGTGTTTAGGAGAATCATTGCCATCGAGCACAAAATGCATCTTATACTATCTGATATGTGCAGTCCTTGACAAGTGTGTTGGTGTCACCTTGACGGAGGAACATACCAAAACAGCAAGGAAGCCAAAACTGCAGATAATGGCTTCTCTGTGTCCAAGAGAATATGCTTAAAACCAAACAGGAAAAGTCACTTAAATGTGTCTTACAATTCTTTTGATGAAACTGGACTGCTTTTAAAACCGCAAAAGGCTGATCTTGTGTGAGCGATATTTTCTTGCTTCTTATATTACAAGTACTATCATGTAACTGATGGTAACATTCACATGAAATATGTATCACTAAAACTCTTGTACTATACTGTAAGTTACTCGTGAGAGCAACATTAAGCTTAGTCCTTGGTGTAAAATATTAAATACTGAAGTCGTGTGAGAAAGGGGATGTTTTAACACAGACAGTAAGTCATCTTCAGCATTTAGAGACATTTATACAGCTGTAGCAAATGTGAGGATTCCTCAACATCCTCCACCTATGCCTGCTTATGCTTTTTAATTTTATTGTGTTGCTCATCAGTAATACTCAAATTAGTGGTAGCACATGTTTTCAAATGTGGTAGGTATGGTAATATCTAAGCCTAAAAGAACATCCCCCGTTTGCTCGCACCTCCTGAGAAAGATCCTTGCATTAACCAGTGGTGTCAATCCTCAAACGTCACGTTGTCTCAGTACTGTTCATTTGAACCCATTACATAGCTCATTATGCAAGAATTATGTCATTTATCCTGCTATAGCCTTAACCTCGCTATTGTGAAAGGTTATTTGGTTTTCCTGGAGGACCATTCAGCTGGAACAATTACTTAGCAGTAAGTCACACTGGCCCTCAACAAGAGATAGGCATGGGATGGGAAGTCCCAAAGGGAACAGCCACCACACATGGCATTTTGCTGACTTTTAAGGTCCTTTCAGACATGCATTGCAAACCTGAAATTGTCTAGACATCACCTGGCAGAGCTGTATGTGTGAACGCAAATGTCCAAATCAGTCGGACAAGGTAGTACAAAGTAGTACAAAGTCTGTGTAATGTCCTATTGATAATTCACAGCAGGCAAGTCGAAGTGATGATGACTGAATAATAAAGTAAATAAATAGTAAAACTCATAAATAGTAAGACTCTACTGCATTTTGCTGTCATTTATGGTAACGTCCTCTGGACTTTTCACTGTGGATGGGGCTGAGCCCTCCGTCTGTGTGTGTGTGTGTTGGAAAGTGAACCAGATGAAGTTGACAACTTTACAGTACATTATGGTACTGTAAAAAAAAAATGGTTTAGAGACGTGTGAATGGTTGCGAGCTTTAATGTTTGTTATTATGTAGGTTGTATGTATTGATGTTGGGGAGGAGTTAATGGGTGAACTCATCCAGAGAGACTCTTCAACATGAATTAAAAGAAGAAAAAAAAACATATGAAAGTATCAGGTGGCATTAGTATTATAAGATGTCAGAAGTACAAGAATACTGTACTAGCGTTTTCACAGATTTAAATATTGACATGTTGCCTTTAATGTAACTACAGCCTAGTTTATATCACCCCAGTGTGTATTGAACAGTATTGATTGATCTTTGACAGGCTGGGTGTGAGCACCTTAACAAACAGCCTGTGACAGTCATGCAGACACTGTTGTAATTAGCTTAGTGCCATTTCTTCAATAAACTGTGACATAAAGTGTTAGCAGTAACACTAGTTCCTATTAAGAATATCAAAGTAAGGTGAACTGTTTGCATCCTGGTTAGTTTAGTGATTAGTATTCAGAATCAAACAGTTTGTCACTGGTGCTCAAATCCTTTCCCACCTTATGCTGAAAACAGTGTTAAGCAAATACTCAAATTAGGCAAAAAATCTTTGATCAATAACACAATTCAAAAAGTCCAAGTGTTGCTGTTTTTCTGCAGCACTTTGGGTAGAAACAGAATAGATTGCAATGAGGACAAATATTCCTCAAAGCCTTTGGTGGTCCTTATACTGTTTTAGATGTCCATCACTTAATCTGTGTGACATTAAACCCAAGGGCATTATCAATGAAGTAAGCAATTACAAACAGGGACTTCTACAATGGTTAATATTGGTATGGATTAAGCCCATAGTAAGTATACAATTATAAAACACAGTCATTATAACGCAGCATTAATTGGGTCGTTTTAACACAGCCTGATCAAAGGTCCCCAATTAGTGCGCCTTGAGAAGTTTCGTAGTTTGCTGTATTCGTCAAGACAGATGGATGAGCAGATGGAGGTGATGAGCACAAAACACAATCAGCCTGCTATAACTTCCCAGACATATGCTTGATATGACATGTTACAATTACACTGTCACAATGGAGCGTCATTTATCCAAATTTCAGGGACAATCTAGTTGTGTCAGATTGCTAAAAAAAAATCCCACTGATATTTCAGATATCTGTTAAATATCTCTAACAGCCTCTCTTAATGTCACTTAAGAAATTGTAATCACAGTCACTGGAGTCTCTTAAAGATTTTCTTGCTTTACGCCTCTACAGCCACCACACATATTACAGCTTTAATGATCCGTGATGCTTTACACTGTGACAGAAGCCCTGAACTAGATAACATACTATGTTGGAGGAAGCATTTGAAATGCATTGTTTCTTTTTATGCAAGGGTGAGTTAATATACATAATCATCTCTGTGACACATTAAGCTACATTTCATATGCTGAAATAAGATATTCGCGTAGAGGTTTGCCTTTTCTGGTCTGCAATTGCTGTATTTTACTCATCGTATTGGTGCAGACTTAGACTCCTTTGTGGAGTTTACTCAAAAGTGTATCAACACATACGTTTTTGTTTTTTTTCTGAAATACCTTGGAGACTCATGTCAAAATGTACCCATCTATATCATAAATACATCGCCAAGGGATTGCACCCTTGCAGTGAGAACATAGGCAAGGTGGCTGATTTGTGAGTACAGTGTATGGGTGACCTATTCTTACTGTAGAATCAGGTGTGTGTGAATGTGTGTCTATGTGTGTTTACATCCCTACATGAATGTATAAAATCATGAGGGTTTGATAGAATGAGTTTAAGTGACTGTCTGCATGCATGCATGCACACACAACACAATGTGCTTCCCTTTGCAGTCCCTCTACTGTTCCCTTACCACAGGTTGAAGGTGGTGAGTCACTTATAACATGTGACATGGGTTTCCATGACAGTTTGGGGTCACCTATGTCCCCACCCCTCCACACTACTACATCACAGTTAACTCCTTTAAAAGCAAGAGCTGTTTGAAAGCTTTATTATACATAAAGTATGTTTGACAAAGACAACAGTAGGCAGAAGGAAGGATAAATCCAACACTGTAAGGAATGAAGGTTGATAGAGTAAGAAGAGGAGATAAGAAAAAAAAAGAGGGCTACAAAGTATGATAGGGTAGAGAGGTAAAGGGAAAAGGAGAAAAGGAAGGAAGAACCGCAACACAGAGTAAGGTAGAGCACAGCTGCAGAGAGGTAAAACTACGACACCATAGCTTTAAATATTATAAATGGCCAGGAGGAGTGTGGATTTTATGGCATTTTGCCCGCGTCTCATACATAGTCAAGTAAGGTGAGGCTTTTATATCATTTTGCAGAGTGGAGACAAGATAAGAAAACTGTGTTTTAATGAACAAAAAAACCTGTCAGATATTGATAGAGAGACAGGAAGAGGTAGAGAGACAGAATATATGAGCAGGAGATATCCTGACAGAAAGAAAAAAACATGTGTAACTGTATTAAATCTATTGGGTTAGACAAAGAACACAATGTTTTCTTCATGTATTGATGTTTTTCAATATTTTAAAATCTACTTTTCCTTTTTTTGACACACAAATTGGAATCACCTGAAAACGAACAAAGCATTTAATAGCAAGAGCATGATTGAAGGCACACAGTAATTGCACTAGAGAACACACACACACAGAGACACACGCACACACCAGAGTGGATGTATGGT
Source organism: Pampus argenteus (assembly GCA_036937835.1). Taxonomy (NCBI): domain Eukaryota; kingdom Metazoa; phylum Chordata; class Actinopteri; order Scombriformes; family Stromateidae; genus Pampus; species Pampus argenteus. The sequence continues at coordinate 11,497,140 of CM072862.1, read as the reverse complement.
TTGGCTATAAGGTGTCCTGCAGACCCTAACGGGAGATAAGACCACTCTGCTTGTCCCCATCGTTTGGCTGGCTTTATCTAAAATGCTTTTTTTTTTTCTCTCTCTCTCTCCTTTGTTTTTCCATCCCTTATTTATTGGCTCCCTTTTTTTTTCTATGAAGGTTATACAATACAATGTAGGCTTGGAATTATCTTGACCTTACCGTGGGTTCATGTAGCACACACTGACGTTATTCTCAGCGAAAATAACCATTACACTGAAATGAGGCATAAATCAAGAGGTTCGCGGTGGGTTTCCTGTGGTGTTGACATCCTCAGAGAATCAATCATAAAAAAGGAACTGATAGAACAATGTGTGAAGAAGAAAATCTGATGCAGAAGATAATTATTTTATTTTATGTGTTAAATATATTTAAAAAAATATTGGTGGCTATAATATGACTTAAAGAATTACATTAGTTAGAGTTACAAGAATTACACACACAGATTTTGGTAAAGCAACAACAGCAGCAATTCATTAGAATTACATGATAAGCTCTCACACTGTATATCAGTCTTGTCTTCCTGCAGTACAATTGATCGTCTATTCGATTATCTTGGCAGAAATTGTACCATTGATCTTTGTTGAAAAGCATTAAAGAGAGTAATTTTCATTTCATTCACTTCCTATCAGGATGACCTTATGGTTTTCTGATAGCCTTCTGTAAACCCAATTCAAATGTAATAAACGATCATTACCATGATGTTGCAGTAATTAAGGCGTCCAGCTGTCTTTTCAATATCCTCTAGTCAATATAGCTGATCAGATTTCAGTCAGTCCCTTTTCACTCAGCTGTCATCAATTTGCCAGTATTCATGGCCCCTCTGGGCCAATTATCGACAATGTGTTGGAGTGGGATGAGGGCAAAATAAGCTCAAGTGTGCAAGGTTGAGAGCATGGGTTTGATTCTTGCTGTACCTAATATTTGTTTAAAGCTGCAGTGGGTCCATTTCTTTTCTGGTTTGTAGTTCATTTTAGGGATATAAGTGATAAATCCCGCACACATGGCTAACTCCCCTGCTGGTAGCTATTCTTAGTGAGTGGCTTTTCTGTCTGACAGCTAAACCGCTATGAGATAGAAATGTGGGGCTATAAACTAAACATCTGACAGTGAACCTTTCATTTCATTTCCTTTAATAATTTTTACCACCCTCACAGGTAGGATGGCTGTTCAAATTAGCCTGCTCCCCACAGCCAAAGACCCCGTTGGGCAGCATCTGTATTCATCAGCGCCATAAGGCCAGACCAATTCTAATATTATTTTATGGCGATGGCATTTTTCATCCACCCAGTCTCCAATAACTTCCAACTTAGATTTTATGGCTTTGCTCATCCTCTCTTTTTTCCCCCCTTTTCAGTCTCCTCCTGCTCCCACTCGCTCACTCACTCACTCGCTCGCTCGCTCACTCACTCACTCACTCACTCACTCACTCACTCACTCACTCACTCACAGTCTCTCTTGCTCAAGCTCCACCCTCACTATCTCTTTCACAATTGACTTATTCTATGGATTTTGACCCTTTTCCCTCTCCTTTCCTGTCCTCCCTTCCTTCCTCTTCTCCAACCTTCCCTCCTCTCACATCCTTTTTTTTTTTTTTCATTTATGACCAGCTGCAGCGGGCTGGGTAATGAAGGCAGTGTTATAACGTATGGGAGGTGCCTCAGGGCAGTCTCATAGCCTGTGTATCGGCAGATAGAAAAATTGAAATAGGATGAGGATGGAGACAGGATGGCAGAGAGGATTGGATGGCCATGAAACATAGAAGAGATCCAAGATTAGAAACATGTAGAAAATATTACAGGAACAAAGAATGTCATTGCTGGTATATGAACAGTGTTTTTATGGAACTTTGTTTAATACCTACTGGAAGTACAGAGAGGAAAAAGAGCAAGAAAACAGTCTATATATCTACAGATGATACCTTATTAATGGTACAAATAAACTGAAAACAGTGTCACCTGAGGAAGCCCTTATTTTCTCTTTACATGTATTATTTTTAGCATCAGCAAGCAGTAGTTGTGTCTTTCAGTTTGAGAAAAGAAAAGAGTAATTAAGTGAAAAGAGATGGAGAGCTACTCACTGGCCTGCATTTATTCCTACTTAAAGCACTTTACTTGACTATTTTGTGACATGTTATATACATTCACACATACATGACTATTAAATTATACAGACTTATAGCATTGACATGTTTTTTTCTTATGCTGGAGATTTCTCTCTGGAAAAGAAAAGAATAATATAAAGGTTTTAACCTCTGTCCAAAATGAATTAGATCAACTGAATAATATGGTATTTTTATTCCCTATCCCAAAATCAGTTTAAAACAGGTCTGTAAAACTTTTGCTTTTTTTCTGCAGGCTGGAAAAAAGTAAGTAGGGAAGGATAGAATAGGTAGACGAGACAAACAGATACAAATGTAAAAGAAATATGAAAACAAAACAGAATAAACCCAACAAAAACTCTGAAATGGGAATCCGGTGGGTGCACTACCACAAACCACCCAAGGTGTTAAATTTTGTTAAGAGTAGGCTGGCTCAGCACTTTCCAGGTGCAGGCAGAGTTGGTGGTGGCGAGTGCCTCACAAATCAGCTTCAAGAGTACGCAATAACCACCAGAGCCACAGCCAGACAGGGTTATTATCTTTCAAAGCGTTGCCTGATAAGCACTGTGGATAATTCCACTGTAGTGTAGTTTCTTAAATAATACTTGGAGCTAAGTTGGAGCTTGTTGGTTGTTTAAAAAGCTGTATTTTGGTTTAGAGTAGATCATTTATGTTTGGATTTGATTTTTGCAAGAAAGGGACTTAGATTCATCCTTCTTGCAAGGTCACATACACTTCTTGTTTCTCGGGTCCCTTCTGGGGGTCCTTCATGATTAGGACTGTCCTGCCTTGGGTTAGCCACTCTGGGTGGGTCCCATCCCTCAGCAGCTGGTTCATCTGTGCTGCTAGGCGTTCATGGAGAGTACATATGGATCATATCGGGGCCTGGTGCTGTCCAGCTCTTCATCTTTGACACTCTTTCTTGGATGTCTCCCATTGAAATAGTTACTGGTTCTTGTCACGATCTTCCTTCTCAGGTCAGCAGCTTTTGTGTTGAGGCTGTTGGTAGCTGTTGGGGCTTAGTACCCGATCTCTGGTTGTGGGGATGATGATGACATCTCCCCGCTGACCTGTCCTCCAGGCTCCCCCTTGCCATAGAATCGTTGTTGTATTTCATTAATTTCTAGTTGTGATAGTAGATTTTGATTACGGATGTTGGAACACTGGGCTAACAGCTGTTTCTTTGTTAGCCTTGATTGTGAGTTTCAAAGTATCCAATGGTCCCATATTCTCTGCATATATCCCTTCTCTCTGGGATTGCTTGTATAGTAGCATTCCAGCAACTCATTCCAATAGCCCATTTCTCATCAGTTTGCCCTGGTTCCCTAGCAACTGATGCAGACCTTGTTGACCCGGGCGACGTCTGAGCCGGTATGACTCTATCATTCCTGAGGTAGGCTGACATATCATGAGAGGTCTAGCATAAGGGCCCGTACTTGTTGTATATTGCAGCAATGTATATACAGTATTTCACAGGTATATTGTGTTATGCTGCTGCTACACTTAAATTTCCAGTTTTTGGGATTAATAAAGTATCTATCTATCTATCTATCTATCTATCTATCTATCTATCTATCTATCTATCTATCTATCTATCTATCTATCTATCTATCTATCTATCTATCTATCTATCTATCTATCTATCTATCTATCTATCTATCTATCTATCTATCTATTTGTCAAGTAAATTGATGTGCACTGACACAAGCATCTGTGGCTGAGCTCTTAATATTGCATTACTGCTGACTTCCCTGTCACCTTTGACCCCATAAAGCCTTGTGAAGGTCATAAAGGCTATATGTTAAATTCCCTAATGTCCAGGGTCTATAAATAGTTAATGTGACTGCCATATAGCCAAAAGACATAACAAGACATTTATTTACATACAGAGAAGAGCCTAATATTTGTTATCGTGTTTGTCCTGAAACATGCTGAACATTGAAGTGTGTTCAAACCTTTGACTGGTACTTTACACTTTAAGTGTTTTTATTGAGCTGTTAAATTGTGAAACCAGGTTTCAGTCTCTTGCCTGAGGGTGTTTCTGTAACATTTGTTATTAGTTCTTGCTGAGGACAGCTGAACCTTTGACCTGTCACTTATGAGATGGTACTGATATCTGGTAATTGTCTCACTGTCAGTTCTGAAGAACTAATTGTGAAGGACGACTACATTGGAGCTTGTGGCATCTCTGCTTATGAACACAACCTCAATACTTTTTGTATTTACGTTATTTATTATATTTTGTCCAAATTGTATTTCCTCAGAATGGAGCTTGATGAGATGACTTTTCATTCAGTGTCAAGTTTGACGTCTAAAATACAACATTCATCCCAGAAACAGAATAACACAGCCTTGGCATGAGATCTGTCAAATACAGTTGATTTGCTGTATTTAAAATCCTACACATTATAAATATGTGTGAGACAATACTAATGGCTATAGTTTATGGAAGATTATTAAATGGATGGCATCAGACAAGAAGATGTGGTCAATCGATAAACAACAAGTCCATCCACTGGCTCCCTGAAAGTCAACAGCAGCTAAGTGTCCTTTTCCTGCCATAGTGACACTGCACAGCTTTGCAAGATCGTCTTATGGCTTTGTGAAACTAGAGAGAACAAAATACTATACAAGCCACATTAAACTTCTAGTTAAAAGGAAATTAAACACGTTTTAATGCTGTCAGTAGCTTGTGTTTCATTTGTTCATCACTGATGCATAAGTAATCAGAAATCAGAAAAAAACTTTAGTCCGTCACATTGCTGTCACAGTTCACATAATTTAGCATGCAAGTGATTCTTTTTTTAGTTTTACACTTGCTAAAAACTTCCCATCTTCTAAATTGGCTGCCTAAAACCAAGTAAGTGACCAAAACGAACCAAAACTTTTGGCTGACAATGATGATGAGACTGGTGCAGTCTGTGTTTTCAGGCTTATAGTTATCTTGGGAGTCTCTCTTATTCATTTATTTGTTCACTCACTTGTCTTAGGAGACAATGAAAGTGAAGTTGTGCCAGAATACCACTTTAGTATCTGAACAGGAATCCACAGGATTGGTCAAGAGTTGTTTTAATAAAGGGCTTTGTGCAGATTGTAGTGTAGTGTAGTGTTCGTCCCACAGCACAACACAATAAAACACAAGGAATTTAATAATTTTTAAAAGCAGCAGCAGCAGCCTATATTGCTGTCTGGGCGTGTATATGTGTTTTTGTCTATATGTGGTTTCCATAAGCTCTACTGTTGTGGTCCGCCGTGCCCTCCATGTCACAAGGCTAATTAAATATACAACAAGCCAAGCTTTTGTCTGGCTGTACCTTCACATCAGCATTAATATGACGCCACCTGTAGGGAGCAGCTACACATGAGTCTTGATGAAGACGTCATACTTCTTAAACCGAGCTGTAATCAAAACATCGTCCACAGAATAATGTATGGATCCCAGCTATTACACCGTGGCCTCAGAAGTCCATATGACCACACATGACCACAGAAGGAGTTGGAAGGGTCCTTCAGCCAGGTCCTTTATCCACTTTGCTCTCTATAGATAACTTCAGAAGGCACTTAAAGGGACACGGAAAGACTTTCTTGTTTTTGCCCTGTGGGACTTTATGAGATTCATGTGTTATTTTGCCCCTGAGGAATTTGTGTGTGTGTATTTGTTGGTGAGTGCATACTGTGTGTGTCCATACGATTGTATCACTCTGTATGCTTTTGTGCCTGTTTTTCTCCTTTTTTTTTTTGTCTGTGTTTTTGCATTTCTGTGTGTTATTTTAGCCTGGAGGCTGAGTGAATGAACTATGCCTCTTGGTCCCATAACACCCTCTTTGCTGTCACCACTGCTGTGCAGATACACTGTCATACTCACAGTAAATAACCATGCCCAAATTAGTCTCTTTATGGTCTAAAACAATAGAGTCACACCGTCATGCATGTTTAATACCATTTCCCAGGCTCTTTGCTGACAGAAGCATAATTAGGACTTGTACATAACACGCTGGCTCGACGAAAAAGCGCCATTTTCAGCAAATTCAAGATTGTTAGTTTGGGAGAAGACTTTGTTGTAATTCTTCTTAACACAAGCTGCTGTTAAAGGCAGCGATACACTATGTAACAAAAGATGCTACACTGCAGGATTATTTGCATTCTTTGTAATTACCAGGAAGGTTAAAGGATGATTGCAGCCAAAAGTGAACAGTCATGTGCTCAAGGAAGTTTTACAGTCGCTCCATGATGAAGTGACTGATTGACTGACTGATTTTAGCCCAAACTGCCTAAAATAGAAAATAGGCTGCATGCCAAGCACATCAGGGAATCTATTGGCATTTTTTTTCAGTGTTTAACACCATGTGGTTTCTCACCATGAATAAATGTGTGCTCTCTCACCAGAGATATTTAATTAATCATAAAAAAACATGAGAACATTTTCTGCAATTTAGCTCACCAGTCTTTTATGTTATGTTTTTTTTTTTTTTTTTTTAATTGTGTTTATCTTTTCTATTTGGTTTGCTTTGAATAGGAAAAGGTCTAATAATTATTATTATATGATAACAATGGTAGTGTTCGCCGTCATTGTTACTTTATTGACAATCTAGCACTTAACTTTGTTATGGATCAGGTTTGTTGGTTTCTGTATACTGCAATAATATACACAATATGGAGCTAATGAAAGGTGCCGTTCGTGTGGTAATATTAATTTATTGAGCTAATGTATTGGATTTTTAAAATACATTTTTCTGGGCACGTTCTTCTTTTCTGTTTCTTCCCTCTTAATTTCTCATTCTTCTCTCTATTCATATTCACTCTCTCCTGCTTCTCCTCTTTCTCTGCTTTTACTAACCTTATCATTTTTCTACCTCCACTCATTTTCCTTCTGTTTCTCCCCCTGTTAAAGGACTCTGCTGGTTGTGGTATCTCTAGTTTTTCCATGGTAAAGGGCCGAGTTCATGATCATGCAAATATTGGTGTTCTCCCAGAATATAGATCTCATTCTTCTGACTTTACATAAAGATAGAAATAGTACAGCTGTGTCGCATGCTTGTTTCATCTGTTCTCTTTTCCATCATTTCTTTCAGAGTAATGTCTGAGGCATCATTGAGGAGAGGAGAGGAGGAGAGACAGGCTTTTGTGGGGTGGAAGAAGCAATAAATGTATTTTTTTGTTATTACACAAAAAAGAGCAGAGAAAATAATCCTAAATCAATTTTCATGTCTCAACATTGCATTTTATACTCAGTGTTCTTATTACCAAATGTGGGCCTTGTGCATGTTTTATGCCCTCTTTAAGGCGATGTCTATGAGCAGAATGCTAAATAATTGACGACACACAAAGCTGGATCAAACGGCAAGTCTGCCTCTGTTTGTGCCTCTCTGTGCTGTATGCATAAGCTTTTCTTTCTGCGTGTTTGGCTGGTTGCACATATATGTGTTTGTGATAGTGTTTCTGCGCGTGTGTGTGGTCGATGAGACCATTAGAGTGTTTTTTCAGTCTATGTGTGAGTGTACATGCAAGTGTTCAAGAGGGAAAAAAATCAGGCAGACAGAGCTGTTTTTCTGCAGATTAAAATGTTTGGACTCTGTTGTCTATAGAAAGAGTTTTTCAATGGACCATAGTTTTATTCTTTATTTTTTTTTAGCTTCTCAGCTGTCATGTATCAATTATGATTACATCCAAAAGTCCATCACCTGAGAAAAATATGCCTTTGTTTTCCTTGTCACAAAAGCTGGATTGATCATGAATGAGTGACATTAATTTCATTGTTGTTATGCACTTATACATTTAACACAGGAGTCTCTGTCAGTCTGTCAGTCTGTCAGTCTGTCAGTCTGTCTGTCCTTGTCTTGACAACTGTTCATTCAATGTGCTTCGCACTTGGCGAGTGTATTGCTGAGGACCCAGGAAAATACATTGTCAAATGTTAAGGTGTTTGGATGAGACATGTTAAACGGAAGCATCTGCATTTTTCAACCCGTGCTCCCACTATTATAGATCTAAGTGACAGCATTTTTTGAAATTGATTCAGCCAGCATATGGCAAATGCACCATTAATGTATGTCTATCCACAGCCTCAAACTTAAACTGATATGCAGGCTGCCCCAGATCCTGTTGCACTTATAATGCTGCTACAGACAGCAAGTCCACAGGCTAATTCGTCATTGCACTCAGTTAGTTGCTGAAGCGGTCTCACTAAATACTGGACTGATTTCAAAAATTGTTGTCCCCATTAGTCACTTAGACAAACATGCAAAAAAAAAAAAGGAAATCAGGAAGGGGGAAACACTTTGTCACTGTATGTGTGTATGTATTTCTCTGCAGTGTCGAATGTGAAGTTGTTTGGATGAGTGGTTCTAGGAAAGTTTTCAGCAAAGTTAGTCATCAACTTTGAATCACTGCTTCTTCTTCTTCAATTCACCTGTGGTGTCAATGAACAGAAGCCACTGTGCCATTGTGGTCAGAGGGGGGATTTACAGCCATAGTGATAAAAGCTACCATCTAAAATGGAAGGAGTCTCTCTCTGTCTGTATGTATTTTTTGACAACCATTCATCTGATCGACTACACACTTGGCGGCATATTGCTGAGGAGCCAAGGGAGTGCAGTGTCAAGTGTGAAGTTGTTTGGATGAGTGGTTCTCGAGAAAGCTGCATGCAGCTATACTGGAGGCCAAGCACTCAGCTGGATCTGAACAGGCACATTTAGAAAGGACACTGCACTTGTAATTTGAATCTGTTGGGCAGACATTGATTTAGTCACATTATCAATGATTTTACTTAAAGCGCTCTTTCTTATTTTGTTTATTCTCATGGGCCAATTTCTAGATTTGCTTGCCCTAGTCAACTGGGAGGAGTGTTGTTGCTCTTCCTGAGGTTTCTTCCAATTATTCTCCATTAAAGGGATTTTGTGGGGGAGGTTTTTCTTATCCAAATCGAGGGTCTAAAAATAGAGGATGTTGTATTCTATACAGATTGCAAAGCCCACTGAGGCAAATTTGTGATTTAAAATGTTGGACTGTACAAATAAATATTGACTTGACTAGACCAGGGTCAACTATAGAAATGGAGCAAGCAGCAATTAGGTTTGAGTCTTGACCATCCTTGTGCTCAGTGTCGGTAAAGCAACACACTTTTCACCTGCTTATTCTTTGCAAAAACAAATGCTCACTGTATCACATCTGTTAAGCATCAACACAGTGTGTCCTCCCTTTTTTTTTTCTATCTTTGACACATGCACAGTTATTTCCATCTTATTATACTGCAATTTGATAATGGATTCTTCAGTGGCTTTCAGTGAATTACAATGTTTTGTGTGCAGTGAACAATAGCCTATGCAGTTCGATTTACTGGGGATAATAACATGGATGTATAAATAACTGGATACAGTGTCAGAGGCGGGGCCTCATTCATTCCTAAGAAAGTGCACAATGAAACATGAAGGCGAAATACCTACAAAATTACATGAATAGATGCATACTGGAGAGTTTATGTACCAGAGACTTCTGCCATCCAAGCAGAGTGAAAATAATTAACTTGTGTGGCTTTTCTGGACTTTCCAAATGTTATTGGACAAAATGGATCAAATTCTGATAGTGAAACACATCATTTTGCAGAGTTGTGATGCTTAAAAAAAATTATGCAACATTTTACAACCTCTCATTTTTATGCTCATTGTGTGCATGAAAAATACTTTTTGGGTCCAAGGTGAACCCGAAAGTTGGTTTGGCCCAGCTATTTTACACACTGATTATATGGATACACATCCATGGACAGAACTGACTACTGCAGATATCTTGAGACTTGACTGTAAGTGGCATAACTGAAAACTAGCTGCGTCTGTGATAAGAGGTGGTTTAAACAGGTTTTATTGCAAAATAATCTGCATGAACACAGCCTTTGCTGCACCCCTCCTAACACATCAGCGCAAGTGCGATCCTCTGGTGTCCAGAAATTACCAAATAGGCACAGACGCCTCAGGAAAATTGTATAAAGACTGCGTTTGGACCAGTGCGGGCCGAGTGTCTGGAGGAAAATAGCTCCCTTGCTGTTCTATGTTGTACAATACGTACTGAACATAGCTATCTTTACTCACACAATCACTTTCCCTCACTCAACCACCTACACACACACACACACACACACACACACACTGCACCTTATTCTCCTCCATTGCACACTCACACTCAATTGAACCTGTCATCTTCTCTTTGGTGCCCTAATGGCCGTCTACTCCTAGAGAGCTATTAGAGTACAGGACATGTTATTGGAAATCAAAGAGGATTTGGAGTCCAGGGCGTCCTCCTGCAGCGGAAAGCACCCAGCAGAGGTCAACTTGTTACAAAAACACACTCGGTCAACCCTGACCTGCTTGGATGGATTGCTTCTGAGTAAATCTCTGTTTTCATTCTTTTCCATTGTTACTCTGGTTATTTCAGAGAGAGATCGTAAAGAAGTGATGGTATGCAGACTTTTCTGGGAGTCTATGAAAGATACATACATATTAAATGAAAGCATTGCCTTTTTTCTTTAAACAGGACATGAAACCCTTTCATAATACATTGGATACATTTGGAAAAAACGGCTGCATATTTGTTGTTGTCATACATTGTCTCCACCGGGTAGATTTCATTTTCAAGTCATGTTCGGAGGTTGTAATTCTGATCACAATTTTAATCATCTGACACCGAGCGTTACAAACAAACAAATTATTTCTGCTTTTCCATTTGCCCTGAAATTTGTATTAAAGCAACAAACACTGTTTTCAAAAGCAAACATAATTGAAATACTTCACAAAAATGCACTCTCTAAATCTTTAGGGAATCTCTTGAACAAGTTGGGTAATTTTGAAGTACATGTTGGAGGAGCATTTCCTGCCTCTGTTTTTAGAATAATTGAGATGAACTGGGACTACAGAGTATTCGGGGAAGTAAAATGCTTTACAGTGTTTTGTGAATGATAAAGAAATTTCAATTTCATCAGACAGCTGGTTTAACAGGATCTGGTTGCTTGATCAACTGTGTGAACCACAGTGTTGAATTGCCCTTCTTGAATTAATTTGTGTCAACCAGATAAGAATGTATGCAGGAAATTGGCCTTTTTGTTCTTATTTTCTTTATGAAAAAAGAAAAAGAAAGAAAAAAAAAGTTAAATCAAGTGAAGTCAAATTTATTCATGAAATGTGATTTTAACTGTTGTTGTTTGCTATTCTATAGATATTAAACATCTAAAATGATACAGCAAGTACATTAGACAATAAAATAATACAAAATAAAATAACGATATAAGATAAGATAGTAAGGGAGAACTTAAATGTCCTTGTGTCAGCATTATTGTGTGAACTCTAAGCGAAAAACAATGCCCAGTGCAGCTTGAAATTTAGAAACATGGATGTATTGTACATTAAAAGCTGTGGCTAACAAAAGCAGTGCAATCGATGTAAGCTGTGTGCAAAGGGAGGACTTTGGGGAAATCAGAAGCTTCATTAAAGTTTCATATTGTATTTCTGTACACTTGCAGTTTCATCTTGTGTCTCTATTAACTTAACCCAAACTGAGTAAAGTTAGAGTCACCTTGGGAGCTTGGATAAAAGCTTATCAACACAATTGTCATGTGAGAGTAGGATAAGTTTGATCAATATCAGTTTTCTTTTCTTTTCTCTGCAGCATGAGTGTGTGTGTTTTCCAGTCGTGCTCTGATGACATGTCACGTGGCGTTCTTGAACCTGTCTGTATTTACTTCTGTCTGTATCAATCTGTCACTTTCCATTTTCTCCAGCCACAGTGTCACAAAATAGACAGAATGATAGCAGATAGTCACACCCTCTAATTCTCCAACACACTCATACGTACGCAACCATGGCATTAGTCAACTTGGTATCCCTGTGTGCTGCAAATGACCTGTGAAAATCATACCAAAATCCCGTGCCAGTCATATAAGCATGCACATATTCACAAATTCAAATATACAAAGGTGAATGCAAGGTAATTGCTCTTTTGCCAGATCTCTTTCACACACATATGCACATGAGGCAGAGCCAAGACAGGGGAGGCAGATATCTTTGAAAGCTGCCCAGGTTTGAAGGCCTGCTGCTGGCAAAGCATTTTAGATAGACTGGTGGTACCTCACTAGCTTGTTTCCTGCTGGGCCTTTTGTCCAAATCTGTGGGTTGTTGTTTTTTAAATGAGGGTGTCCACAGGGAGATGAAAGGAATGGAAACAGGTGAGGACTTCCCAGAGTACAGATTTGAATCACTAAAAAATCTCAAATAACAGATCTAGAAGAATACACAAGGAAGTGCTTTACTTCTGCTTTTAGCTTTTTAAAATGCTGAATTATTTATCTGACACAAAGAACTACTACAATACTGCTGAATAAAAACGCTGCATTGTGCGACCATGTCTTAATCCTTACATGTTGTAGATGTCTAATGTGCACACGTATCAAATCAAATAGAGTCAGAATACTTTGATAGAAATAAATAAAATAGATTATTCTTTTTTCAGTGAACATATTTTGATTAAATCTGTGGTGCTCACATGACACTTTCAGTGTCATACCTTGTGACTCACGCTTCTTTTCCATGAAATTCAAACATTTCTGAACAATGTATTGAGCTTTAAAGCATGCAAGGTAGTTATATCACATACTAAGAATAGTTAAATCTTTCTGTGAATATGAGACTCACTGTTTTATGTGAAAGGTAGTCTCAAGCAGTGCCTTGTTTGTTTGAAGCAAAATCACCTGAACAAGTTCAAGTTGCCTCTGTGTGTTTATGTGCCAGCCTGTCCTGGAGCTCTAACCTTAAAATCACTATGTGTGCTGATGCTCTGATGGCTATGCTGAGGTTGTACACACTTTGATGTGGGATGTGTGTGTGCACACTCAGAAATCAAGCATGTTTATCCACACACTGTTTCTCTTAAATCTCCCACACCAGAAATACATTAAATTAAATTACCTCCCTTCTTTCCCCCATCACAAAGGTCCTCATACACTCACATCAGTCAGTGTCAAGGAACACAATGGCCTCACTGCCAATATCACCTTCTTTCTGTAGCCTGCACCAAGCCTTCTTGATAAGTGTACAGCAGGTGAGACTGGTTGACACGGGGGAAAGGAAGTGTAGGAAAGGAACAGAGAAGAGGAGGCAAGGGGGGAGGTAAACGGATAAAAGCAGGAGGAGGCAAGAAAAGGCTACCCTGGTGTTGGCTAAAATTGTTTCCATGATGGTTGAAATCCGCAACATTCCAATTAGCCTGCAAAGAATCAGGATTACACACACGCAGACAAGTCAGCCCCATAAGAGATAAGAGCAAGGAGGAGGTGATCCAGAGGGAGGGATGGTGATGAGGAGTGAAAATGGCAGAAACCAGGGGAGAACAGCCTCCATACTTGTGTTGAAATCCTATCGACCGGAGGAAAGGGAGATGACATTCCCATGAAATGCAGGGAAACGAGGCAATTGGGGGAAAAGAGATAAAAATAACAGAAAAAATTATATAAATATACTGTGTGTGAGAGTCACAGATACAACGGGAAATGGCAAAAAGGCACAGATTGGACATTTGTGCTTGTTAGACGCTATGATCAATAGGCAGCAGTTTTGGTCAGTGTAGGCTGGTAAATCAACCAACAAACAGCCCTTGTTTGCCCTTATTTACAGTTGTGTCCCAGTTACCATTTATCATCCCTGGCACACATTTTATTGCCAATGTTTTGCACAAAAAAGGGGCGACAGCATCAATAACAGCAAAATAAAGGTTATTTTAATGACACATACACTGAAGAATTTGTGCCTTTTATTACAACTGTACTTTGTAGTTTCTGTTGTGTTCATTTCTGCATGTGGCACAATATCCAATGACTTGTTTTTATCATTTGTTCCTTTGCAGACCTCGACACACCAGTGTTAACGGTGCACCAGACCATCAGTGATGTGCGTGGCAGTTACTACCAGGAGAAGACAGTGTTCCTGCGCTGCACCGTCAACTCCAACCCTCCTGCTCGATTCATCTGGAAACGTGGGAACATGCTCATTGAACAGAGCAAGGACAATGGAGTGGACATCTACGAGCCACTTTACACTCAGGTACACATGAACATACACAGCACACATACACCAGATGTGCAGTTGCTCCCTGCTTTTTGCTCCTCTCTTCACGAAGTTCCTTACATCTCTAAATCTCTCCCTGCTGAATTGTATCCTATTTTTTTTTTAAGTCTCCACAAGTTTTATTCTTATCTTGAGAAAATATTTCACACTGAATCTCCCATCTCTCGACTTTTTTTTTTATTCCTACTGTTGGCATTATTTCCTATCTGACACTTCAGGGTCACAATCAAATTGAACAAATAATGAGATTATGTTCAGACACAGGTATCTATTTGTTTGATATCTGGAATGTTTTTTATTGCATATGTCAATTCTGTCAAAAAGCTTTCAGTCAGGTAGATACTAGCAAGTCAGTCAGTCATCCAGTCAGTTACAGTAAACAAATAATCATCAATACCCCAGCCTGATCTCCCAGTCTAAGTGTACAGGCACAATTGCTCCCTTTTTTCTCCACTTATCAAAGCATCAGCCAGCCACAACACAGATTCCCTTGAGTTCAATTAGCCAGGCAGCAGAGCTCTTCCCAAGATTGCCTATAAGACACTGTTAGCACAGCATCTATTGTAACAGACAGACTGTTAAACAGTATCACACAAATTCCTGATCTGAAAAATCATCAGTGGTGTTGAAAGAGATGTGCGACTACTTCTGTGCATCCGAGACAGCGTGTAAGAAGCATAGTGAAGCGCAGCCTTTATTATTGCAGTGGCAGTCAAATCAGTCTGATTTTCCTGATCGTCACCGTCTCATGCAAAAGCCATTTAGGATTTATCAGTAATATTACTTCACATGTAGATCTGAGATGCTTCAGTAGATAATCAGGACATGTGAGACATTCAAACACATGCGTACGTGCATGTGTGTGATGTGTGATCATCTCAGTGTGTCTCTGACTCTGCTTATCATAATGCAGCTCAACAAAAATTGAAGCGACTTCTACACAAGAATAGAAACCAGTTTGGAAAATATTAAAATAAAGAGCTTGAAGTTTTCTCATTCATACAATGTTACATGTTATGCAATATAAACATGGTCACATCAGATGTATGTTTATTTAAAAAAAAAGATTATGTGGTAAAATATGTTATCCTACTTCATCATGTCATTGAGTGTATGTGTTTTGTCCCATCTAGGGTGAGACCAAGGTGCTGAAGCTGAAAAACTTAAGACCCAAGGACTTTGCTGATTACACCTGCCAGGTGTCTGTCCGCAATGTGTGTAACATTGAAGATAAGTCGGTCACCTTCAGACTCACAAATGCCACTAGTAAGTTGTTTTTGTGATCCTGTTTTGATAACACACAAGGGACTAAAACACAGAACTCCTCCTTTGATTCTCTCGTCTCAGCTAACTTTTCTGTGTCATGGCATCAGGAACGTCTCGCTGTCTGTCTCTTTTTCACATTGTTTTTCACATTGTTAAAATGTCTTCCATCCCTTCTACTTTTCTCATGTGTTTTACCTCTTCCTTTGACTTTGCTCCCGTGCTCTCTCTCTTCTCGCCTGCCTCCCAACGTGCTATATTGTCTATCTATCTTGTTTTTCTGTTGCTGAGAGCTCATCTCGGGGTCTTCAGCTGTAATTCAGTTGTCACACTCGCTGTTATCTCCAATTCACTCTACACCTCTATGTCCATCTCCACTCCATCGTCTGGCAACTCTTACTAATGACAGCATTGTTGTCATTGACAACCCCATCATTAGGGTTAGACTGAAAGCCTTAATGCTCCAGCAGTTATTTTTTGGATCCTTTCACAGTGTGTTTCTTTTCTCTCTTTCATTGCCTCTCATCTTGCCTCATTTCCTAAACGCCAGCCCATCTTTGTAGACAATAAATACTTTATTGTGTTCCTTTAAAAATCATTGTTGGTTATACTGTATTTAATTTATATCAGTTGTAATCATTTGGATGGCACCTGTTGTCAAATTTAATTAAACATACTTCCTATAAAGCTATAAAGCTTTATCATGGACTAAGTGAGAGTAGTGAATTTGACTGTTCAGTATATGTCTTGTCTTAATCCTGTCATTTATATGGTCAGTAGGTCTGTTTAAATATGCGGCAAAAATGTGTAAACAGTGAGATTGCAATGATTGTTTTAGCTAAATAGAGGCTACAGGTCTGAGAAGCCTGGTGAACAAACAGCTGTTTTATTATTTTTAATATATATGCCACAGCTGAATTTGATAGATAATGATTAATGCTCCCTTGACACTGATGTGCTTTTGAGCAAGTCAGTTAACCCAACCTGTTAAAGACTGTTCACATTTTGTGCAGTTCAGGTCCCATAACTGAATGTGAATGTGGTGCAGAAAAAGATAAGATAGCAAGTGCAGCAAAGAGGTGGATCCATAGTAATATCTAGCAATGTCATTTTAAAGTTTAGATTCTCAGTAATAATGATAAAGAGAAAATATCACAAATGATGTATTATCATGTTAAATGCATATTTTTTATGTTTTTATTGATGAGTTACTAGTCACATTAAAGATGAAAGACATTATGTTTTTTCTACATATTTATGACAACCATGGTTTATTTTTTTTATCTAAATTTCTCAAGAGACATCTAAAGTAAGCTGAAGGTAGGGAAGATTAAAAAAAAATTAGAGAACAAACTCTGTGATGAAGAGTGGAGAGGAAAGAGAGTTAGGCATCTCTGTGAAAGAATAAAGATGCGCTGACAGACAGACAGCAGGAAATGAAAGACCGTGAATGAATCAGACAAAAAATGAGAGACAAGGCTTCCTAAAATGTTATGGAAACAGTGGCACAAATAAATCAGGCCCAGGTGAATGTACTGTAGCTCACATTAAAGCAGACAGCACATAGGAGCAGAGATAATAAATGATGGATTATATTTAAAGGAAAGTGCTTTTAATTGCGAGTGACCAAAAAAACAAAAACAAAACAAGAACGGAGGTTAAAACGGAGGTTAAAATAAACTGTGTATATTCATAATAATACTCAGAGATTCTGCATTAAGCAGTGGTATCCTTCAGGTGAGCATTAGGTGTAACCGATTTTAAAATTTAAAACAAGGTTTTGTAAATCAACGGAACACAAACTTAATATTCCTGCTGTATGTAACGTCTTCACTCTCATCCACCTCTTTCTCTCCTCTTCTTTTGGACTGCTGTGGTTGAGATCAATTGTATCCTTCTGGCTCAGTCAACACATGCGCACGCACACACACACAGATACACAAAACCACACCATTAAGTGTCTATGTGGTGCTGGCATAAGGGCTCAGAGACTTGCCAGAACAGCCAATCTGTCTGGACCTCATAGCCTCACAGAGTGACAGAAAACACACTGCTTAGTGTGTGTGTGTGTGTGTGTGTGTGTACGTACGTCTGTCTCCACTGCCAAATCTGCTCCCCTGAGCTCAGATACCTGATGGGATAAACTGGCAGATGATGGAGTAGAGGATAGAAGGAGTGGCATTTCATGAAAATCCTATGTATTGTTGTTGTTGTTGTTGTTGTTGTTTTTCTTGCTTCATTATAAGTTACTAACTGCTAACGTTTTCACAAAAATGCAGCACTGTAAACGCACCTCCCTATCTTTTATGTTTTGAAATATGGATACATGGAGAACCAAATACTGTGAAAAATAGGCCTAAACCTACAGCTGTTTTTAAAACTTCCTCTAGCCAACATTTATCTGTAAATAAAGGATAAATGAATTAATATATTGAGTAATTATATATTGAAGGTTAGCTAGTTTGTTAGAGTTGAGCCTGAACACATTTCAACACATTCTGAGATAATATATAAAAATAAAGAGGCAGAGAGGAAATAAAGTAAACCAGGGTCATGGACTGTGCTTTTCAGACGGGTGCAGACATAACGATGTTATCTCACACCTCTAGACTCAGACCTCAAAAAGGAACACTGAAATTAACAAGTGACAATAAACCGAAAGAAAAAAGTAAATTACAAAAGAGATCCGGGAAAAAGAAAATTAAAAAAAAGATACATAGATGCCAAAGAGACAGAAATAAACAGATGGACAGAGATAGAGAGATTGTACAAAAGGAGAACAGTGAGTTGCTGCTTTGTTTTTATCCTCTATAATATTTATTTAACAAGTGTATTTTGCTCCCTTTTGTCCTTGTGGCGTCAGTCACCGCTTAGATTAGATCCATCCAACTAGGTCATGCCATCACCGCTGATTCACCGTGCTAGGACAAGGGGATTGATTGATTTTTATATCATAATCCCAGCCTGGGATTTGAGTACGGGGCTTGTGTCCTCCACTTACTGACGGTAGCAGCCAAATCCTCTTCCCCTGCCTCTCATAAAAAGAACATGGAGGCAATCCTCCCAGGGCTTGTCATGTTATTTAAAATGGTGAAGTACAGGGGTTAATGGAATAAGACCGGGACATGTAGAGGGATGAAACAAAACATTTGATTGAATTACAATGTCTCCACCATAACTAACAATTTGGAATTTTCCCACATTTTACTTGTCAAAAACAAGAAAACATGCATACCATGCATACTATATGCATGCACTATAGTGTTGTGAGAATAAGTGAATTACAGGGAATGCAGTTGCAGTGCAATGACAGAAATCTCAGACAATAAAAACAAAAATATCAATAATTAACCTGTGTGACAAGAGATTAATTCCTCCATACTGAGTAAATTAGGTTAATCATTTCTTTCACTTCTTCAATCATTTCTTTCAAGTTCATTTGAAGCTAAACCTACCATAAGGTTTTCTAGCACTGGGCTCCTGCAGATGACTTATATTAAACTTAAATCGCCTAATGTCTGAACACTACATTTGTGTGCATAATCACTATACTACTAAATCAGTTCACCGAAGAAGAGCACATCCAAAAGACAAAGACAGACGACATGCACAAGCAGTTGATGGATTAGTGGAGTTAGATTAGTTGTTGGATTTAAGTGCTTATACTTCTTTATTGTGGTGCGCAGTGTCAAACTAGGTGCTACTTTGGAAATACAAAGACTGATTTCTGCTGTTATCATAAATGAAACGTGCACAAATAAATAATAATAAAAAAACGATAAGAAAAGAAAATTAAATTAAATTAAATTAAAAGACAAGAAAAAGAAAACCAATCAATGCTGTAATAAATTCCTGAATAATGTAGATGACAGGTATGCTGGATCAAATACACACAAACACACACTCGCACATGCACAGTGATTTAAAGCTGTTGACAACATTTGAGTTAGCCAGTAAATCTGAACGATGGAAGAGTTGATTCAGTCCTTTATTGATGACTGTAACTCTTACTGCAGTACACCTTCCAAATAGCATGTCGCTTGTACAAGTGTGTAATATACTGGTGATTAGATCAATAGGTGACAAATCCTATTGCCTATGAATTCCCCCTTGAAAAGTTGAGGATCAATGGGCAATCTACAATAATCCTTAGTACTATAAGACCTCTGTGGTAGGACATTGTATGGCATCTGTGCAATCTGTTTTATGTAAGACTGTAATCCTTGTATGAGAGTGGTTATGTGAAAGAGAGAGAGGATCTGAAAAAGTAGTGAAAATAGAGCAAAATACACATTGTCCTTTCTAGCTGTGAATCTTTGTTTAAAACTATAAACTTATAAAACTTTGCTGAATTTGTTTCTATACGAGTTAACCAGGAGAGCATCCGTGTATTGGCCGTACAGTTTTAGATTGAAGACCTGCCGCAGGAATCACTGCACTGTTCAGTTCCTGAACTGACATTTCTTGAACTGGATTTAAGCTAAACTACTGGCAAGAATCATCATTATTATTATTCATCAATTGTTTGTAAGGCTGCTTCGATCATTTTAGTAAAATAATCGAAAGAGACTAAGAATCTCAAAATTTTATTCTGTGCCCTTTGTGTTTGGCCTTTCCTGTTGTAAAACATATTGCTTTAATTATCCAAGGACATTTGGCTGAGCATGCAGCTTCTTTTCAGAAGTGCCTTTTCCTATTCATAAAGTTTCACATACATTTATAACAAAACCGCTTCAAATTGCTATTTAAATATGATGAATAAAAAGTGTTTTAGCTTTTATTTCAGGGTGAAATTAACATCATATCAGTACTCCTGTGCTATGGCCACTGTAAAGGTAATCCTACCAAGCCTCCTTTTTCTGGACTGCACCTGGAACATTTCCTCCTGTTGGTACTGAGGATCAAACCTTTCTGGATATTATACCTTCTGGACTGTCAGTTCTTTGACTGACATATTGTAGGCAACAACTACTATTGGCACAAAACACAAACTAAAACATAGATCATTTTGCTGTTGCTGTCTCATGCATCTCTGTATGTATCTGATTACCCCTAATAACTCCTCTGCCTTTATCTCACGGTAAGTAAGTCTGACACAGATAACATAGTGTAATAGTGAGAGTGGAAGCAAGTCACAGAGAGAAAACTCAGTGAGCAAAAAAAATGCAGAAAGCAGGTAGAATGAGAAGCAGGTATAGAGACAGGGGGAAGGTAGAAAGACAGACACTGAAGATACAGAGGTGACAAACTGACAGAGAGAAAAAGGAGAGAGTGAAAAAGCGTAAGCGTGGAATAGGGAGGCATTTGTTACCTGGTTGTAAACTGCTGTGCTGCACATAAATCCCATTACTTTGGGAAGAGCGCTGGCTGATCCCACCGTTGCCGTCACCCACGCATCCGCAGGAAATTGAAGCTATAATTCTCAAATCCTCAGTGCCCCCCACCCCATCTCCCCCATCACCCCCCAACCACCCGCTTCACTTTTAGTGTTCTGTTTTCTCTTTTTACTCGTAGACTTTCTCTGCACAATACTTTTACCCTTTCTTGTTCATGGAATTGTATTTGTTTAGTTGTTTATTTATTGAATTATTGGACAAATTAGCGCTACAATCATTCAATAGAATGAAGAAAAAATATGTAAAGCATTCGGCGAGCATTCACATGATGAAATGTGTAATGGAGACAAAACTAAGGGATAATTGGATCTGAGAGACCATGTGCTTGACCTTGTGAGGAACTATGCCCACAGGTGTTTCCTTCAGTGTGCCTGACGTCATGCGTGCAATCAATTAAGACACAGCTGTTCAATTCCCCACTATTCTAACCAGTGCTCTCCTCTGCTGCCTGGACATGATGTATGATTTTCACAATTAATCTTCTATTGATTGTCATTGGTCAAGTGTCCATTCATTTTTTTCTCAGCTACATTTAGATTGTGCCTTTATTTTATTACAGCATTGAATTTTAATATCATTGTAACTGCATTTACCAAACAGACAAATTATGAAGCAAAACACTTTCCATGGAGGCAAGTTCATACTTAGAAAATCTCTTCAGGCCCACAGAGGTTTACTCTCCCAGTGTTGTGATTTGATACAATGGGATTGGACAGTGCTATTTATGTGCTGATTGCAACTGTTACACCAGTGAAATTTCTTGTCAGCTTGAGAGCCATCACTAGTAAAGTTAGCTGAAGAGATAGCCCATTAGTATGTGTGTTCTGGCATGCACATTTAAGAGAATACAAGCATGTCTGTGTGTGTGCACGACTTTGTGTGCACTCTTGTATTAGTGGAAACATGCATCTGTAAACTAGTTTGTTGAGCCTCTGTGCACCTCTTTCATTACAGCGATTGCAATCTGTTAAAAAAGAGATTAGATGAGAGGATGTACTGCGTAAAGTCTATAAGAGGAATGAATTGCTTCCTGTACTCTGTGGAGTCAGCCTCTCACTGAGGATTAACTCTCTCTCAGGTTGATAAAAGCCTGGATTCTCCTCCTCTTTGTCCTCTAGAGTCCATTTAAAGAACCCAGTCTTGAGTGTGCTCCTTCAAAATACTCAAAGATAACCACTAAAAACCTTAAAATTAAATCTCAGAATGTTTAATGACTCAATATGTTTATGATGTTTGAAAAATAATCACATAAATGCTTCAATAAGGCATGACTAATGCACAACAAGATGTTTAAACACCTTGTATTAATCTGAGGTAGATTCACTGAACATAAATTGCTCACCCTGTTTGTCACTGACACACAGTCATAGCTGGAAGGGAATCTCAATCGTATTGCCATTTTACAACTAATATGAAAGCAACTAAATGTATAACACATTCAAATCAACACCCAAAAATATAATATTTAGTATAAAATTACTACTAAAAATTAGCCTCAAGAGTTCTAATATTCATTATATAAGTATAATTATATTATTATAATTCTGAATTAGTTATGGATTAAATAAATGGGTAGGTTTAATATACATGAGTTGTATACTATCAAACATTCAATCATACACTGATCCCTAATGAGAACTAGAATATTTGCATTTCCTGAAATGTGTGCAATTGCTGCAGCTGCTGCTTCTGCAGCGATACATATCATAATATCATACTAAAAAAAAGACATCGATACACATTTACTGCTTACACGCATATACAGTATAAATGTGCACATCAATTTGATAAAGATTGTGAATTTAACCATACCAAACATATTGTTGCAAGTGTGTCTAGATCATCTTACACTCACACCTGTTTTTGAGAGGTTCACCAACGTTGGGTGCTGTGCACCTGTAACCTGCCTCCCTATGTCCTCACCACAGGGGTATTCACTCAGATCAAAAACCTGTCAAGAATCACACTGACACACAGTTTAACTGCTGGTGAAAAAAGCCAGACAACTTGAATTAATACTGTGTCACAGGTTCACTCAGAATTTTCCACCTCAAGAGTCAATCTTTTTGAGCAGTAATAATATAAGAGATGGCGTGGAGGTGTAGGATATTATCAAGGCCCTTTTCTTTTCTGATGGTAGAAAGACGTGACTGGTCCAGATTTCAGATGGCACATGTTGCTGCTGATAATTCTTTACTCAGGTTACTTTAGGTTCACCTTGTTTATTTTCTTCAATCATCTAAACCTAATAGACAGTGCGAGTCTTTCATCTCTGTTCATCTATTGAATTGGCAAATAAAAAAGCTCTGTAGCTCCAGCGCTTTGCCGTGTATCTTTTTTTGGTTTGGTATATTTTCTAAATGATAATCATATATCAAGCAAATACAGTAATATATGTAATAATTAGGAGACAATTGCACAACCAATTCAGTTCCCAAGAAAATGCCCTGCAAATATTTCCATAACGGACTAATGTGACACAATACACAACAATACAGAGTTATCACTTGTTGCATGATGTCTTACAGTGTTGTTTTAGGAATATCAAAGTTATTTCCCCTTCTGTCATGGCAGCTTAATGAAACAATACATACATAATTCAAAGAGGCAGGTTGAGTGAGCACATTTCAAACTAAATACACTGACCTTGTTTTTCTTCTCTTTTTGCTGCTATAACTTGGCCAAACTGTTACAGGCAGCTGCGGATGTACACACACACATACACACATTCACACCATAGAGCTCTACAGTACAACCACAGTGACTCATAAATAGTGAACCAGCTCCAGTGAAAACACTGGGGCTTAGCTGCTGTGCCCCAGGGTGTTTTTACCGTAGTTGATGCGGGCGGGAACTTGTCTATTGCACATCACGAAAAGAATTTTGCAGCCACTCGAGGGATTGAAACAGGTGACATTTTGGTCATAAACTCATTTCTCTCAACGTCTCTCTTGTCACCTCATTTATGCCCTGTGGCAAGATATGCAAAAACCTGCAAGATGTTGCAGATAGGATTGCCACCTATATTTTAGAACATTTTGAATGCTTCAAAAAGACCTCAGATTTACATTGAACTAGAAAGTATAGCTGCACAAAAAAAAGGGGTTTTCATCACAGGCTATACAGAAGTCACGGCTTTGATGCCCAACAATACAGTGCAAAATCAAAACACCTTAAGTTTTTAACAAAACATTTTTATTAGGGCCAGAGTAACCAATGGTTGTTCAGTGGTTACTCTGAACAGCCATTGGTCACTGTAGCTGCTTGACTTACAAACCAAACATATTGCTTGGGTCTGTTGTAAATTCATGTATCTGAGCTCAGCTAGACTAAAACTGGTAAAGCAATCTCTTTTGTGTTGTTGTTGGGTGGTGAATGGTGGATGGGCCCAGAGGCTACCTCACATATTTGATTGTGGATGCCATTAAATTATTAAATATATTTAAAAAATAGTTAGTTAAAAATAGTAAGTTATTTTTTTGTCTAAACAAATTGCAACACTTAAATGTGTCCTACAAAACAGTATAATGAACATATTCAAAAGTCAAGAGCTAAATAGTCTCAGTAAAAGCAATAATTATATGTTTTCTTTACTTTTAAAGCCTTTTTCGCCAACATGTTCTTGTTTAATATGGCTATTTAATGCAATATAGTGTGAGTTTAGTGTTTACTTGTTAATATAGTGTCATGTTCCTGGATGAGCCATTTGTTGTCTTGATGTATATACTGGTCATATTGGCTTTACACAGTCTGCTTAACCCCAGCACATACAGGTATATCTCTCACGAATGGACAAAGTTACACAGTAAAAATAAACAGATACATGAAAATATGTACGGAAAGGAACAAAATATACTGATCAGTCATACAGTCACAAAGCACATATACGGTACTGTAAGTTATTATAGCATAATTTGCATTATATGACCAATATAGCAATGTAAAATACAATATATAAGATAAAGCTAGCATGTTCACACACAAGACATCATATGAATACACATCAGTTGTTTGGAGCACAGAGCTTTAGGGCACCTGTCTCTGAACCACCTAATTTAAACTACTGGATTCATGGAAAGGGAATAGCACACTATACAGATTCTATTACACTGAAAGGATCATATCAGATGAAGAAAAAAAAAAGTGTACATAGAAGATTGGCCTTGATACAAGGAAGCAATCAGGTTTATATCTGGTATTTATTAGCTGTTTAGTGTTATTAAGTCTCTACTTTTATATTTTTGGACTTCTGGTTTATGAGTATCCAGCTATGAAAATGCATACAGTAAACACTGTATGAGCCCATGTAGTTATAATTTTGTATGTGTGTGTCCATTTTACTGTCAATGTGGATGTGATTCTTTCCTCCTTCCCTCCGAACCTCCTCTTAGATCATTAATACATTTTTTTTCTCTTTATGCCCTTTTCCACTTTTCTGTATCAGAAATCTTTTATTCTCTCTATCCTCATCAGTTTTTGGTACCATGTGTGTGCCCCACACCTCCACTGCGATGTGGGAGTGAGGGGCCTTATTTTGCATTTTGAAACTACTGGGGTCCAGTTGATCTCTGTCTGGCAAGGTTTATTTTTTCTCCTCTGCATTATGAGTCATCCTGCACTTTTTCTGTTTGATCAATAATAATGGACAAAGTGGTTTTGCGGAAGATACGGGCAATGAGAGCCAGGAAACAAGGACATGAATTACCTTTGGTTTAATGATCCGTGTGTACTGTGTACACATACATTACACACACACGTCTATAAAATTCTCTAGTGAAGTGCAGACTCTCATGTTCAATGAGTAGGTGTGAAAAGTCTGTTTCCTTTGTAGAATTACAGTAAGCACACGCTTTTATATGCATATATTTACATGTATTAAAACACACACACACACACATTATTATTACACATATTCTCATTCTCACTTTTAAGTAATGTCATCACTTCTATGCAAAATCATGTAACCATCCTGCAACCTCATTGGGAAACACTGGGAGACTTCCCATGTAAACAGAGGAAGTAATTTGTGATTTGTAACCCGCTCTTCTCTCTTCCTCTCAGCTCCTCCAATTATCCGGTTATCAGTCAACGACACAGTGGTGGTGGATCCTGGGCAGGATGTGCTCATAACCTGTGAGGTGGCCGCGGGTTTTCCACTCCCCACAGTAATGTGGTCCCGATACCCAGGCCGCCTCCCCCTGAGCGCCCAAGTTCGTGGGGCCACTCTCATCCTGCGGGCTGTCACACTGGCAGACGCAGGTTTCTACAACTGCACAGCCGTCAACAATGTGGGCAACCCTGCTCGAAAGAATGTCAATATTGTTGTCAGGAGTAAGTAACACTTACATGTACTGTATGTTCGTTGCAACATAGAAAAAGATGGATAATTTTGAGGTTGATAGCATTTAGGTGTGTTTATTTATATTGTTAGGGTGCAAAATACTTTGTCCAAACGTGACATAATTTAAGTTGTGTTCATCTGGCAAAAAAACTAAGGTCTTCATATAATAGCTGCAATGCTGGAAACGTTTTTTTTTTTTTTCAGTCAAATGCTCCAAGCTGAATTTTTTTTTGTCCACACTGAAAATGGAAAAAAAAATCTTTCTATTCATTTTCGGCTTTGTGAGTTGGCAGTAATATGTGATTTGTGGTCTTAGAGTGTGATAGAGTGTGTTCCTGTTTGAATGTGGGTTTATGTGTGTGGTGTGTGACACGTGAGCAGTTGATCCTTGATCATTACAGAGAGCTGATGTGCATCATGTCAGAAATGGTGGGTTAAGTATTGTTCTTTTTCTAATTCCCCTGTCGTTAAAACAGAATCCTTCTATTCTTCCTCCCCTCTGGCTATTTTTAGCCTCTTTAATCATCTTTATTCACTCCAATTAGTTAGACTGGAATGGAAGCAATTAGCGGCAGTTTCTTCTGTTAGTTAATACTGTAGAGAACGTATGCTGTATGGGTTTCTCCTGTTAGCTTAATGGGTTTGAAGGCACGTCACAACTGCACAAGTGACAAGGCAGCAGATGATACACACACACACACACACACACACACACACACACATCCAGACAGTCTGACGTTTATTGGTACATAATTGACACAACTGCACATACGCATAGATACACACACACACGCGCGCGTGCACACACACACACACGCGCACACGCTATCCACAGTAACAGGTAAAGCTGCAGGATCATGTTAACCATATGGTCACTGCTTCATATCTATGGCTCCACCCAACCTTCTTGGTAACAAGCTTGAAAGGAGTTTAAATCAAACACCCCTTCACCCTTTAGTGGGGAAACAGAGAGCTGTTTTGTATTCAACATGGAAATCTGTTGGGGAAACGCAGCCTTTGAAACTGAAAATTAAATGTGACAGTGTGAGAGTTACTCTTTGTCCTTGATTTTGTTTCCCCCCTCCTCCTTATCCCCCTGTTATTTTATTTTGTATCTGGATCCTTTTTTCTCTCCCTCTTTCTTTCGTCTTCAATTTCCTTTCCCCCTTGGTTTCTTTTTGTCATGCTGCCTCCTTCTCACACACTTTGTCCCACACTCATCTGCTGTTCTGTATTAACCACCCCCCCCCCTCAATCCACTTTTTGTTGTTCTTTTTAAATTGCTTATCCTTCACCTGCACTACAATATCATTTTTTTTTTTTCATTTTACTTATTTTTCATCTTTTTGTTAAATAAAATTTATAAATAACTTTTTTGGTATGACATAAATAAATATTTGCTTCCAACGTAGGACTTTAAAATGAAACAAATTATGCAGCCGGTAAGAGATACATGTCATCCATATGAAGAGTCAGTATGTCAGGAGTAGAAAATATCCTCCAAAATTATGTTTCTTTCTTTACAAACTCATTTTGATCATTTCTAAGATGTAACATTGAAAATATCTTTCCCCCATTCACCATTTTTAAGACTTCACCACAGCCAAGTCCTAACACTGTACCATCTTTTCATTTAACCGTTCTTCTCACTTCTTGTCCCCACTACCACCACACACAGCAATGAGCAACCTGACCTTCCAAATCACACCAGACTCCAACAAGGACAGTGAGACCATCCAAATGGGTCGGGACCTCAAGCTGTCCTGCCACGTCGATGCCACCCCGCAGGACAAGGTCAACTACACCTGGTACAAGAACGGCGTACCTGTCTTCAACTCAGAGAGCCTGATCTTGCTGCGCAGTGACCCAGACATGGCACCCGGCACCAGTAGTTTGGAGATTGTGGACATGAAGTTCAGAGACTTGGCTACCTACAGTTGTGTGGCTAACTTCCCAGGCAGCAGGGTGCCGGAGCTCCGTGTTGATGTCAACATTTCTCAGAACAGTGGTAAGATCTTCCTCTTCTTTTTTTTTTTTTTAATTTCATATTACTGTCAGACTGAGACACATTTCCATGACTTTGTAAATCCCTTTGATTGCAGTCATAAAGCAGTCACAAAGCCAAATGTGCTAATGGGATGTAAATCAATACATGCATTTAAGTGCTGATCAGTAGCATTACTTGAAAGTGCATGTGGTGGCAAATATAAATGTTAATTGATTGAGTAGTGATTGAGATCAAATGCTATCAGATAAAGAAGCATATATGTCATAACCTAAAAAGTAATCATTTCCCCATCTTTCACATAGTGTTGACTCATCCACCTGGACTATCTCTCAATATTCTTCTTAGAGTAAATGCATAACTGTGAAACTGTGTTATTGACCAATAAAATATACCTTTTAAATTTCAGTTTCTTTCATACCTTTTCATTATTTGTCTGTCACCAGTTATCCAGTTTCTCTGTTCATACCATCTGTAATTCTTAATTCATGTCCACCTCCTGACTTTTAAATGTACTCCTCTTCCCCATTCTATTGTACTTGTATCCCCTTATGTCATTTAAAAGTGAAAGCTTTCACAAGTTTTTAGCTTAAAAAAACTTTTTTAGTGAAACCATTTTTACTATTCTTCTCCATCTTTCTCTACTACTACTCTTTCTTCCCTCCAGTCTCTCCTCCAATTCTGTCGGTTCCACCAGGAGGTCAGGTGGTCAGTGTGCGAGAGGGAGCCAATGTTGACCTGGTGTGCTTAGTGGCAGATGGGAAACCACGTCCACCTATACTCTGGTCACGGACAGAAAAGGACCTACTAATGCCATCAGGGAAGCCCATAGTGGAGACACCTGATGGCCGCCTGAGGCTAAAGAATGTGAGTCGGGACATGATGGGGGCGTACCGGTGCCAGACTGCTTCTTACAACGGTCTTAACATCAAACGCCGTGAAGCACAGGTCCAACTCAATGTGCAGTGTAAGTGTTGGTCAGACTGATGAAATGTGCAAAATATTAGAAAAAATATGAGAATACAAAAACAAGAAAAGCACATGTAAACATTCATATGTAAACTCATGATTCCTCTCCTCTCCTCTCCTCTCCTCTCCTCTCCTCTCCTCTCCTCTCCTCTCCTCTCCTCTCCTCTCCTCTCCTGAAGAAGGATTTACGGGGCTTGCTAATGCAGGCAGGGCGGAAGGGCAACACTGTGTGAGCTCTGCTGTCCACACTGGCCAAGTCTGATTAATGGACCAGGTGGCCACCCCACTCTGGACGGGGAAAGAAACAGAGAGATGAGACAGATACATGAGCAAGACTGAGGGAAAGATGAACAGGGTTAAGAGAAAGCTTGATATAGCAAAGCAGCATTAGAGATGGTAGAGAGAGAGATGAGGGAATGCTGAGATGCTAAGGAAAAAAAAAGTGTGACTGGGAGGTTAAAAAGATATAAAAGAGAAAAAAGAAAGAAACCAGTAGGCACACAGAGAGGACATATCCTTGTTAAACAAGGAGATATCACTAAAGCTACAGCTATCAAAAGTGTGGAAAAACAGATATTTCCTCGCTTCTTCTCCCACTGCCCTTATTTATGCCCTGATCCGATTTTACTTAATTTGTTTATTTTATCATAATTCTTTTACCTTCTTCTATTCCACACTGCTGATCGATGTGAGGGAAGGATGCCATTAATTCTTATGGCAGATATTAAGGGAATACACAGATTCTTGCCATACTTGCCTTTCCCACTAACTTTTTTTTTCCTTCTTTGTATCCCTTTGTTACTCACCCACTCCTCTTCTTTCCATACAAGAGAGGTGGCTGTTCTTCTTCATTGCCATTCTCATCATCATCAATCAGCTAACTGCTGGCCATGAGAGGGGACCTCTCTCTGTCTTGTCATTCCCTTTCTGCATCCTGCATTCTCTCATTCTCTCCCCCATACTCAATCATCGACTTCTCTCACTTTCACACCACACTTTCCCGATCATTTGTCTTCTTCATTGTCTTTCTCTAAGAGCTGTTTCTCTCTCCCCTCATCCCATCTTACTAACCACACACCACCTCCCTGTTTGTCTTGTGTAAATTGATTTTCACTTTGTGTACTGTAAATGTTTGGCTTGGTTAATGTTGCATTCCCAGATGGAATCCGTTTTGCATTTAATAAGACAGATAGCAATAGTGTGTTTACATGGAGTATGGTCTTCTGACTATGAAACATTGCAGTGTAGTGCTGTGAGCCCTAAACTATGAGCAAATAAATACAAAAAAAGGGACTCCAGAGCAAATTGACGTAGATTCTGCTACAAAAGTTTTTATTGATGAAATGAGTACTCAGGGTCTGGTAAAGGATCGTGATATCTTGTCTAGCAAATAATGCTGGGGGTGGAAAGTTTACTTTACCCTTGCCACCTGTTTCCAAAGTCAAGTAACCATCAGTATGCATGTGTGTGTCCATAAGCCACAGCAGGGTATGTGACCATACACTAATCAATCCATAGGATTACAGCATGACCCTTGACCGCTCACCCATCCGTCTGCTCTCTTGCATGGTATGATTGTGGGTGCAGAAGGTATCTTACACAGTGCTTCTAATAAGCAAAAAAGTAATAATAATAATGGCTGGACATTAAGTCGTAAATGACAATTTAGATTATATCAGAAAGTGGGGAGCTTTAAGGATGACTAAAGAGTCTAGACATATATAACTTTAAAAACAAGTATCATGGATACTGATATGTTATGGCAGTTCCCAGGCTTTTTAGCATGCAGGAGCCTACTCATGTTTCTCTAACTGGAGTGCAAGGACAGAATAGTAAACTGTGATTCCAAACAAGGATTCGGTTTGGCTCTGTATAATAACTGTACCCATAGCGAAAAAATAAAATGTAGAGAGAACAGGTGCATTTTCATAAAGAGGACATTTTTAGAGCTTGGATTAAAATAATCTCGACAGTGTTCAATTGATACTATGTCAACAGCAGCAAGTCCTCAATGCAATAGCCAAATGCAATGTCAAAATACATTGTTTCTAACTACCTGTTTGAATGAGGCATTAAAGCATTTTCTGATCTCACAACCCTATTGGCACTATTGGAAGGATTTCATCATTGTGTCAGTGCTTTCCAAAAAGATTATAAATTACCAATTAAAAATAAATCAGTTTTATGACTTGACAACACACACGGATAAGGTTTGGTTAAGTTTAGGCACACAAATGACAGATTAGGGAACGATCATAGTAATGACTGAAAGAAACCAACACACCCACCTCCTCCCTCTACCATCTTTGTCTCTCTATAATAACATTAACCAACTTCCTTTGTTGCTCCCATCGGACAGGAGTCATAATTACTACAACAGCTAATGGGCTCTGTCCCTCGAATGCAAATATATCTCATTTTAGGGTATTTGCAGAAACAATGGATTTGGGGAGGATAATCTCATTATGGATTATATTTGTTTGGTTTTAATATGTAAAAATGTGGAAGTCACAAAACTTGATTGTCTCCCGAAATTAAAATGGCAACAACGCCTGTTAGCAATCTTTTGTTGTTTGGATCTATTTCCTGTTTCAAAGAAGATAAATATTAATACATTACAAGTAGCACACTAAATGTGCATATCTCCATTGACACTTGTCTAAAAACTGAAGTAATATGCTTTTTTAGATCACTGCAATTCCTAGTTGAATGTCATTGTATTATTGTGTTCTTCTCTTTTGGGAGCTACACTGCCAAGACAGTTGAACATTGTATCAGTCACAATGCGAGCACCCATCTATTTCAGTCTTCTCTCCTGCTATCTGTCTGTCTTTGTCTCTGCCTCTGTATCTTTTTCTCCTCTGAACCGTAGCTCATTCTGTATCTGTATCTCTCTAAATTACAGGCATGACATAGATTAGACTATAATTACATTTTTGTCTGATAAACTTGATTCATAAGGGACTGCAGTCATGCTGCCTCACCACTTGGGGCCTTAACATCAGATCTCATCACCGTTATATGGCAATACCACCATTAGCATCTCGTCTATTATCTACATGATTAGCCAGAGGTGAACTAGGTGGCTGGTGATTTGTGGCAGAGTAATTTGGCTGTGTTGTGTCTTCGCTCACCCCGCAGCAACAGCAGCTAGTCAGTCATTAACTGTGGAACCACACATGGCTGCTGACAGGTTAATTACAGCTACGATAGTAGTAGGGGTAAAGTAAGCAGCAGGAGTAAGATTGTGTTTTTTAGAGATGCGTGATCTCAGTGTCAGACGGTTTCTCTAAACTGATGTTTTCTAATTGTGTGAGGAAATGACTAGACAGAGAAAATGTGACATGGATGATGGTTATGTAAGTGTACAACATATCAACTTAAACAGTAACACTGAGTTACAGTCAAAAACCTAAAATTATCTCTAAGTCATCTGCTTCAATTTATCTCTATCTCTCACTTTATGAGGGAAATATATTTTAAAATGGAAACCAATTATGGGTAATGACTTTTATCATACCGTCACTATGCTTAATTAAAAAAGCATTCCTAATAATGTGTACATTCAGTGTATATGAGCATGTAGGAAACGCTACAATAAGTTCAAAAGTGGATAATGTACTGAAATGTATAAACCTGATCTAAAAATGATTCTTATTATATATATGATTCAAGTACTGAATCCTATAATGGAAATATATGATTTACTGTACTGCATATAATATATAGCAAAACATAAATTAGAAATTATTAAATTTTGAAAATAAATTGTAAAAATCACACAAACTATGTTAAAATATCATATTTTACATATGTATTGATTGTTACATTTGTATACTAATATATTTCCCTTGACTGTTGCCAACTTAGAAGTGCAAATGCTAAATAAGTTACAATAAAACAAACACAAAATTAACAGAAAAAGTGAATATGGTGGTTAATATAAATGGGATAAAAATCTTATGTTTTTGCAGATCCTCCCATACTGGACCCGGTCTTTCAGGATGTGCGCTCCAGGAACTATCAGATGGTGACGCTGAGGTGTACGGTCCTGCGGTCCAACCCGCCACAGCTGAGAGACATCCGCTGGTTCCGTAATGGTATTTTCTTCCATACGCCCATGCCTGACCTGAAAGAGACACCAGAGCTAAAGTTCAAACTGGAACCCAACAACAATGGCTCTTATGTGTGCCGAGTCAACAATAGTGCAGGGATGTCAACATGCACATTTAATGTTTCTGGTGAGTGAAAATTAGACCAGGGTTCATTCTCTTGTTCTGTCTATCTGTCTACTGCATACATGGATCTCTCTACATGATATTTATGTTAAACAAGGAGCAGTTGACATGACATCTCTCTCTCTCTTTCCCCTATCCCACAGCACAACCCTACAATGCTGAGTTCTACTTTGACACGCCCAACCCAGTCCGGATTCTGAAAGGAAACAACTATTCCTACAACCTGCAGTGGACACAGAAAGACCCTGAAGCCACAGATCGTATCATAGGCTACTGGATTATTGTCCGAAAGGTAAAGCACTCCTACACAAAAAGTAAAGTGAAAGAGATGCATATACACACCTAGACTCACACACACAAACTTGTGAAAGCACATATTAACTCAAAGCTCATATGTACAGTACATGCATATTCTATTCACATCTGCACACATGTATGCATACACACTTGTGCTGTACTGATGCTTCAATATGTGCAGGTGATCTAGATTTCAAGGAGGTCCAAGCCTTGACAAACAGGAACTCAATGACTTTATCAAACACTCCTTAGATTGACAGATTGATCAGTCTGGCTTAAACTAAGGTAAACTCTGGTCACCTGCCTTTGTTTGTAGGTTTGCTATCACCTTGACTGAACAGGTTTATATAGACAAGAACACACATACACACAGATCTATATGTAGTGAGGTGTGCATGGTAAGTAAACACGGGGCTTTATGAACTTGGGGGATATATAGTCAATCAATGAAGACCTGCACTGAAAAAGAATCCCACATCCTCTTCTCCTCATTTTTTCTCTTGTACGGCTTAGCTTCTTATTTTCCACTTTCCTAGTGTCCAGAGGTGTAAAAATGAGTGGTCAGCTTTAAAAAAAAAAAAAAAAAAAAAAAAAAAAACACATTACCTGGCTCTGTCTGTGTTTACAGAAGCAAGGTTATAATATGTAACATTTCCAACTTCCCACATATAATTGCTTCACAGCAGAATTTTAGCTCTGAGTGCCAGACAGACAATAATGTGTTCTTCTATATCTATATACTTCTATATTGTAAGTACAAGTTAACAAGACCATTCCTCCACTGCCAGCATCTTTCATTTGAGCCAGAATTCAATCCAGACACGGTTCAGAGAGTATACCTTTTAATGGTATGTTCAGGTTTTAGCTTCAAATGATGGACTTTGCATTGATGTGATGTCCTTCCACCGCCCCCTGTAAGGAATGTTAAATTAATCTCACAGACATAAACTTGTATTTGAAATAAACATGTATTGGAATAACCCATTGAGCCTTAGTTCATGTTCCTTGTAATGTAATGTAAGCTGACATTATAGGAGAACATCAGGCCACTGTGTTGTTTTGTTTTAACCATCTAGATAGTAAGGAATATAGTGAATTATACACAACTGGCTAGGAGTTGGTGTGTATATGTGTGTGTGTGTGTGTGTGTGTGTGTCTTGTTCTCTTGTTCTCATCTCTCTCCTTTCGCCATGTGACTTCCTACCAGTATAAGTCTATAACTTTATTTCACAACACATCTCTTTACCAGTTTCCTCTCATTTCCTCTCATTTCTTCCCCTTTCTTTCCCATCTCTCAGTCTGCCTTACTTTCACTTGTGCTGCTCTCTCTGCTGTTTCCTTTTACCTTGCTCCGAGGTACTGTGTTATAAGCACACACTTAATGGCATTTAATGTTAGGTGAACCGTGGCACTTGAAATAGCGCTGCTAAATAGTTGCTGCGAGTTGCAGCTATGCTGACAGTGTTAAAACAATGACTTGCACTAAGTGGCAATTTAGGACTTCTTAAATGTTGTGAAACTCATTTAATTTCAAGGCTTTACCTACATATTTTTTTTTTATGTGCACATAGAGACAAAAAAAAAAGCAGAGGATGATAGTGAGCATGGAAGTGAATGAAAGGGTGTGAAAGAGAGAAATAAGATGCAAATTAAAGAAAAAACAGAAAATCTCAGCGGCCTTCTTGACTATTAACTAGAGTACGAGAACATTCGAATGTAATACCATATCAATTTCACAACCCATCAATTTCTGCAACACTTTCTCCAGCTCATCCTCTTAACGCCTTGACACTCTATCTTTTTAGCATATACCAAATGATGTGGGGGGTCTCAGGAGAGACATGCAGACACAGAGGGGAATACAAGAGGACTCAGATCAGTTCATGTAAAGCAGGGCTCTTTACTGTACAGTACTGCAGGTACTGAGCATAAGGTTAGGCTATAACTTTGCTTTTGTCAATTTGCTTTGACTTGAATTTAGTTGTTGTGTCAGTGGTTGTGTAAATATTTTTATGTTAGTGGGTCTTTGTCATTAATTTGTGAATACATTTGTATACTTTTTATAGCGTATGTCCGTTCCTGTGTCTTTGTGTGTGCCAGACATTTTGTGGGTTGCACCATGACCCATTGTCAGCATGAGTAATCCCTGTTTGCACATCTTGATTTGGTTTTCTTCTCCCTATAGGGGGATTCCCTGTGTATAAATGAACAGAGATGGCATGTCTTTGTTTCATCAAGCTCAATGTTGTCCTTACACCCCTTTCCCTTCACACCACAACTTTCAACTCTACGGTTTCTAAACGAGCACTTTGAGAAATCATTAATATGTGATCATTTTACCTTTTTGCAACAAGAGAGATTTTATGAGCCTTTTGTGACTCATTTCAGATGCTTTCTTTTCTCTTGGTGCTGGAAGCTCAGGTTGTCATCAGTCACACCTTAATAATGAATCCAGTGCTCCTCTCTCGTGCATATGCTTTGAGGGAGGATCTTACAAATGTCATTTTAGAGTACATTTTGATTGGAACATGCATATTTTTTCACATATATAAAAGATGCTTGTATATAAGGAGGAGGACATTTAAATAACTTCTATAGAAATCTCAGAAAAAAACAAGATTTTTTTTTTTTATTGTGTTCCTTTTAATCCACAATTTCTCACTGTTTCTTCAGTTTGTATTTTTTTTATCCTTATTGTACTGTTGCTATATTTTCATCCTTTCTCACATTCCTTAATCGTTCCACCTCATCTATATATCGACCTCATATTCTGCCCACAGCTATGGAATTATGTGTTGTCTGTATCTCTGAAGTTGTGCAGAGACCAGCTGTCCTGGCTTCAGATCAGAAGTACAGCCAGGCTCTCTCAGCGACGAAACACAGTCACACAAACATGCCCATGCAAACACACATCCCCATTATCATATATATGAGAAATTAAAAATATTCATGATGAATTAGAGTTGTACATTAAATCAAACACATGAATAATTTATATATATAACTTACTCCACTATATGCAGATATACTTGTACAATCACACACAAAGACACAATAGACCTATGGCAGCATAGATATTCATACATACAGACACAGTGCACACATGCTCAAATAGTGACTTGTTCACATACACACACCTACTATCAATATACTGCTGCTTATGAAAGCAACCATTAAAAGAGGATACAAGAAGAATTAACTTCACACTCACACAGTATTTGAAGATGTTGCCTCTCACACTGCCAGTCCAAATTTCTCTCTCTCACACACACACACACACACACACACATCACTGTAAGTCTGTGTTTTTATCTCATGGCTGCTCCCTCACTCTCACCCTCTATTCACACATTCTTTGTCTTGTCGTCTCTTTGTTGACAGTATGATGGAGACACAACTGAAAACACTGACTGAATATCCTGAAAGCGTATGTGTGGCACTGACATACACATGAGCCCCACAGTCACACAGACACACACACACACACGTCAAAAGAGGTAGATGGACTTCTGTATCAGTCAGTATCAACCAACCACCTCTCTTCCTCTTTAAACATGTCAATCACTCAATCACTCTGACTGCCTCCCTCTGTTGGTCCTTTCTGTGCATGTTGTATGTCTTACTCACTTGCCCCCTGTCCCTTTGCCTGTCATGTAAGCTCACACACACACACACACGCACACACACACACACACACACACACACACACACACACATGCAGACACACACACACATCAAGACACACACACTTTGTCCACTAACCTACTGAGGGAATCAGACACAGACAGACGCAGGGACCCAAAGACTTTTACCTGTGATGGGAGCAGCTGAATTCCTCTGAGTCACACTTTGGCACCTTATTGATCCAGTGTGGGTTTCAGGCTCCACACAGTGTATGTGCTTGTGCACGGTTTTAGTCTAGTCATTTTTTTTATATTGTCTTTTTCCCACATACTGGAAAAAGGACAAGTGTGTGTGCTTGTTTGTGTGTGTGTGTGTGTGTGTGTGTGTGTGTGTGTATACAGACCCTGTCCACTCAAGAAGCACATTCCACTTGTAAAGCTCAGAGTCCTCAGCATTATTAACTCATCGCTCCCTGCTAACACATACTCTATGCATATTACATGAGCATAGCTTTTCTTTCCTGCTGTATTCCACATAATTATGCATATGCTGCACGAGCAATGTGTAAATGTTTATATGGATAAATGCAAGTGTAAGTGGGTGTTAAAAGGGTGCAATACATTTTGCTATGTAACTGCTACCTTGAAAAATATTGTAACAGTATGATAATGTATGAGTTTACATAGTCAGTTATGGTGGCAACCGAGTAAATATCCTATGGTGCAGATACACCATAAGTTTATTATAGTATGCTGTATTTGTCAACAATGAAAAGAAGTGCTGAGCAAAGCCTTATGGAGGGAAGAGTGAGCCAGGTTCTCCAAAAAATGGAGTTAGAAAATTAAGCAATTCATCTAACACTGGGATGGAGAACTACACTCTCCTCTCTGTTTCCTTCTACAACCTCTCTGCTGTGTGGTGGATGTGATGTGATGTACCAGCTTTAATGCTAACAATATTTACAATAATAAAAAGTATAGATACACAGAAATGGAAACAGAAGTGCCCTTCATGTTTTACTCTTTATTTATTCTTTCACATATATAGCTCTTGTCTCCTTTTTCTCTCAATCACAGATTAAAGGACAGAACATAAAATTTACAGTAACCTCTGAATAGCATTTGACCCACATTTTTATTTAATCAAAACCTCAATTTTGCAGGAATACTACATATGTACCTGATAACTCAAGACTTAAAAAAAAGAGTAAACGGGTAGGGGTGCAAGACCTTACTCATGAAAACTTCAACAAGACGCATTGTTGTTTGTGAAATTGAAACCTGTGACCTCTACTTGATGTAACTGTCTTTAGACAAAAGGTTGCTTTGCCTCCTTTACATTAAAAGAGGAAGTATAAAATTAAAAACAATAATTAAGTCAACATTAAATAATACTTGGTGTTACACAGTGGTGAAAAAGTGTTTGGCCCCTTCCTGATTGCTTATATTATTAAGTTTGTCACACTTAAATTGTTTCAGATCATCAGACAAATTTAAATATTAGTCAAAGATAATACAAGTAAACACAAAATACAGTTTTTTAATAAAGGTTTTTATTATTAAGGGAAAACAAGTTTGCCTCCTAAACCTAATAACTGGTTGGGCCCTTGGCAGCATTTGTGATAGTGCTTGCAATAACTTGCAATGAGTCTTTTACAGCGCTGTGGAGGAATTTTTGCCCACTCATCATTGCAGAATTGTTGTAATTCAGCCACTTTGGAGCGTTTTCGAGCATGAACCGCATTTTTAAGGTCATGCCACAACAACTCCATAGGATTGAGGTCAGGACTTTGACTAGACCACACACAAGTCATTTTGTTTTTATTTAGCCATTCAGATGTGGACTTGCTGGAGTGTGTTGGATTATTGTCCTGCTGAAAAACCCAAGTTTGAGCTTCAGCTTGAGGTCACGGACAGATGGCCGGATGTTCTTCTTCAGGATTTTTTGGTAGATGGCAGAATTCATTTATCACAGCAAGTCCAGGTCCTGAAGCAGCCCAACATGAGTGAGTTATGAACACTGACTTTAACTGAGGCAATTGAGGCCTGCAGTTCTTTGGATGTTGTTGTGGGGTCTTTTTTGACCTCTTGGGGTAATTTTGGTCATCCAGCCACTCCTGGGAAGGTTCACCACTGTTCCATGTTTTCACCATTTGTGGATAACGGCTCTCACTGTGGTTCGCTGGAGTCCTAAAGCTTTAGGGGGGGCAAGCATTTATTCACACAGGTTTGGATTTTGTTTTCCCTTAATAATACAAATCTTCATGTAAAAATAGCATTTTGTGTTTACTTGTGTTATCTTTGTCATGTATTAAAATTTGTTTGATGATCTGAAACATTTAGGTATGACAAACATGCAAAAAATAAGACGTCAGGAAGGGGGCAAACACTTTTTCACACCACAGTATAGTAAATTCAATAAATTAATCAACATATACTGTAGATACTATAAATTAGTGTGAATCCACATTGAATGACAGAGAATCTGAGTCTTTCTGTGTATTACAGTATGTGCTCGAACTTGTGTAATCAGCCTGCTCACCATGTAAAGCCTCTGCACTATAGACATTTACTATACACACACAAGCGTGCACACGCCTCTGCTGCATGCATTACCTGATAATGGCATGCTGTGGGTGTACTAAGGTGTTATGGTGGAGTGGCTGACCTAATGCATTAGATTGAGCTCACTGTTAGGTCTTTAAGTAGCTAGGATCAGAGGCAGATTCACAGCTAATGGATCCTTCTCTCTGTGGGTGGAATAACAGCAATGGTGCTATTAAAAATGGTACTGACAAAAAAATAAAATAAAATAAAAAACATGCCTAACTTAACTTTTTTTAAATATATATATATATGAGACAACAATTGGACTGGATTAACCTCATAATGTTTTTTATTTTTCATTTTCACATGGATTATACAGCTAATTCAGTATAAACAATGTTTTTGGGGATTTAATATCAACTGGTTATATAATGCTTCATCATCTCAAATCATAAATGCATAGGGAGAGGTGAAAGAAATGTATTTGATACCAAGTTTATTGAGTTCATGTTGTGGCATTGGTGGGCAGCAATACATTGTGGTGGATATCAACATCTTACATAAAACAAAAACACATGATGTATACAGATGTACTGAGACTAATGTAGACTACGCTGTGTTTTAAAGCGAGATAGGTACTAAATTACATGGCTATAAGCCCAGAGCTGGCTTTGTGCCGATACCTAAGGTTACAGACCATTAATGGAAACGTGAGGAAACATATGCACAGATACACACAAGTAAAATAATATGATGGTGTACATGCTGTATGTAGATAAGTGGCTATTGCCTTACAAGACAAAACACATTTCAGTAGAACACCGATCAGTGGTCAAGGATATGCTTTAATCTCATTTGAGCTGACCTTGAACCCCAAATTGCCAAGTGTACTACCAGTTTTATACTATAGGAGCAGTCAATATGGCATTCAGATGGTAGTTGTGCTGGAGCTTTATGTTATTACTGAAAGTGAATTAGCCATCACAGAAGAGGGTGGGATGGTATGATAAACCCAACGGATTGGTAGGAAAGAAGATGGAAGGTCCTGGCAGTATTGACAGCTCTTCGTGGCTCTTATTGTATCTGCTTCTGAAGCAGATTAGTTGTATTTTATGACATTTCTTTCTTGTGCACTGCATGTCTTTGTATGTACTGTTTTTTTTTTTGCACATGTCTGCATATTTGTCAGTATACATCTTAACATGTCTGCATCTCTCCCTACCTATACAAATCTAGAACAAGCAGAACCTGCTCAAGGGGCAGATAGACCTCAAGGGGAAGGAGCCAGAGAAGGGTGTGCTGATGTCCCACGTCATACCAGACCTGAGAATCCCTTTGTCCTATGAGGTCAGACTAGCCCCGATCACCACCTACAGCACTGCGGACTACGTCAGTCGCATCATCCAGTATTCAGAACGTGAGTCTCATTTAAAATCTTTTCAAATGAACATCTTTTTAAATAAACACCTTTTTTGATGTCAATATCGTTTATATCCATATAAGTATGTTGCACAAAACAATATATGATACATGCGTGGATATCTGAGTGTTAATCAATATCATTATAATTTTCTTACAGCCTACACTTACCCAAGACCTTCAGGTGAGAATTATCTCTAAACTACCATCCTCCGCTCCTTCATATTTCCATTTTTCATAATCTTGAGCTTGTTGTTGTGACCTGATTGATGACAGGGTGGAGAGATTCAGAAGGCACGTTGAATTTTGATGCAAGCTAATTTAGCTTGTACGCTGCAAGCAATGTCAGCACAAGTTTGTCAATGCAAAGTTTTCCATGACCTAGCCCTGGCCTTTATTAAATCTTGTTGTGAGGGAGGAGGGTGGTGTAACAGTAGGATGTGAGAAGAATCTGATGGCTGGAAGCAGGTCCATGACATTTAAGAAGAAAGAAATGGCCATGATTGGAGCATACGAGACTGGCTAAGGCAATGTGATCCGTCTAAGGCTTTGAAAATATTGTATGTAGGCTAAGTATGTGTGCAGCGTCTTTTTTTTAATATTTGAAACCCACATGCTACATTAAAACTGTGTTACATCTCACCTTACATTGCTTCTCCCTTCCCGCTCTGTGAATCCCTTATCTCCCTCACCGTCTAGCACTAACTCTTTCTGCCTCTCAACCTTTTTCCTGTATTGCTGTCCCTCTCTCTTTCTCAGTCAATTGCATCTTGTCTACTTTCTTCATTAAGAGACACACAGCATTTTTCTGGCAGGAGTGGCAGTTGGCTCCGCCAGGGTGAGGCAATTAAAACAACAGCAGATTGGAACAGACTGCGAGAACAACAGTGCAAATTGAAAGGAGCACATGTAGTGGAGCAGGGTGTGAATAGTAATAGATTAGCTCCCTGAAACAAAGAAACACACACAAGCCATCCCCATGGGGAGCATGCACCATATGCATCTGCAGCAGACTGTGTATGTGTCCAGGAAGCTTTCACTGAATCTGTCAGCTTTGATGGTTTTAGATGGCCGATGCTACTTGCTTGCCTTGATTTTCATTGATTTAGTGAGTAATGGCAGAGCCCTCCAGATGGGCAACGTGACAGAGACAGAGAATCTCCTCTATCAGGTTTAACAAGAAATGCCAGTATCAAGGACACTAACAGTTAAATTCAAAAGAGTTTTGTATGTTTTTGTCCCACAAATGAGTGGACACATTCTTTAAAGGTTTATTATTTTTAAGACAATTTAGGAAAAAAACATGTTTTCTACAATAAACCATGCATCTTAAGACATGTTCAAACCTATTTCAGTTTGCTTTGGGCCAAATCCAGGGATGAGTTGGTAAACTCTGTTGTTTTTCCCTTGGCTCAGTTTCTATACTTTCCTGCTTTTCACCCCTGGCTATGGGAGCCTTTTACCTCAAATTTGCAGAGTATGTCTTGTAATTGGGTCAGATCAAGGTTGGATCATGTTCTCACCATAAATGAACTGCTTCAGAGTTGTCACTGTATTAGTAATGCATTGAGGTATGCTTGTTTTTTTTCTTCTGTGTCAAAAGAAACTAAAACTAGGTTTTGCCAACCTATCCACTGATTTAGAGCAAACAAACTACATTAGGTTCTCAGTATGTTTTTTTGGTCCCAATGCAACCAGACAATGCAGGTTTAAAAATAAATTTACACTTGACTTGAGAGAAAATTAAGCCCCCTTCTTTAACCATTATTTTTTATTTCATTATATATACATATATATACTGTTACTGTTACTGTAACTGTTAACGTTCCCATTAACTGTTCTCCCTCTGATAATTGTGCTGCACTGTTTTTTCTCTTATATCTTCGGGCTACATACCTTGTTTTGACAGAAATATTGTGCATTCGAAAAGTTAACTAACTTTCTAATAAGTGATTTTTTTTTTAATGTCAGGACTTTCATTTAGTTTTTACAATTGACGTAACCTCACCCAGTCATCAGGATATATATAACATGCAACATAACTTTCACACTGCTTCCTACATTGTGTCTAATTGCCTGGCTGGCTATATTGTTGCCATTCATTTTCTTGGGAAAGTGGAAAAAAAGGACAACTGTATATTGTTTAACATATCGTAATGTCACCTGCCTGACATGTCACGGATGTAATGTGTTTTGTCTTTGTTGTTTTTCCCATACACACATGCCTCAGACCATGTGTGCGGTTTTGAAGATGAGCGGATCTGTGGTTTCTCACAAGACCGGAGTGATGTCTTTGACTGGACAAGACAGAATCACCTGACCCAGAATCCCAAACGATCTGCCAATACTGGCCCAGAGACTGACCGCAGTGGAACCAAGGAGGGTGAGAACTGTACTGAGATATCAAACTGTACAATGCACCATGTGAAAATAATTAAAATTTTTATATTACCACTTGACATTATAGCTATAGTGATGAATAGAATAAAAATGAAAATAGAGTGCATGCGAATTGTTTATCTGACCTTACAACCTTACATTTTGTCATTAGATGCTGCCTCATTTTACTTCATTCAGTTCATATTCACATTTAACTTTTAGTTGCATTTGATAGTTGGGGCATAAGAATTTTGTCTTGTCGGTTTCAGG
The DNA here is from genome assembly GCA_036937835.1 of Pampus argenteus. Classification (NCBI taxonomy): domain Eukaryota; kingdom Metazoa; phylum Chordata; class Actinopteri; order Scombriformes; family Stromateidae; genus Pampus; species Pampus argenteus. The sequence goes on along the minus strand of CM072862.1, from coordinate 11,453,151 downwards.
CTACTACATGTACATTGAAGCATCGCGGCCGCGTGTTCAGGGGGACAAGGCTCGTCTGCTGTCCCCTCTTTTTAATGTGACCTCAGTCAGAGGCCCCAAGGGCTCCGGCAGAGTCCCATACTGTGTCTCCTTTTACTACCACATGAAGGGGAAACACATTGGTGAGTATAGTAGGGAGGAGAATAGTGCTCATAAACATAGATTGTCTTCTACCACTCGAGAGCATCCATAGAAACACAGTGGCACACATGGATATAGAGTAGAGAGTGTGCTGATACTCGGTTCTATCAGGGTTCTCATATCTCTAGGCTTCTTTTAAAAGTTGAACTTTGTGCTTGACCCTTGCTTGTAGAGCTTGTCAGATGCAACACTGGACTGTGGGTGTGTGTCTGTGATTGTGTGTGGGGAGGGGTTGTTACAAAAGTTCTGTTTGTATATTTCTGCTTGTGCCTCATAGCGTGTGTGTCTGGAGGTAGTTGAAGGGGCCACTGGGTGTGTGATTTATGGCAGTGGCAAGACACAATCAGTCATTTGGGGGAGCTGTTCATCATAATATGCTATGTCACACAGCTAAAATGCATACATCTTGTAGCCTGCACACACACACACACACACACACACACAGACGTACATACACAGACATAAAAAGAAAACATGGTGAGACTTGCAGAAACATGCACATGGAAGCATACACAATTTTGATTTATGCGTCTATAGCCAAGCATACAGGCTTCACTGTAACATTTGTTCCCTGTCTGACCTCCTGTCTCTCCTACAGATGTTGTAGTGTATAGAAGGGTACACTATTTGTCTGTGTGTATGAACCCAGGTATGAATATGTAATAATAAAATCATATTTAACTGTGTGAACTTTTGAAAATATTTGATACATATATGATTATTTAACCTTTGATGTACCACCTACAAAGCGAGCTCCTTATCAATACTCTTCTCTTACAAGAGATTGCATATATAATTATAAAGCACTTTATGAGTAATCTTTATCCTGCAGCATTTACTTGAACTCTGTTTGTTTTTTAGCAGTTTGTTGAAAGTTCTTGTTGGTGTTTCTCCCAGCAAAGCAGTGAGACAAGACAATGTAACATCAGTCACACAGCGCTTGCTTACGATTAGTTCAATCTGTTACCAGTTACGCCCAGCTCAGCTACAAGCCCTCCCTCAATTTACTGTTGCTCTCCCAGTCTGTTCCAATCTGTTGTCGCTTTAATTGCCTTACCTTGGCAGAGCTCACACTCTTGCCAGCGAGACACAGTGTGACTCTTAATGACGGAAAGAGACAGGATGAAAATAAGACAGAGAGGGTCGGTGAGAGGAGAGATGAGAAGAAAAGAGTGGGGGTAGAGGGAGAAGGAGGGTTGACCAGTGTGAAAAAAAGCACAGAGGGTAAATGAAGAGAGTGAGAGAGAGCAAAGAAGATAGGTGAGATGGACTGAGAAAATTGAAGTGTGACAATAAAAGGAAGGGTGAGCAAACAAGTATGAGGAGGCACAAAGGAGAGGTACATAGAGACCATAACAGAGAGCTGCAGGAGAGGCCATCATCTGGGTAATGTTCAGAGTAAGTAAGAGGATGCAAGAGATAGTTCTTCGTACTGAAGGACTGTAACTAGTGATTGTGTAGAGCAAGAGTATGGTGAAGTGTTAAAAGGGCTATATGTGACTTTTTTAGCAATACTATGCTCTTTCACACTCTGCATATATGATATATGTTTTGAAGAAGTTACTTGATTATGAAACAGGGAAAGGAATCTTTTAAGGGTCTTGGAGAATAAGGAACGCCTTATGACCTTATGAGCCAGCAAATATAGACCACTCCCCATGTGATGAGTTTTGTTGTTCACCTTAATGTGTTCCTCTTTGGCCTAGCTAGCAGCAACAATAAACAACATTAATTAGTAGTGTTTTTTTTGGTATTGGATAGTATTTTAGACTCTGGTTTGCAGATTGCCACTAGCAAGCTTACTTGGAATCACTGGATTATTTCACTTAAGAAGACAGAAAAAAATTAGTTTTAGGTTATTTGGTTTCAGGTTTTCTTTGCATGTTTTTTTTGGATTACACTATGATTTAGTAAGATCATAAACTTAAGTTTCTTGTATGAATGTTTACAGGTCTCCGTGGAAAAGGAAGCTCACAGTTAACAGGGTTAGCATGCCATTTACAGAGTGCATCAAATTATTTTGTATCTTTTAGCAAGTGTTATCTTTGTTTTTTAGTGATGCATGCTTTTTCTGGACACAAGTGTCTTCCTATAACAATTTAGATCATCATTTTTCCTAGATTACCTTTTTGTCTACTGAGGTTTGCTTAAACAAAGATTTTGTTATGCCTAGATGCTCCTGGTTATTTACTCTTTGAAAAATATGTGTTGACTGGTTTACATTGATTTTAATTTTCCAAATTTTGTGTGCACAGTTTATACTGTAGCTTTGGATCAGAGGTTAACCAGCACTAGAAGCAGAGACAAACAGAAGACACGTACCTTATTTAAGATGACATGAGGGACAGAAGGAGGAGAGAACCCATGTGGCCACACTTCTACTTATCAAAAGAGAAACACTGCAAATCATCTGAGTTCAAGCAGTGTGTGTGCTGTGTGTGTCCAGCTTCCTCACTCATGATTCTGCAGACAAGTAGCTCTGATAGAGCTGTGCCTTCTCCTCTGCCCCTCTGACACTCACCAAAACACTCCAATCAATAGACTACTTATCAGACTCCTCTTTCCTCTTCACTCTGCCTGTGTGTGTGTGTGTGTGTGTGTGTGTGTGTGGGGTCCAGGTATTCTTCATGTTGTGGGAATGTAAATCTGTTTACACAGTCATGTTATGGTGACAAAAAGCAAATCTGCTTAGTGTAAATCATTGATTTTAGGGGTGAAGGTGTGTGTGTTTGTGTGTATGTGTGTGTGGGTGGTGGTGAGGGTGAGGGTGCAACTGAGGGAGGGGAAGAGAGAGGCAAAGGGTGGTGGGGCCAAAAGGAGAAAGGACAAACGTGTAAAAACAATGGGCAGATATGTTGTATCGATCTTCTTATCTAACTCACAACAAAGTTAATAAGCATATTTCCCAGTGTCAGACAATTCCTTTGGGCACCCCAACAAAGAGAAACCTGAAATCCATTGGTTTTGACTAATCAGATCAATTTAGATTCCACACATCTTTGGATTAATTAATCTTGGCTTCAGTCATGCTTCATTAAACCAATAAACACATGTTTTTCTGTATCACAAACACTACACTTGCTCTTGTCACAGCTGTCTTAATTATTGACAGCCTGCTGCTTGTTTCATAGTTTGAGGTTTGACACACACACACACGCGCGCACACACACACACACACACACACACTGTATATGCAGTATATAGCACACGGATGCCATCATGCCCCCTGCTTGTGTATTTATTTAAGACACTGGTGGTTGGTTAATGTCCCAATTAGGAGCTTGCTGGGGATCATTAAGAAGATGAATGATTCTCTTACACCTTTGAGACCTGAGAGAGAGATATATAGAGAGAGAATGAGAGAGAGAAAGACTATTTGGATCACTTATCTATGGCTCCATTCATTTTTGGCTTGTTTTACGGGACTCAGGACAACAGTTTATGTTCTGTTCCCACAGATATAAATATTTTCCTGACATAGCAAAACAACACATGGCTGTGATATTTAAGTCACCAAAGTTATTAACAAACAATTTCTATCAGATCTTTCATTTCTAGGTACCTCTCCACATCTGTCTGATCTTCTCTCTCCCCCCTTACCGCTGTGCTTTTGTGCCGAGTGTGAAATAAAACTATACACTGGACTATAGTTGTGGAGTTCAAGACATATGAATGCTCTTCCATGGGCGTTTTAATTTTCATTCACATAGTTTATAGTATTTGACCTTGGCGCTTATATTCCCACTTGGCACCCCTATAGGACATATAGTATCCAATGTATTTCTTTCTGCTCTTAACAGTGTGTTCCCTGGGTGGGAGTTTGTGGAGAAAAGCCTTACAGATAGCTGATGATTTTTGTCTTTTTGATAGCTCATTGACAGTTTCTAATGTTCGTGTGTGTGTGTGTGTGTGTGTGTGTGTGTGGGAATGCACATGTGCATACTTTTTCACAGGCGTTCTCAATGTGCTTCTGAGAGTGCGAAGCATTGCCTCTGTGGACTCAGTGGTGTGGTCGAAGTCTGGTCATCAGGGCCCGGACTGGAAGAAAGCATTCTTTGATATCAGCCCCAGCGGACCATTCCAGGTAAGGGCTTGGTGAAAACCAACACAGGCAATTATAGACATGACAGCCATACAATACTGAAGAACATGTACAGCTTGTAATGTTTTAGGAAAATTGGTGTGTTTAAAGAAAAGCATACATACAACAGACCAGATGATTCAACTGTCAGCTGTGTGTTGAATGTGGAGACATAACCTGAAGGTATGACCAGGTTGTCTGTTGAGAGCCACACGTGGTGTGCTCTGAACTGGTTGCTTGATGTTAAAAGAACACGACAATTTAATTGAAATCAGCCTCTAGTGCTTGCCCCTTGAGGGTTCATTTCTACCACTTGCCGCCAGGTCTGCTTCGGTTTACCCTAAGAAGAAAGAAAAAATTATATGCTTTTACTTTCACTGTATTCCTTTTTTCTTCTTTTTTTTCCTCTCCTCTCTCAACTCTGAGAGATTTCCTCTGCTGCAGAGCTCCTCAATTCAATGTCTTTCCCAAAAGGGAGGCCTCTACTGCAGCCTAGATAGAACATGGGGATTTATACTCAGTTGGCCATTAGGTATCAAGGTAATTCCACAAAGAATCAGGCCTTTAAACTTCATTCAGAATTTGATTAATTTTTTACAGGAAATTCTCTGCAGCCATCTCATGAAGCTCCAAATAGAAAAAGTCATAGAGTTTAGACTTTACTTTTGAGCTCATAGAATTGTTGCTACCTCTCATATAAAGTATGCCAGAGTTAATACTTATCCAAAATATCATATCTTGCAGTAGAAATATCAGCAGGTATTAAAAAAGCTATGGTTGCGAAGTTATGGAAAGTCTTTGCCAGTACCATATATATATATATATATATATATATATATATAGCCACACAAGTTTGTGCAAAAAGTAATACTAATGAAGGTGATGACAAACGGACAGGTGAGCTTTTTTACATTCATTAAATAAATGTGGGTACAGCATTTTGACGTTTTAGCACTGAGGCAAGTATTGATAAATGAGGGCCTTTGAGTGAACATTCAGCTCATTTTCTGCTGAATGTCAGCAGCAAGTCTATCCACACAGTAACCGGAGGATTATTTGCTTCATCAACAATGTGCTGATCTCAGGGTGGAGAACAAGTTTTCACACTGATCTGAAAGATCGAAATAGCACGCATGCTGTATGTACCTTCCTACTGTCATGACCTCTAAATGGAAAAAAGCAAACAAGATTTGAAGTTATTGATACACAGTTCAAGTCTGGTATCATTGCAGATACTGACTTATTGAAACTGAATAGGTATAGCAGCCAGATGTGACCAATACATAATACAAAAATATTGTTATGTAATGCAAAAATACTAATTCACTGATGTCATATTTGATTTGCTGCTACAGTATAATGATATTTACTTACTTAAAACTATATTTAACTTGATATACTAACTTATAATGTGAACTGTGAAACTCTGAGCAGGACACTAGCTTGAGCTGTACAATAGTTTTACTTTCTGTCAATTCTCCCGAAGTTTAATGTTCACATTCAGTCAATAGTGGAAATGGTCTGGGAGACATAACAGAAGACGTGCCTGCAGTGTTTGAGCACTGTCTGTTGACACATCATCAAGGTCCCTTTGGCTCCCTGGCAGCTGCGCTTGCAGTTAGCTCTTCCCTGTTGGGATGTGGCCAAGTAAACTGGATGAGTCAGTCCTCCTTTTTGACTGGACATTATGGTCCATATCTTACTCATCTTTCCTACATTTCTCATTCATTGTGTGCCTCTGTGTGTGGATGTGTGTCTAGCTCAGCAGGTTTACAAACCAGCAGAGAGAGAAAGCAGTGAGGGCAAAAATGATGATGGTTTTATTTTGTACTCTATCCTCTCATGTGTGTTTCTTGATCTCGTTGTATTCCTGTGTTTTTTCTCTCTCTCCACTTATCTTTCTTTCTGGCCCTGTGCTGTGACTGGCAGACCAGTGAGGTCGATTCTTGTCCTGGTCTGCTTCTAACTTTCTGGTCAAGGCTGATGACAAATGGTCCTAAAATCAACACACTCAAGAGAGTCTTCAACTATCTTACTGTTACACTCAGTGTTACACTCACTTACACACACATTTTCTCTCCATTCATGTATCTAACCAGTATTTTCACACAGACTCACAAGCACATACATGCATATTCAAAACACATACAGGCAAACTCCTTTTTAAATGCATACACACACCAGTCTCCTAGCCCCTGCAGCAATTAGCTATGACAGGTCAATTAACAGGCTTATTTATGAACAGGGGATGCCTGCTAGTTGTGTTGTAATGATTCCAGATACTCTCTGTACGTGCATGTGGGAAATTGAATCCATGATGAATGTGGGCTGAAGGCCTTAGCTGGGAGCTGCATTTGCTCTTCATTAACTATGCCTCAGCAACACCATGTTTCTTTCACCATTGAAGGGAAAATTAAGTCTGAAACAGTATGCATACTGTATGTTTTAGGGCTCTTCTGTGAGGTTGAACAGTATCAGGACTTTATTTTGTTTGCACATTAATAATTCTTTATGAAAAAAGGTTTTAAGCTTATGCACATGCGTGTTGTTGCTGAAAAAGCAAAAAGGTTGGTTATGTGGCACCTCATATCATTTCATTTCATTGCTCATGCTCAGACAAACAACAACCGAGTTCAGGTCAGTTGATTTAAAGTTAGACATAGCCAAAAGTAATCAAGCAGTGCGATATATACATATACATATAAAAGGTTTTGGGCACTTTAGATGTTTAGATTCTGATCCAGACATGCGATCAGTCCCTATCGTTAGCGACAAGAAGAACAAGGAATCCCGTAACAGACAGTTTGGCCTCAGAGTGCCATGGTGACAACATCATGGAGTCAGTCTGGGATTATATTATACTTGGAACAACCAACCTGCGAAGTGCCTTGAAAAGGTGTGTGCAGGTGTACTGAGGAGAACTGACGCTGTTTTAAAGGCAAATCTGCTCACACCAAGTATTTATTTAGTATATGTATTTTATTTTTAGTGCCTAAAAACTTTTTGTAATACTGTTTTTTTTTTTTTTTTTTTTTTTTATTATTATTACAAATGATAATATCATCTTAATAATTTGAGGGCACTTGAGCTCGGTTTTTGCTAAACCTAAACACATAATCCCAGCTTGATCTGTTTCAAAGAGCTTCTTGTGATGTCACAGAATGCTTGGCTATCTACAGTCAGGACTCCTCGGTCTTCTTTGGTTTTCAAGTAGTTCTTGCAAAGCTTTGAGATGTGTTTGGGGTCATTATCATGCTGCAGTGTAAGTCCTTCTCCACAAGGATGCTAACCAGAGGGTATAGCATGTCTCTGAAGAATGGAGTACAACTTCTTCTTGGTCAGGGTTATAATAAAAAGCATGATTTTTGAAAGCATTCTCACTTTACTTTTAGTGCCTAAAACTTTTGCACACTACTGTTTATACAGTATATATGTGATATACTATACTAGGTCTTCATATTCCATTAATATTATTAGATGCCTTCCCATAGTGTTTGTGAAAATTTAACTTTACAGTCAGAGAATATCTGGATAATTCTGATGGAATAATATTTAAAAAAAATTATATGATACATAAATCAATCTATGAAGTTTATGTAATGTAACAATTGCAATTTATAGGACTGTTGTTAAACAGTGTGTTGACAGCATTTATTTATATCCACACTCCAAGGCAGCTTGAAGCGTGATGTGTTTCCGTTTATGTGCCTGTGTGTGAAATGGTGTGATGGGAAACAGGTGACTGCATCACCAGTGCAGATGAAGGTCAATGAAATGGTAAAGCACAGGTTAGAGACCAAATGTCAGAAATGTGGATGGACCATTAAAGGTCTGAAAGCATCACTTTTTCAGACCTGGACACAGAAATACATTTAGCTTATTCACAGTGCAGCTCAAAGACATACCGTATGTGCTGATAGACACACACACATGTTGAAAATGCATGCAGAGACACTATACACACACATACAACACACACACTATGCCAGGGAGAGTCTTGTCCTTTCCACACTGTGTATATGCAGTGTTAAAATCAGTCATCTTAATTAGTCCAGACACTATAACCTGCTGGTAATGAATAAGAATTATATAGTTAAGAAGTAGACAGCAAGGAGAACTGTGTATATGTGTTTGTTACCAAAGTAGGAGGTGTGCATGTTTATATCATCAATACAGTAATTAATGCACCTTAAATATTCAATGCATCATGACTTGGGCAAAGGTAGGTGAGGCATGACGGATGAATGAGAAAATATACATGCAACAGAAGGGTTATCTCCTTGGCAACTGAAGGTTGCCTCACATATGACTATTTTTCTCTTGTCTTTTTTCTGTGTGCATGCATATACTGTTCTGGATGTTTGTCCATTTAACTACCGTATTTAACATTGAGCTAACTACATAGTCAGTGACTTTTTCTGCATAGTTGTACATAAATCACTGTATTAAGCATACTGGAGGCCTAGCAGGTCAAACAAGTGTATGTTGAGAGGTTAAGCATCAGATTGGTTCATAGCAGTGCTGAGCTGATTAATCAGCTGATCATTAATACAGGTTTATATTGTACACCAGGCTTCTTTTTTGACATCAGCAAGAAAATGAATTAAATGTACTTGTTTGATTACTCAAATTCAGCTAGCATGATTGCTTGAGTCGTCATTCAATGAAAACACTTTTACAGTATCTTTAACCGGCATCTCAGTTCTTCCATTTAGTCTGTCTGTTTAACACACACGCATGCACCATGTTACAAATAGAGTTGTTAAATAATGTAGAGCGCATGCAGCCTTGATCCCAGCACTAGCGAGTGGATCACACCGTTCCTCCTTTTTTACTACTTTCTGTTATTCCAAATTTCAGATGAAATGAAATGAGAAGAGTGAACCCTATTTCTCTCTCTGCTCCATACCTGGCTGTCTCTCTTGAGTTTTTTTTTTTTTCTCATAGTCCTATTCTCTCCATCAGCTCTTACTACCTCTCCTACCACCATCCTCCACCTGCTGTGTTTTCACCTGTCCTTATATCTCTCTCTCATTCTTCCCCTCTGTCTCTCTCTATCACTGGGGAGTGCTGGTTTCATTACAATCAATAATGATGATTGAGCTGTCTGCTGTTGACAATGAGATAACCTGTCACAATTGGTTTTGTTGTGGTTTGCTGTTTGGCTTCTTTTCTACATGAATTTGTAAAGGATGGATCTTTTATATTAAATTTGCCATTTGCTATGGCTTGCTACATCTACAACTCTTGATAGTCATATGTATGAAGAGCTGTTGACCAGGGATTGTGTTTTGGCTGCTGGGAGGCTGAGGATATGGTTGGAGTATTGCTGTGTGATGCAAGGAGCGGCAACCTATAGTAACTAAATGGTATCCAAACGGTGCCCTTGGTATCCAGTGTCCAGTAATGCAGTGAAGTGCTACACAGAATAATATTGCAACAAAATGAAGTTAGACACATACCCTTCTGATTTAGTATTGCATATTCAGAAAATTGTGGTACATGATTTAAATAAGAAGCCAGAATATCCGGACGTTCAGTCTCTTGTATAGGTCTGGGTGTACCTCATAAATACTGGACCCTAAACTTCCTGTGAAGTTAGGCCCTTCTTGTCTGGGTAATACATGTTGTTCAAATTTTACGCCTCCAGTTTGTACTGCAGGTTTTGTATTAGAAATACCCATGGCCAAGCGTAAACTGAGATCATCAGCTGAGATTACATCACCAGTGTTATTTTTTTCAAAATTGACAAAGCTATCCCGAAGACAAAAAATACCTTATGCAACTGTTTTCACAAGCTTAATAGTGCTTACCATATTAAGTAAATTGATATTAGCATGATAAATACGAGTGCCCCTTTAAGTTTCTGTCAGTTTGCAGTATCAGTCAATATTACTGTAATTGGCCCGGAGTTGAATACTCCATGTATTGTAGAATGCACTAATAGCTGTGTCTGTTGCTTTGCAGTTTAATGTTGATTCTTTTTCTCTACAGTTGAAGAAACCATTAACCTAAATTCTCAGGAAAAACAAACAACGAGTGGCCTTGTCATGTCCATAATCTGATATCTCAAGTTTCCATTTCTGAACAATCATAATATTATTTTCTAATTCAGTTGAATTCCCGCAGGATTCGTGTTTTGATGTAAATGTTTTTTGGTTTCCCAGAGTGCAGGAGTAACTGCATATTGATGTTTGTTTTCATTTCTCCTTCATGTTGCATATGTCTCCGTGGAGAGAACAAACCTTCTAGTCCTGTGCACAGCTCACTGACCGAAGGCCTTTGAGGTGCTGCCACTCGTCTCTGCAGTTCCCTTCTCTTTGTGCTCTGTCCAACAAAAGTAATGATGTCTTTGAGAACGACAGAACTTCCTGCCTCTCTGAAACAAGGGCTGTAGCCCAGCCAGTGGCTTGCATTAATACAAGGCTTTTATTGTAAACAGTGATAGAGCCAACTAATAAGGAGGCATTATAATTTAAAGTGTTTACTGCCTGCTAGTCATGGTTACCTCATACTCTAAGTTGAGAATTTGTGGAACTGCCATTTTATGAGCTTCTCTGATCTTGATTTGGGTTCATTGCTCCTTTTTTGTTTTAGCTCCCCATACACATTGAAAAAAAAAGGTTCCCACTATTGTCAATCAGTATATCTGTCCCTAATGCTTTTATTGTTCCATCTGTCTCACTCTTGCAATCTTGCCATTTTCATTACTGTCTACAAACTAAAATGCAGAGTGTCCATTTTACAAAAAAATATGATTGGCCTTGATACTGCAAAAAAGAGAAAACATGTTGTGGTAGATTATTTGTGTCCCTACTCGCTCCTCTGTGGATTACCCAGAGGCCATCTGTGTTCCTCGCAGTGTTTGGTACCTGGGGGGCTTGTTGGAAACCAGGCCAACCCACATTTGTGTACCTCACACTGCACCATCTTTCTTCTGCACTGGTATTTCAAAGCGCTCTCTTACTCTCTCTCTCTCTCTCCCTCTCTCTGTCTCTCTCTCTCTCTCTCTCTCTCTCTCTCTATGTCTCTGTCTCGCTCTCTCTCTGTGTCCCCTCTGGTATGTGGACGGCACATCAATGGGAACATTAAAGGTTACAAGGCTTGACAAAACGACACATTCACAACTCCAACCTGACACTTTACTGTACCCCCTTTGATCCTGCCTTCACATACACAAGCTGTCTATTTCACTCAGGCTTCCTCACACACACACTCTGCGTCACACACTGCAGTTTCATGACCAGTTTGAAGAACTGGGAATTGAGAGAACTTTTACACATTTTAGAAAATGAGATTTTGTAGTGTACCTTCCCCGTAGTGTGATTTTGTTTGTTTGTTTTCTGAGTATTCAATTACTGGTAAATGTCAACGTTAAATATCAGGCACATTAAATATAACAGCAAGCTTTTGTGGCCCATGACCCCATTTCCACATCCAAGTTGTCATGTGAATTTTAATAAGAGATTATAATATAGAATATTGCTTTACTTTTTTAATATTGTCTTTACTGTTTTGGAAAGCCCTGGACTTTTGCGTGGTTTCATTTTCTGCAATTAAAAGAAAGTATATGTACAAATTAAATCACATTATCTTAAATACAAAATCAGTGAACAACTAAATCATACACTTTAAGTACACGGATAGATCTAGCTGTACAACTTTACAGTGTCAAAGTAAAATTAAATAAACTGCTCGTTCGATGCATTCAGGAAGATGAACAAAGGAAAAGGGGGACCACCTCAGAAAAGTGCAGAGAACACTCAAATGCAAATGTGCCAGCTGTCTAATTAGCTCACCTCATCCTGCTTCCAGGGAGTGTGTTCATGTGCTCATGTGACCGCCACATTCAACATTTACAGTATATTTAATTTTCATCAAATAATCAATAGTCATTATGATCCTTTATCAGAAACACTTTCCACTTCCAAGGTTGAGAAATGTGTGCACTACTGGGATGGTTGAGTATGAGGCGTGATCTGTATGTAGTGAACATTAAGTGAAAGGGCACAGGCTTTTTTACCCTGCACCTTTCCAGAAAACACATAACACATATTCTCATTATTTTTGCCACACTGAATGGCAGAATATTTTGCATTGTTTCGTGCGATGCCAGTCAGTTCGATATCTTTGATATGAGGAAATGATTGTTCCCAGTGTGATTGTGTTATGTGGCTTAAAGAAGACAGATATTTGTGCATTTGTTCCGGGAGTTTGTGTGCCAAGGCCGGTGTTAGTCTCTGGGCTTCCTTTCCCAATTATTTTTCTCATTGTGTCTAATTATACAACAATCTGGTGTCTTTGTTTCGGCTTGTTTAATGCAGCCATGTTCACAGGTGTACAGCGGCAGGCATCAGGAGTAGCTCTAGTGTCACACAGCACATGTGTGTTGTAATACACTGCTGTAGTAGTTTGCTGTGCTCGTTCTAGAAAGACTTTTACACAATGGATAGGACCAGAGGACCAAAGTACGTAAATAAAACAAAATGTTAACCAAAATCACACAGCGAAGAAACAGTTTCTTACCATTCATTATTTAAGTGATCATAGCCTTTTGACCAATTAGCCTCTGTCTTCTACCTCTAAATTTTCCTCACAGCTACCCTCTGCCTAACACATCAAAACAGCATGCACATATAAGCCAACCAGCTACAACCATCCAGCCTGTGGTGCTGCACTTCTTTTCTTCATCAATCCGTCACCCAATCAGTTGAACTTTCCACTAATTATTTTATTCATTCATTCAAAGATTTCGTTCTGGGACTAAATTAAAAAAGCAAGTGGGTAAGAGGTGTCTTGTGTTTACCCCCTCCTTCATAAATGTAATTGAATGGGTTCTCTATTTGGATAGGATATACAGAGAGAAAAACCAAAGAAAGTTTAGGCTGTTTCCTATTGTGAAGGTCGGAGGAAAACAACTTTCAGCAATTCTCGAGCCATATAAAGCCACAATATCTGAGCAGTTAACTATATTGACTGAATTATAAATTGCCGCTGACTTTCTTTATTCACCTTTAACCTGGCTTTTCATGATTACACTGCAGAGGTGAACTGGAGAAATTATCCCACATGCACACAGTGATCCTTGTCTGGTCCTTGTCATATGGCAATGAATTGGGTATTGGTATCTGCCCTATAAATTTCTATTTGATACTTCAAACTGACATTGCTATTAGGCACTAACAGTCCGGCACTCGCAGATTAAAACATGGGTAATGGAGTGTCTCAGCAGTGAGAGATTACCACAGTGTGGAACGGTGTTGAACATATAAGGAGTCAGCTCAGGCTTTTCTCCTTGATTGGTTAGATGAATTGAACCCCCACCCATGCTCTGGCTTATATATTTACACACAAATTGACGACAGGTCCTATTTCTTATTGCCTTATTTCCTGGGTTAAATACTCTGTTAAAGACCCCGTTAATACTCTACCACAGCACATTGGTGTTAACAGGTGGCATTCATAAAGCGAGGCCAGTCATGCATATCACTCTCATCATGCCACTCTTCCAGGCATGCACCTGCTCACTCTCTGTATGTACACAGACATGATACTGTGGGACTGAGAATCAGACATTTTACAGCAAGCACTTTGGCTATCGTGTTTTTAAAAAAAAAAAAAAAACATTATAAAGCACTAAAGTCTTCAATTGTGAAAGTCACTTTTGCTGTTATTTCGGAGTAATAACGTTTCCTTGTTTGTTTGCTTCTTTCCCTGCATATTCCAGACAGAATACTTTTTTGATTAGCTGGGTGCAGTGGGCCTTAGGTGCGTTGGTATACCACAGTAATTACACTGTCAGTCAAAACCAGATGGCTGGTGGCTAAAAGGTGGAAGTCGCCTGGAAGTTTCCAGAGTCTTTTGTTTTGTTGTTAGGGAACAAAAATATAATTTCTTAATACTTCCTACTGAATGGTTCTACTGCCTGCATGTGTGCTGTTTGTTTAATTAGTTTTTAGCACTTATATTCTTTTTAAAATGCAGGGACTATTTAAAATATTCAAGCTGAAAAGAAATACATACCTTTTTTATATAGATGAAAATTAATAGAAACAAGAACTTGATTATTATTGCTGTCTTAATCTTATTCAGACAAACATTTTTCCTAGTATAGTTCTGTCTGTTTTTTTGAGTAAACATATATTGATAGTACGTTATCAGACATACTCACCTAGCATGTACATGTCTCTCTCTGTCTCTTCCCTAAACAGATTGTGTTTGAAGGAATACGAGGCCCGAGTTTCGAGGGGGATATTGCCATTGATGACGTGTCCATCACTATAGGGAAATGCAAGCAGGAGAACACTGTAGCCAGCGCAGGTAAGACAGGTAAGATAGAATGTGACTTTTTTGAGTGGAGAGATGATATCATAAGCCCCTAGAAAAAGACACAATCATTGTTTTGATCCTCTTTTCAGATAAACTTTTCCACAGACAAACCAATAAAGCCTGTGTTGAGAAGCTGAACTGATTTCGACAGAAAATAAATTAATTGAGGGGGAGCAGAGAAGGGCATTAAAACAGAACTTTCAGGGAAGAAAAATCTTATCTTATATAATCAGTGTTTGAGGGGTGTGGGAATATATCTCAGAGAAAAATATCATCAGTGTGGAGGCTGTATGGAGACACCACAGGACACCAGCATGTAGGCGAGTTGGAAACCTCATCTTTATTTGTGGTCCTTCCTCAGCCATTTTTGTGTCTTCTAACTTTCCCTGCTGTCTTCTCCCCAACGACCTTCATTAAATCTTGTCATGTTTCCTCTTACCTTCTGTTCTCTATTAGCGATCTAGCCTTTATTACCTGCACATCTCCGCACACTGGTCTTCATCTTTAACAGCCCCTGTTATTTACCCTTCAGTGAGAAAGATTATGGTAAGAGAGTATTTGTACTGATAAGGATTTATAGAAAAAGAGCATAGGCAAAAAATAATGAGAAATACAGCTATATATGTACAATTAGTTTCAAAACAAGCTCTCTGCCAATAGATAGATACAATTTTGCCACTAATAAATATTGTTTGTGAGGGGCATTTTGTCTTAAGGGTAAACCAGAAATAAAATGCAATGAGTTAAATGGAATGTGTACAGGTTCGCTTGTGGAGAGAGAGACAGAGAGAGATGGAGAATAGGTCAAAGATAGAGAATGACTGACAGTATGTGTGGATGGGTGGGTGGATCTGTGTGTGTGTGTTTAGAGTGAGACAAGAAAGAAAGGGAAATACATGGAGAGATAAATGGGTTCAAGGACTAGATGAAACCAAAAGCAGTTTAGCAATAGTAAGAGCATAGAAAGACACACAGAGATAACTATTGTATTAGTGAGCCACATTATTGGCTCACTAATACAATAGTTATCTCTTAACCATTGTTCAGCCAGTTTGACTTCATGGTTTTGTCGCATACACCTGTGCTGAAAACCTACAAGCTTGTCACAAGACCTGCTGCAAGAAAAACATTAAAGCCATGGAAACAACAGAAAACAGCAAAAATGAGAAAGTGAATTTACTGACAACCTGCTTTTACCTCCTCAAGTCCTCAGTGTGAGATGCCTGCGTATGAGTGTATTTGGATGTGTGCAATATCACACATATGTGCATGTAAAGACACTGGCGGGCGCAGTGAATAATGGATGAAGGTGTAAACAGGAAGAGGAAAGCTCGTGAGGTCTCTGAGTGTGCATGTGTCCTGCAGGTTTTGTGCAGACAGATGGGTAAGTATCAGGCAGGTGACTGAAGAAGCTTTGCCACTATAAGAAACTCAAATGTGTCTGTTTATACATATTTTGCCACCATGGAGTTGGTGAAGTAAAATGAGAATTAGAGAAGGATTAAACTTAACTCATGTTTGCCAGGTATTATAAATTTGAAGGGAATATGACTCAGAGGAAAATGTAAAATCATTAACAACATACCACCAATTATGCTTAACAAAATATGCACACGATCTCATATAGTATAATATAATATATATAATTAGACTAGACTAAGCTTTCTTCGTCAAGAATATTTTTGCCTCAAAAGTGCACATTTAGATAGACAGATACATACATACATACACACACACATACATACATACATATATACATACATACGTACATACGTACATACACACACATGCTAATACATATACATTACATGTGTATCTATAAGTGGATGTATACATGTAAGCCTTGTATACATACACTCACAGGTATGCACATAAACAAATAAACACATTTGACAAATGTGGTTCACACATTCTCACACAAGCATGCACACACATTAACTTCAGGTTAAGTACGTACACACACGTAGCACTGTTATCCTACAGCCCTCTGCAAAAGAAGAATGATTTCCTGTTACTTGTTTGATGCAACTCCACCTGCATAAATCACAGAGGTCCACCAGGCTCAGATGTGTTTGTAGGAGAGGATGTGGTGGAAAGCAAGCTTGCTTATTTACTACCTTGGTGTTTGGCTTATTTTCTCCTTTTTCCATTGAAAAATCTTAGCTCCTTTTTCAGAAATAAGAACTGCCAGCAACAGTGCGCTCTGAACACTCTCTGAAATTTCTTTTTTAGAATTTTTTAGATTTACACTTAAATACGAGTAACTGATCCTCATGTGTATGGACTAGGGACCAGTTAGCTTCCAGTTAGTCCGTTAAAATGAGGAGTAGTTTAAACTGAAATGGTAGATCCCTCCGTGATTGACCAATCACAGTTTAGCAAGCTTAGCTTAGCTGCAACCATTAGTACGTCTAGCTAACATCACTAACAGTAGTAGCCTAGGTTTGCTTCCAAGGCCAAGAGTTGGTTTACAAAGCCCTGTTCACAACTGGCACACCCACTGAATATTATTTCCGCAATGTCTGCACGCTGGTCCTGGATGCTATCTGAGTTTTGAGTAACATTAGCAGGTCTGTCCTGCTGTTTCGGGGATTTGGGGAAGTTTACATTTCTGTGCCAGATTGTGTGCATAGTGAGTGTGCGGTTGAGAGAGGGAGAAAGAGCATGTGTGCGACAGTGGTGACCAGAGCAGAGAGTATGAAGTTAAACGTAGCAGTATAGTGTGTGTGTACAGTTTACTCTAGTTGTCCATGAATAAATGTTGCAACCCCTTAAGACCCGAACCATGTTTCCGTGTCTTGAGGGGGTTTGCTCCTGTTTTTTTCTTTTTTCTTCCGTCTCCACTCAACAGGCCTCTCTCCTTTCTCAATGTGAAATGATAAAACACAGTTTGTATTTTATTTATTTATTTATTTTTTCAACAACAGCCCTCCTTTCAACGTTGGTAACATGGTGTGGTATGTGCAAAATATTGTGCAAAATATTCTTGTGGCACAGAAAAAAGCCCTAAACACTAATTGCGGATGTGTCTGCACTCATCCTCAGGCTTGAACGTAGCCTCAAGCCAAAGAGATAAATATGATCTGTTATCTACTTAGCCTGTAGTTGATATAAAGGTTTGTCTGTTATTTATTAAATGTTTACAAGGAAAGTGTTTGTTTGTTTTTTTTGTTTGTTTGTTTGTGAGACCATTGGTAAAGTCAAACATGAAATAGATTACTACAACAAATGTGTTTTAAATTTGAATGGAGTCCACTTAAATTTGTCTGAGCTATTTATTTATCCTGGAATTATTTTTTAAAATTAACACTCACGCAGCACATGTGATATGCAATATCAGCCAAGGTTTTTTTTTTTTTCTTTTAGGCTCAGAAGAATAAATTATAATACAAGGACATGTATTTGTTGGAGCTTTGCTATAAAACATTATTAAGTTGTGAATCATCTGGTCAAAACAGTTTATATACGTGTCAACTAATATGACATCTCTGTTGTTTTTTTGTTGTTGTTCTTTCCATAGTTTTGATCGGTGGATCGCATTCACTCCCATTGCCCAGCTGGCTGACCTTTGGCCTTTCCTGTTTCCTGTTGCTACTCTATAGATGATGAGCACTTGCCACAGCACCACCGTCTGTGCTGACAGACACTGCCCTGACTTACGCTCTTCTACTTCTTTCTCGACCCTTCTCCCTGTCTTCTCCTCTACTTACCTGTCTTCTTACCTGTCTGTCCCTATCTGCACATTGTCTTTCTATCCTTCATGCATCCATTTTATCCGTCTTGCTTAGATAAAAAATAACACAAAGTATGTTTTCTCCTCCTTCGCTTTCTTTAAACACTTCCCTCCAGAAGCGCAGTATAACCAACCGATGCTCATACTGTATTTAAGACGAAACATATTTCAGATACTCAAATTTGTCAATCTATTAATCGGGTTAGATTCACTTTATCCATATCGTAGTTATCACTTCATCAACCTTCTTCATCCATGCGCGCACCCTCTCATGTATCTCCACTCCCCTGAACCACAATCCTCAACAGCCCTACTCCGCCCTATTCTTCAGACACACCAAAGTGTCGGACACTTTACCAAAGATGACGAAGGACCTGAGGGAATAAAATGAGGGAACAGGGATTCCATGAAGTTAAAGAGAAGAAGTGGGAAAACCCATTTTCGCAGAGACTTTCTTTTGCCGTCCCACTCTGGGACCATGGGATCTACTGAACGACAAAGAGACAGATAGAAAAACAGATGAATGAATGAATAAATAAACAAATGAACGTTGAGGAAAGGACAAACAAGAAACAGAGGATAAAGAAGGGTGCTCCCAGTAGCCTCCCTGCTTGACCTCTGCTTGCCACAAGAGACGAACCTCAGTGCGGATTATACGTGTACATTTATCTATATATATTAAATATAACAAAGTTTAAACTAAAACACAACTAGGACAGTGGAGGACTTTACAAAGTGAAATTAAAGAAGCACAATGTTTATACAACCTCTGCTGTTCCTTTGAGTTTTATTCTACTTATTATGTGATGTTGCAATTTGTCAGACCAACTCAATGTTTTTGATATTTTGCTTATTTTGTTTTTGTTTATGGCGTTACAAGGGTCAAGGGCAATGGGTAATAAAGTATTATATTAATATTTATGAGAGGTAAATGAGATTATTTGTGATCCAGAACCTGAATTGAGCACGTGCAGGACTGGGCAAGGATGACCCAGCCACCTGGATAGAAATCTCAACTTTCTGAAGATAGTTTGTTAACACACACACACAAATACACAGTTTTCCTTGCTGATGTCACAGTCAGCCCCTCGACTCATCCTCTGCCTCATCTTTGAATGACACAGAAGGAAATCCATACATGAAAGATGCACCTTTCACATTTCTGCTACCTTGGTGTGATCCACCCAACACTGGACTTCATAATGCAGATGTCTGGAGTTATCAACTGAAACAGTATAGCTGGACATACCTCTAATGAGTATGAAGAGAAAACTGTGTGATATGGGAGGCAGGAAAGGGTCTGGAATGAGTTCAGATGAAGATATGTGATCAGTAAGCTCTTCTTTCTCGACAGGATTATGAATGTCATGTATGAATTTCCCATACACATGAGTGAAAGATGGAAAAGACTATCAGTATCTAGCAGGTTGTGCAGTGTGGATTGCATATCATATTCTCTGTCATTGTTTAATTACATTGAATGTCTGTAGTGTACGCAATTTTCATAATCACATAGATATGATTGTTAAAGTTAAGCAATACTCATATCTATAGATCTATATACAATAGTTTATGATTGCATTTCAGCCTTTCAGTCTGCAGAAAAAAAAACCCCATCTAAAATACATCAAAATGCATAATTTATCAGTTCAGATTTATAATTATATGTATATTCATTATCTGTGTATCCATTAATCATAGCTGTAGCTAGTTTCAATCATTCAGGGGATAATGTGTTAGCAGTGTGCTGCATCATGCTTCAGCTTATCCCGAGAAACTCCAGTCTCCTCCACCAACTGATCTGCTTCATTACATGCATTGCTGTAGGTGTGAATAAGTCTTTTCCAGCAGCTCATGTGATTCTGTCAGCCTATATTATATCATGTCATGTCATGTTGATTTGATCATTTCACTTGTTTATTGTTTTTCTTATTTCATTTTGTATTTACCGTAATGCTTATTGTTGTGTGTCCACAATGTCTCCATTATACTGTATCATTGCCGGCATTCAGTTCCCACAAGGGTCTGTAGGGCATGTTGGACAAATCTGTGAGATGCCACAGACAGTAGTGTACTATGAGAACTAATTAAACAAGCGACATAAGCAAACTCCCACCTTTCCAAAAATGTTTACTGTATCTTAGCTTTATCCCTCCCATCAGTTATTTACTTTTATCTGATAAGTGCACTTGACAGCAGGTTACCCTGGCATTTCATATGCTACCAACTCATTTTCTCATACTGGCTCATATTTAATGGCAGTAGTAACAGGTAAGATACTACCATTACTGTCACATTTGGACATGTGACAGAATACTGTGGAAATCTTAAACTGTGTTGTCTATAACCTTTGTAATATCTCCAAAATTGACACACACACACACATTGGTTGTGTATTGTCTTTGTATGACAACTCATACATTAGAAGATAGTCTACTATCAAACCTGAAACTCAAATCAAAGCACAGTATAGACAAGTGTAGCAATATATCAAGGGTAGGAAGTAAATTGTATCCATCTACTTCTGTACGATAGAGCAACGTTTATTTTATTTTATTTTATTTTATTTTATTTTATTTTATTTTATTTTATTTTATTTTATTTTATTTTATTTTATTTTATTTTATTTTATTTTATTTTATTTTATTTTATTTTATTTTATTATTTTAAGCACCTTTTCCAACAGAATGTAAATCTAAGTAACAAGTATCTTTTTTTTTCTTTTAATATTTATGGCATAAACATCATTTTACATTTTACAGGACAGATACAAAGTGTAGTATGAAAATATCAGAATTAAGTGCATCATTAGTTTCCAAATATAACATCTGCCAATAAAAGGAACATATAAAGTACCGAAGCAATATAAAACCTTTTGTCAATTAATATCTGTCCTAGGTGACATGCTTTAGTAGCAAACACACAATTAACGTATTTAACCTGTTAATCATCAGAGAGTGAGTAACTGTGCTAGAGGTAATAGAAATGTAATTATTATGAGTCATATATTGGAGATAAAGAAAAGGTTAATGATACAGTACATTGATTTTAACTTGACTGTATCATTGTATTCAGTAATAATAGAACCAAACTCAAATTCAATAAAGTCATTACCTGTACAGGTTTTTTAAAGATTATGATGAAACAGTCATAAACATCTTATTAGTTTACTGACATATTGACGCTACAAGAGGATGTCCAAAAGTTAAAACTGCACTCTATATATTGGACAGGCTCAAAATACCTCCAGAATTAATTTAGCTTATTTCAGATCCAGTTTTAAGTTATTTTGATAAAGATAAACCAAAGAGATTTTTTTTTTCTTACCACAGTAATTAGCAAATGACCTGAGCAGAATAAAATATGTTTTCTTGTTTCAGGTGATTTGTGGTTAAATTCCCTTTCTTTGTATTCTTTGTAATATGGTGGATCATTCATTTATTTAAATAGAATCCACATTACGTTGTCCTGTTTCTCTTTCAATGTGTACATCTATTGAAAGGCTAGGCAGTGAAACGCCAGGGCTCAGTGTAGTTCAGTGTATGTGTCTATTGAACATGAGCGACCTCGTCATTTCCACTTTCTGTTAGCAACATCCTTGTTCATCTCTTTACTGAGCTGCACATGTACACATTCACATGCTTTCTTGCCATGCAGATAAATAATAACAACTGGAATGACACACTGACTGTTAATCTTCCACCTATACTGTATGCTGTGTGTTTCAGTCTTGAATGGATTGGATTTGACATGTATGAGACAGTCTGAAATTAGACTCTGCCCCCTCCTTGACTGTAAAAGCTGCCAATAAACTGATCAACTGTGTGGCAACAGATCAAGTATTCTTCTTCATAAGAGTAAATGAAGCGAGCCACAGTCATTTTCTTTTTTGGTGGGAAATAAGATATGTAGAAACAATCAGTGTCTGAATGCTGGTAATTCCTGGGTAATGCTTACTCGTAATGTTACCAAAAACATATTTTCAGCCTTGGTTTTCCAAAACACTGTGACCCTTGCTCTGGTTTGCCATACAAAGGTTCAAGATAGTTATACCTAACTGACCATCATGCGTTGTAAGTCCATAAATAACGAGTGAGTGAGTGAGTGAGTGAGTGAGTGAGTGAGTGAGTGAGTGAGTGAGTGAGTGAGTGAGACATTAGCTTCAAATTGAACTTTATGATATTTTGTCTGCTGTAGTCTGTGGCATCAAATGTTTTGCAAAGCAGCTTCACAGTGATGAAACCTTATGAGTATCCACTAGACTTTTGTAATCCACTGGCAAACAGTGCATTGGTTATTGTATAGCATACAGTACAAATACACGCTGACTGTCAGGTTTTTACGGCATACAGCAGTTTATGTATTGATCCATTTTTAAACAAAAGTTGGGAAATGCACCTTTACTGGGATGAGAAGGGTATCAAACAATGCTGGGTGTTGTACAGTAAACCTATGTTATGTACTAAAGTATTTTAGAGGAAAAATATATTTGAAATATGACTCTGAAAGGTAAATAAACATAAATGAAACAAAAAGGTCTATTTATTATCCTTTGTTGCTGCAGTGGCTCATGTATGAAAAGGGAATATACAGAATGTAAAGCAATATTTAAATATTTTTGGAGAATATGCATATGCACTTTCTGGCAGACAGCTTGATTAGAAGATCATTACCATTCTCGCGTCTGTGCGGTAAATATGGAGCTACATCCGGCAGCAGCGATTATCTTAAATTAGCACAAGAATTGGAAACAAGGCTAGCATGTCCAACGGTAACAAAATCGATCTACCACCATCTCCAAAACTCTTTATGTTACATGCTGATCATCATAAAGTGAGAATGTGCCACAAAACTTATTAAGAATACAATCATTTATAAGAGTGAGATATTTCAATGCAAGCAATAGAAATGTAGTCTCAATGTAATCTGAGTGATAGTTTTCAGACGAGAAAGTTAAAGAGAGAGCGTTAAAGGTACATCGAAATATAATTTCACCATATCATTGTAAACAATAATAGAACCAATAAAAAGAAACACATAAGTTAAAAGAACAAATCGAAATGTAAAAATATTTGAGCGGGTATACGGGTACAAGAGGAATTTAAAGTTTTTGTCCACTGATATCTAAACACACACATCTTCCTATGTCTCGCCATATTGTTCTGTTAGCTACTATGACCCACAAACAGTGAAGTGCTTGTTTTATTTGTGTGGCATGAACACAACACCATTGAAACCGTTTCACGTTTTGTTAGGAAGAGAAAAGACAGGGATTTAGATGTAAAAATACTGTGATACTGATTTTATATATATTTATAATGAGATATAAATGAACAATTAACACAGGGACAAAGGATTAAAATTAGAAAAAAAATTATTTTTTAATTTATTTTCATTTCATTTAAGTTCAAAAACTTAAACCCTTTAAAACGTGTGATTCTATTAGTGCATCTTGATGACATCAGATTGAGTCATGAAGTTCAATGACATGTTCAAGTCTTGGCTTTGTAAAGAGTGATTAAATACCTGTGGAGCATGTGTGACTCATTGCAGTGCTGGCGAAGTGTTTCAAGTGCTCGTATTGCCAGGGATACCTCACGATGCAACCTTTTAACTAGAAAATACATCACAACAGCAGGGGGGTAATTACACAAGTGCTACAGGTGCCTAAAGATTCTAATTACTTCACTCACAATATTACTCATTAGGTATGATTAATGGATCAACATGTTATGACTGCTTTCAAATAAACAAAAATAAAACATAGAGCACATAACTTCACAGTGTGTGTCCCCCATCAAACGCGTGCCATCAAAAATTATTCACGTAAGAATACCCTTAAATAATGATACGGTCTGAACCATTTCTGTAACTGTTTTATTTCCGTGTATGTTGTCTTGATTTCACCCTCATATTTCTAGAGGAGGTGATAGCAGTAATTAATGAGAATTCTTAGGAATTAATAAATTATTAGACAAATTTTCGCACTTGCTCACTAATGACTTTGCTGCCAAGGCTGCTAGTTCATGCGTGCCTAATTTGTGAGATGTGTGTAAAAGTGTAATGAACTACTGCTGCTTTCCCCCATCTTTCAGCACCATAGCCAAGGATGTCACTACAAAGTCACACCATCAAAATGAATACAGTCATCATTTATACACCAAGGGTGTGTATTTATGCTCTCACCTGCTTTGGCATTATCACTGCCTCTAAATGTGTTTTGTCACTTTCTTTCTTCCCCCCCATTTGTTTTTCCTTCAGTATTTTTCCCCTCTAACACCATCTCCCATTTCAGTTCTACCACAACTAAAATAGTTTAAAATACAGGCCAAAAAGAACTACAGAGAATCGGTCTAGTTTTGATCTTGGTATAAAGTTGCGCCTGCATAGTTTGTGACTTCAGTCTGAAGAGCTAGAAAAAGTGATAGGTGTCATATAGTTAATTTTTTCATCTATTTGAGTCTTTTGCTGTTAATTTTGACCTTTGACTTCTAGCAAGAGAGCTTTCTCCTCTCGGAACAAACTTCAAGGTCCAGCTGAGACTCTCTCTCTGTGTCTTTCTCTCACGCACATATACACCAGCTCTACCATAATTTTTCTCGGAAATGCTTACATTTATATTCAGTTTTATATTTCTTTCATATTTGATTTGATATTTCAGAATTTGGTCTAATGTTTCTGCACGAGATTGAAATTACAGGTGTTGGTTGTTCAGATGTGGATGTCATGCATTCCTCTCTTTCCCCTCTTTCTACACTTCTCTTTCTCAGTTGAGAAATGCAGAGATGTACAGACAAAGGTCTAATTAATGTGATGCTTTCTACTCTGAGCTGCCTCTTAGTGGAGCGTAGGGTGGGGGGGTTTGGGCTGAATGGTTCAGAGATGTGCTGTTCTTTTTCATTTGCTATCTGTGACACTGGGGAGGTGGGATTTGTTATTAAGCCCGTGACTCTAGTTGTCCATTACTTTTACGAAGAGGGCAGAAGGCCTTTGCTGTCGCCGCTGTTTGAATCAAAGATTACCCTGGGTTCATTATTGATAGGTCCAAGCTTTACTCCTGAGAAACCTGTATGACATCCAGATGCTTTCCTATAATCAATGTACATTTGTACAGTATGCTCAAAGCAGCACAGTACTTCACCCGAACCAGTTCCCGAGGTCTTGTTGCTGTGAATAAACCAATTACATACCTTTGCTCTGTATTATTTTCATTACCTTCCTCTTTTCCTTCCTCCAGAGAAAGCCAATGCATCTCATGGTTGAGAGCTTAGTGTTAAACACACAACTTAACATGTGCACTGCTCTCAAAGGAGTGCCAAACTTACTGAGAATATGCTCTGTTATGCTTGACAAGTGGATTCCATTTGTTTGATATTCAGCCACCAGAGATCTCATAGCTTTGTTCTAGATGCTCTGAGTATAGAGAAAGAAGATTCTACATCCGTATGATTGTCCTCTCTACATTATTCATCAAAAGCTACTCTTCTGTGCCTTCTTTAAATGCTTCCTCAGCGGCAGAAATCTGAAGGTAAAATGTTGAACTGTTCTGATAAATGTTTCATGGTCTCATGAGAACAATTTGGTATAAAGGACTCCAAATGACCTGAATATCCAACAAAGGTCATATCTTCCACATTTTCTTATTTCACACGCAAGTTTTGGGACTGTCTAAAGGTTGAAATAAACAATTAATTAATTAGTCATCAAATCCTGCTCATAAAACTACCCATATAAATGAATAAATAAAATAATAATCTGAATATGACAATGGACAAACACAGACAGACAAAAAGCAAATAAGTAGTACAGGCAGCATCTTAATGTGAGTATTAAAACCGCAAGCGGTGTTGTAGTCCCTCGCTCATGCTGCCCGCCGCTGCCTGACGTGTTACAGAGGTGCTGCAACGCTTGAAAAATAAATGCGGCTGTGAGAAATGCAGGAATCTGTAGGATTTCAATAGGTTTTCAATGGGCAAAAAAGCCATTGGTTTTCAATGGATAAAAATGCCATTGGCTTTAAATGGGCAAAATTTACATTGGTTTTCAATGGGGAAAATTCCAATGGTTTTCAATTGGGAAAATTCCCATTGATTTTCAATGAGGGAAAATGAAATTGAAAATAGCAGACTCCCTGTTGGGAAAAGTAAATTTGCGCAAGAGACTTTTTTGTTCATCTCCTTAGTCTACACATGTGTACCGAGTTTCATGTTCCAACTCTATAAAAACCCTTATGGGGAGGGGTTTTTGAAAATTTCAAGGGGGCGCTGTGGAGCCATTTTTTGCCGTACATGGGCGTGGCTCAACGGAATGTTAGAAGGTCCGCGCTTTTCCACGCTAGCAAATTTGGTGATCCAACGTGTTTCTTAAATTTGGTTTTATGCTGGCAAACTGTGAAACATGTATTTTTGGCCAAAGGAATTGATAGACGGAATTTTTCTCGAGATCTAGCGGCCACGCCCTTTGAGCTACGGATGCGCAGAGCACAACTTAAGATCAGCTGAGTCTGGAGATGTTGTCAGCCAAATTTGAAGTGGATTGGCTGAAATTCCTCGGACGAGTTGTTTTCAGTAGAGAAACTGAAATTCAAAATGGCCGACTTCCGGTTTGGAGTAGACCATTGGTGCCAGATACTTTTTTGTTCATCTGGTTATGGTACACAAGTGTACCAATTTTCATGTTCCAACTCCATAAAAACCCTTATGGGGAGGGGTTTTGAAATGTTCTAGGGGGCGCTGTTGAGCCATTTTTTACAATACATGGGTGTGGCCCAATGGGATGTTAGAAGGTGCGCGTCTTGTCTACGCTGCCAAATTTGGTGATCCTACGTGTTTCTTAAAGGCGCAAAAAAGGGAAACTTGTTTTTTGGCGCCAAAATCAAAAGACGGCGCGCCGCCACGCGGACGCCATTGTACGTAGCTGCATGACGTTCATATTGGAGCTTCAGCAAGTGGTTATAGATGTTTTAGAAGTGGAATGAAATTGATGCGTCAAAACATGTGGCGTCAGTATGTGTAAACGTAAAGGGTGGCGGCGTGGAGGCTATAAGCCCCGCCCATGGGCGTGGTCGGCATCAAACGACACAGGGTTCACCCTTCACCTGTGTATGAAATTTAAAGGCGATAGGATTTTTTGAAAGGCGTCAAAAAGGCAAACGTAAATTTTTGGCTAATGACCCAAAATGGCCGCGCTGCCACGCAAAGGCGGTTACTGGAAGCGGCACGCCGTTTGTTGTGCGGCTTCACCAACTTGTTTTCTGTTAGTCTATTGTCAGGAATGACAATAGAGATAAAGAGAATGACCTTAGACATAACAGGAATGACAATAGAGATAAAGACAATAGAGATAAAGACAATAGAGATAAAGAGAATGACAATAGACATAACAGGAATGACAATAGACATAAAAGTTATAGAGATAAAGACAATAGAGATAACAGGAATGACAATAGAGATAAAGAGAATGACCATAGACATAACAGGAATGACAATAGAGATAAAGACAATAGAGATAAAGAGAATGACAATAGAGATAAAGAGAATGACAATAGAGATAAAGACAATAGAGATAAAGAGAATGACAATAGAGTTAAAGACAATAGAGATAACAGGAATGACAATAGAGATAAAGACAATAGAGATAACAGGAATGACAATAGAGATAAAGAGAATGACCATAGACATAACATGAATGACAGTAGAGATAAAGAGAATGACAATAGACATAACAGGAATGACAGTAGAGATAAAACAATAGAGATAAAGATAATGACAATAGAGACAAAGAGAATGACAATAGAGATAAAGAGAATAGAGATAAAGAGAATGACAATAGAGATAAAGACAATAGAGATAACAGGAATGACAATAGAGATAAAGACAATAGAGATAACAGGAATGACAATAGAGATAAAGACAATAGAGATAACAGGAATGACAATAGAGATAAAGAGAATAGAGATAAAGAGAATGACAATAGAGATAAAGACAATAGAGATAAAGATAATGACAATAGAGACAAAGAGAATGACAATAGAGATAAAGACAATAGAGATAACAGGAATGACAATAGAGATAAAGACAATAGAGATAACAGGAATGACAATAGAGATAAAGAGAATGACCATAGACATAACAGTAATGACAATAGAGATAAAGACAATAGAGATAAAGATAATGACAATAGAAACAAAGAGAATGACAATAGAGATAAAGACAATAGAGATAAAGAGAATCACAATAGAGATAAAGACAATAGAGATAAAGAGAATGACAATAGAGATAAAGACAATAGAGATAAAGAGAATGGCAATAGAGATAAAGAGAATGACAATAGAGATAAAGAGAATTACAATAGACATAACAGGAATGACAATAGAGCTAAAGACAATAGAGATAAAGAGAATGACAATAGAGATAAAGAGAATGACAATAGACATAACAGGAATGACAATAGAGATAAAGACAATAGAGATAAAGAGAATGACAATAGAGACAAAGAGAATGACAATAGAGATAAAGACAATAGAGATAAAGAGAATGACAATAGACATAAAGACAATAGAGATAAAGAGAATGACAATAGAGATAAAGACAATAGAGATAACAGGAATGACAATAGAGATAAAGACAATAGAGATAAAGAGAATGACAATAGAGATAAAGACAATAGAGATAAAGAGAATGACAATAGAGATAAAGACAATAGAGATAACAGGAATGACAATAGAGATAAAGACAATAGAGATAACAGGAATGACAATAGAGATAAAGAGAATGACCATAGACATAACAGGAATGACAATAGAGATAAAGACAATAGAGATAAAGAGAATGACAATAGAGATAAAGAGAATGACAATAGAGATAAAGACAATAGATAAAGAGAATGACAATAGAGATAAAGACAATAGAGATAACAGGAATGACAATAGAGATAAAGACAATAGAGATAACAGGAATGACAATAGAGATAAAGAGAATGACCATAGACATAACAGGAATGACAATAGAGATAAAGAGAATGACAATAGACATAACAGGAATGCCAATAGAGATAAAGACAATAGAGATAAAGAGAATGACAATAGAGACAAAGAGAATGACAATAGAGATAAAGACAATAGAGATAAAGAGAATGACAATAGACATAAAGACAATAGAGATAAAGAGAATGACAATAGAGATAAAGACAATAGAGATAACAGGAATGACAATAGAGATAAAGACAATAGAGATAACAGGAATGACAATAGAGATAAAGAGAATGACCATAGACATAACAGGAATGACAATAGAGATAAAGACAATAGAGATAAAGAGAATGACAATAGAGAGAAAGACAATAGAGATAAAGAGAATGACAATAGAGATAAAGACAATAGAGATAACAGGAATGACAATAGAGATAAAGACAATAGAGATAACAGGAATGACAATAGAGATAAAGAGAATGACCATAGACATAACAGGAATGACAATAGAGATAAAGACAATAGAGATAAAGAGAATGACAATAGAGATAAAGAGAATGACAATAGAGATAAAGACAATAGATGAAGAGAATGACAATAGAGATAAAGACAATAGAGATAACAGGAATGACAATAGAGATAAAGACAATAGAGATAACAGGAATGACAATAGAGATAAAGAGAATGACCATAGACATAACAGGAATGACAATAGAGATAAAGAGAATGACAATAGAGATAAAGAGAATGACAATAGACATAACAGGAATGACAATAGAGATAAAGACAATAGAGATAAAGATAATGACAATAGAGACAAAAAAAGGCAATAGAGAGAAAGAGAATAGAGATAAAGAGAATGACAATAGAGATAAAGACAATATAGATAACAGGAATGGCAATAGAGATAAAGACAATAGAGATAACAGGAATGACAATAGAGATAAAGACAATAGAGATAACAGGAATGACAATAGAGATAAAGAGAATGACAATAGACATAACAGGAATGACAATAGAGATAAAGACAATAGAGATAAAGAGAATGACAATAGAGACAAAGAGAATGACAATAGAGATAAAGACAATAGAGATAAAGAGAATGACAATAGACATAACAGGAATGACAATAGAGATAAAGACAATAGAGATAAAGAGAATGACAATAGAGATAAAGACAATAGAGATAAAGAGAATGTCAATAGACATAAAGACAATAGAGATAAAGAGAATGACAATAGAGATAAAGACAATAGAGATAACAGGAATGACAATAGAGATAAAGACAATAGAGATAACAGGAATGACAATAGAGATAAAGAGAATGACCATAGACATAACAGAAATGACAATAGAGATAAAGAGAATGACAATAGAGATAAAGAGAATGACCATAGACATAACAGAAATGACAATAGAGAAAAAGAGAATGACAATAGAGATAACAGGAATGACAATAGAGATAACAGGAATGACAATAGAGATAAAGACAATAGAGATCAAGATAATGACAATAGAGGACAATAGAGATAAAGACAATAGAGATAAAGAGAATGACAATAGAGATAAAGACAAAAGAGATAAAGAGAATGACAATAGAGACAAAGACAATAGAGATAACAGGAATGGCAATAGAGATAAAGAGAATGACAATAGACATAACAGGAATGACAATAGAGATAAAGACAATAGAGATAAAGAGAATGGCAATAGAGATAAAAAGAATGACAATAGAGATAAAGACAATAGAGATAACGGGAATTACAATAGAGATAACAGGAACAACAATAGAGATAAAGAGAATGACAATAGAGATAAAGACAATAGAGATAAAGAGAATGACAATAGAGATAAAGAGAATGACAATAGACATAACAGGAATGACAATAGAGATAAATACAATAGAGATAAAGAGAATGACAATAGAGACAAAGAGAATGACAATAGAGATAAAGACAATAGAGATAACAGGAATTACAATAGAGATAACAGGAATGACACTAGGGATAAAGACAATAGAGATAATAAGACTGACAATAGAGATAAAGAGAATGACAATAGAG
Organism: Pampus argenteus; assembly: GCA_036937835.1. NCBI lineage: Eukaryota > Metazoa > Chordata > Actinopteri > Scombriformes > Stromateidae > Pampus > Pampus argenteus. The sequence continues at coordinate 11,421,796 of CM072862.1, read as the reverse complement.
ATAAATAGAATGACAATAGAGACAAAGAGAATGACAATAGAGATAAAGACAATAGAGATAACTGGAATTACAATAGAGATAACAGGAACGACAATAGAGATAAAGAGAATGACAATAGAGATAAAGAGAATGACAATAGAGATAAAGACAATAGAGATAAAGAGAATGACAATAGACATAACAGGAATGACAATAGAGATAAAGACAATAGAGATAAAGAGAATGACAATAGAGACAAAGAGAATGACAATAGAGATAAAGACAATAGAGATAACGGGAATTACAATAGAGATAACAGGAATGACAATAGAGATAAAGACAATAGAGATAATAAGAATGACAATAGAGATAAAGAGAATGTCAAGAGAGATAAAGACAATAGAGATAAAGAGAATGACAATAGACATAACAGGAATGACAATTGAGATAAAGACAATAGCGATAAAGAGAACGACAATAGAGATAAAGAGAATGACAATAGAGATAAAGACAAAAGAGATAAAGAGAATGACAATAGAGATAAAGACAATAGAGATAACAGGAATGACCATAGAGATAAAGAGAATGACAATAGACATAACAGGAATGACAATAGAGATAAAGACAATAGAGATAAAGAGAATGACAATAGAGATAAAGAGAATGACAATAGACATAACAGGAATGACAATAGAGATAAAGACAATAGAGATAAAGAGAATGGCAATAGATTTTTTTCGTGGCCGTGAGAGGCGTTCATGCGTTTATGGTGAGCGCCGTCCATCGCGCAAAACTTTAGGCCGCCCTACGAGCTACGCCCTCTGGCGAAGCGATGCGCAGAGCACAACTTAAGCTCAGCTACGTCCGATGATGATTTTTGCCAAGTTTGGAGTCTGTGGTGCGAAAACCCTAGGACGAGTTCGTTTTGGCTAAAAAACGCCCGATTCAAAATGGCCGACTTCCTGTTGCAATGTCGGCTTCGGCTGGTGCGCCCCTTTCAACGCGAAGGGGGCGCACCAGTTCCGCGAGGTCGCCCGTTCCTGCCATGTCGTATCAACTTTTTGAGCATGGCTAGGGGGTGCAAATGCCCTCCGAAGAGTTGCATGAATAATAATGCGTAATAATAATAAACAGCTCAATTTTAATAGGTCCCTCACTGCATTCACTGTGTGAGAGCGAGGGACTAATTACAAAAAAACATAGTAACTTAATATTTTATCTATCATGAGAAATAATGTTTATATGCATGTTTGATAATGATTTTGTGTTTTGCACTGTATGTACCTATATCTGCTAAAGTGGGAACAAGGACTTAAACCTTCAAAAGTATAGCAGATATGGGGACATGGTCAGATTAGTCCATACCAGTTCAAAACTAAAACCTGACTGATATCATCTTGGTTGCCCATCATGTCTGATGCTTATTTAGGAGGAGATAAAAATCCTTCCAATCCAAACATGCAAGATAACAAGTGCTTACTGTCCATTATAACCTGAATGTGTAATGTGTGCACATTCCCCAAAATCTTCTGGTCCAACACTACACATTAAACATGGACCAGTTTCTGTACAGGTCGCTTTTTCTGGTTCTTAAATACAGTCATTGAGCATCTCCATGCTGGGCATGTCCAGTTATATGGATTCATTCAGCTCATACGGGAAATCTGAATGCTGTACAGGATGACATCTGCAGCAGGTTGGTGGCTATTTTAAGTTAAACCATGCAGTTTCCTTGATCATGAAAGGCCTTTTTAAGATGTGAGGCCAGGGATTGGAGTTGCTTGCTTAGAAGCATTGACGTCTACATAGAATAAACATTCAATGTATTATTGAGCTAAAAAAAATCTATCAACTTAACCAAAGCTATACTCGATTTGGAAGATTCACAAGGAATATTCAGAAATCTTACAGTGATTTTTTTTAAAATAAGCTATTGTTGAATTTGGAAAAGGTAACTGCCAGACAAGCAGTTCTGTTTATAGTTTGTAAGGTCCATGATGACTCTTGTGGTGTGTTCAGTCAGTCCATGTTAAGCATATTTGTGTATATCAGTGTTGTTGCTGAATGACATACGGAAAAAGAGGCGGGTGGTAGAGCAAGAGAGGGAGAGATAATCAGCACAATTTTATTTTAGATTAAAAAAAAAACAAAAGAGTATGACCTGCTCTCATGAATACTAATGCTTCTTGGCATCTGGCTGGAATTAAAGTGACTCACATTGCTGTAATAATCACAGCTATCGATTGGTCTGTGCTGCATAGGCAAGGTCAAACAGGAATTCTCAGACTAAGAGGTGCTGTATAGGAAGCAGGTTTAATCACATTTGGATTTACAAGACATAACCAATCCATTTTACATTTAGTTCAGCGTTACCCGGGTTAATCTGGAGTGAATAGGATATAGACATTTTAAGTACACTAAGGATTGCTGCAGTCTGTATGTGAGACATCTAAAAACTCACAAAAATTCACACACTTTCAAGGAGCATCAATCAAATCAGTGGTGATTTTTGTTTTGCAAGGTCTTTGCTTCTCTTCTGCACTTTTTTTTGCAACCACTCCACCCATTTACACCCCACAGGCTGACATCAAAGGTCAGCAACAACAAGGCAAGGTAGCTGCTTTACGATCCTGTTTTCATCTTATTAAACATTGGTTTCAAATTATTGATCTCCATAAAAAAATAAAGGTGACTACTCCATCATCCTATAGACAGCCGGAAGCATTTCTTTGGTTTCTAATATTACATTATCAGATTAACTTTAAAGGGTCTGCTCCTTTTACAAAACATTTTCTCTCTTAAATAAAGCCTTAAAAAAACAGGGCAGGCATTGGAATGGTAGTTGCAACCTGGAACAGGTCATCCGCAGAAAGACGATACAGTCTCTTCTTCACAGTCCAAACCAGCTTTTTCCTCTTGTCGTCCGCCATTGTGAACACACGTCAGATGCCTTCGGCCCTTGGATTCCCTCGCTCTAACAGCAGTCAGACGCCTCGGATCCTTGCAGCCCCTGGATCTGATGATGGGTCCCACACTGGTCCACGAGTTCAGAGATCACTGGATCAACGACGTCCTTCCACCACAGGTGTCGCCGATCCCGGACGAGCCCCCACAAATCTGTAACAGGTCCCAGGCAGGGTACCTGTAGAACAGTAGAAGAAATGAGACAGACGCGCGCTTGCTTCTTTCCAGTACAGCTTCGCTCAGCGTAATTTATTTTCCAGTTTTCAAAATACCTCTTTTTTTTAATCTCTTTTCTGTATTTTGTTTATCCATATTCAAACGTCCTTAATCAGTACAAAACAAACTCAAAATACAGACAGGCGGGTTATTACATCACCCTCGTTTCCAAATAAACATGTTTGGGGTTTTTTCCCAATACTTTATAAGGAATAATTCAGTGAATGAACTGCTACTGTTGAGTTCAAAACTACTGACAATAATGAAATATAAAGCATAGGCCTTCACAGGTTCCCTTATTCAATTTTACATATAGTGCAAATAAAAATAAAATAAATGTCTGAGCTGAAGGCTTGAAAAGTTGAAACACTTAATTACTACCAATATTAACAAATGTATCTCCCATAGCCTAACTGTAACATTCAACTTATTTCCATATATAACAAAATACTTTACAGAAAATAACAGCTTTCACTCGAACTGAAATGTGCTGGAGCCAGAAACAAGGTTTGGTCACAACATAATTACAAATACACAGCGGCGCCATCTTAGGCCACACGCGACACACAGAAAACCCTGTTTTTTCTACTTATTACAAAAGTCACACAAACATTTTCAGTACCCATAGCAAAATCGATCTAACATCATTTTTAAACTTATAACACAACTGTGGGTAGCTAAACATGTTTTAAGTCATCACCAACCTGTGAGTTGGTAGCTGGTAGCAGCACGTTGTAACACTATAAACTACAACAACGTGCTGCTACAAAGTGACATTAGAGAGGTTTACTGGTGACCAATGAGTAGATACTATGCAGCAAGTTAATGTCCAGTTCTTTCTAAATCTTTAATTTAAAAAAAATCACTATGAGCTAAAGTTGAAATTCTTACAGCTAAAAATGCACAATATCTAACCCTGGTCTATTACATTCATGAATGAACCATTACATTTTTAGTATTAAAAAAAAACAAAACTATCTGAGACCTATGGATACGCTTAAAATTAAGAAATAAGTGATACATAGTTACAAGGCCAAATGTTACAAATGTGAGAGGCTAAGACAGTAGTAATGTTTCTAGATCACAACTTCTCACCAAGATGAATTACACAAAGGGAGAGCATGAACCTAGAGGAATATCTGTATTGTTTATGTGTATCTGTATTGTTTTTCAAATCTAGTAAAGGAGAATAAATGTGTAATTTTGTAGATAATTCTAATGCATTGTTCATCAGTAGTACCAACAAAACTCGTTAAAACTCTAATTCAACCATACCATTTGCTTTGCTGTTTTGCTTGTGCACTGTCCATGCTGTACAGGAGGATTTAACATCAACCACCCTATGGACTGATGAAGTCAGTGGAACTGGGATGGAGGCCAGATGCACAAAATGGTGTATAGTTTTGTACCCCCTTAATTTATTCAAGAGTAATTCTTCCATCATCTTAATTAGCAAGAACTTTACATGAAATATAGTTCTGTTAGTGGATGAAATGTGAGCATCAGGATGCCTATTTTCTTTTTCATTTTGGAATGTTAATATATTTCTTATCATAGATAAGAAAGACAGACAGATAGACGGACGGACGGACGGACGGACGGACGGACGGACGGACGGACGGACGGATAGATAGATAGATAGATAGATAGATAGATAGATAGATAGATAGATAGATAGATAGATAGATAGATAGATAGATAGATGGATGGATGGATGGATGGATGGATGGATGGATGGATGGATGGATGGATGGATGGAGTTGCTACAGTGCATCACTGACCTTGTGCAGATTTGTCCACTACTGATTTCTGCTTTAGATAAGCTATGTGTGTGTGTGTAATTAAGCCAGTGGTTGTATTAATGGCATATTAGTCTCATACCCAGTCTCACTGAATCACCAGCTTATCTGTTAGTATGTTTGCACACTCTCTGCATGAATGTGATCATATCCATAAACATACACACAGGCACAATGGGTAAAAACTGTAGAGTCCGCATCAACAAGGACCAGATAGAGAACATTGGACTAAGTATGTTTGCTCTCCAATGGTGCTAACAGCTAGATAACAGTTAATACAATCACCAATGTGACCGGCTTATCTTTCAGCTCTGTTATTGAAAAGTTGTTGGAAAAGTTCAACATTGTGATTAACTAGAACGTCTACCACAGGGAAAACAAAAAGTAGATCCAGAAAAAAAAGAATAAAATGATGAAAAAATCATTATATTTCACAAAAGCAGCATGATTCAAAATAGGAAATCTCCCTTCCCTGCCTCTGTTTTTCCCTGGGGGCTCTTTCTCTTTCTGTCTCAGCTCTGCTCTCTAGCATGCTCTGGTCTGTTGGTGTCTTTCCCAGAGTGCTTGCTCTCGTTTGGCCTCACGTTTCCTTTGTTTCTCACTCTGTCTTTCATGTCCTTCTTTCTCAGAACCTTATTAGATGAAGTGTTTTCAGCCAGAGCTCAGTGATGGCTAGACCTGACTAGCATTTCATAGAGAGGCATTGTGGTGGTAGCACCAGCATCCTCTTCCTCTCTGTCCACTGTCCAAACGCCTGTCTGCTACCACCTCTGCTGTTGAACTGCAGCAACAAAATTCCATCAGTGCTTCCAAGTAAAGGAGACTCCTGCAGTGAAGCTGCTGAAGGGCCTGATGTAGAATTGGCTGTCTAACAAGACCCCAGAGTTTGGGTTTGTGGATGAAAATGCAAACATTAAAATGCTGTGTGTTACACACTCAGTTCTCAGCAAGACTTTGTGTGCACTTTCTGACTGAAGACAAAAAAGGTTTTGCAGACAGAGAAATGAAAAAAATACATAGCTGTGAGTTAATGTTCTCACTATATTTTCTGCACTCTCTCTGAGGAACTTTGAGCCAGACTGTTTGGGTTTCTGAATTTGGTGGTTTGTACAAATTTATTGAGGGAAATGGTGGGAAGACGAAAAGAGAGCCGGAGGTTATATTAAAAAGATTATTCTTACCTGAAGCACAGAGGCATGCTGTATAAAACGTGGAAGAAAGCAATAAATCTTTAAATAGATCTGTACCTGGAAAAGGCAAACTGGGACTTCCCTGTGACAATATATATGGGACTAACATGAATGCATTTATTCAATTTAGATAATCATCTGTTGTTACAACAACAAAAGTATTTGTTTTTATATTTTTATTATACTATAACCTGATTAATCTCACTCACAAAATTAGACATTATTCTAAATGCCATGTTTTAAATCTACAATTTAATGCAGTAATTTGCAAAACGTACAAAAATATCAATGATATTGCAAGAAAACAAGAGCAAAAAACAGATAATAAAAACATTCAGCCTGGAATTTGCCCAACTGCCTTCCTTGTTTTAGCAATCAATTCATAAGGTGCATAGTATGAATATACATAGAATAGGAACAGTATAATGCTTATTTGCTGAATCAGATTGTTTATTTAGCCTATTGTGCATTGTCTCACAGTAGAAAAAGCAGCAGAGAGTTGGTAGAGGGTTAATGAATTGAAAAAACTCAGTTGAGCGAGTTTTTTTTTTCTGGGCATGCAGAGAGGGCTTCAACAGAACACACACACACACACACACACACACACATACACAGTACAGAGGACCCAGGCTGTATATTAGAGGTTCACAGACAAAGTCATGCTCACTGCAACTCTCCGCTGTGTGACAGAAATGAAAGATAGAGAGATAGAGATATAGGATGAGGGAAGGTGAAAGAAATACAACATCCAGCAGCATAATTTCAGGCCCTCCCAATCTAAGCGTGGCTTAATGAATTGGAAATTGTATCATCCATGGAGGGCGAACACAACCGCAAATACAGCAGAGGCTTGAGGTGAGCACTGCTCAAAAAGTAAAGCCATTTCTGCACAGCATATAGTCTGGACTATAAATGAGATGTGCTTGAAGTGTTTCCACACAAGAACGAGTGCTTCAGTCAAGTCCAAGTGAAGTCCTAAGTTTTAAGGGCAAGTCCAAGTCAAGTCTCAACTCTTTGGCATGGTTTGCAAGTGAAAAAGTATTTTGGTCTATCAAGGCCTAGTATGCAGATAACAATAACACCGTGGCCAAAGTCAATCCAATGCTTATGTTTAAAAATGGAAACATTTTTTTTCACTTCTCTGCTTGGTCACATTAAAACGGATCAAAGATAAAAGGATCAGCTACTTGCAATGAGTCTTTTACAGCGCTGTGGAGGAGGTCTGGTTAGATTTAGGCACAAAAAAATAATTTTAAGGGTTAGGTAAAGATCACGGTTTGGGTTAAAATGATCACTTGAATGACAAAAAACTGTCCCAACTTGTAGCTGGGAACATGACGATCACAGTTGGAAACGGGACAGTAGTTTTCTGCAGCAAAATCCACTTTATGCCATCTAACTCTGTAGCCAACCATCCAACCCACCCTCTCCTAATAAGGAGGTCACCTTATAAGGAGGTCACCTTATAGATGTGACCGGTCTCTTGGCGTCTACTAATAAGGTTTACATTGGATTTAGTCCAAAGCCTGGTGTGTCTCATACAGATGCTAAAAGGTGCCTTGTGCGTCTGCATGAGACACTAGAGGGCTGTTACAAAGTGGTGGTATTTGACACCCTCATAATGAGGACAGGTTACGTTACACTACATTTGTGCCAAATCAATAGTGCATTATCAGTGCTGTATGATAGCAATATCAATTTAGTGCTAATGTTTAGCTAACATTTGCCTGAATAAATCTAACCTAAAAGAATAGATAGTCCTCGGTGCAGCACTATCCTTTCATGTTAGATTGAGGACAGACTGGACGCTGCAGTGACTCACTATCACCTCTTGACATGATGTAAAAGTGACTAGAAGAACCAGCCTGTCCTCAGCAATTAACATAACATAACATAAATATTATGGCTAGATACACAGATGCCAAAAAATGGATTTAGGATAATGTTGATCACTTCCTCCAACAGCAATTGTCAACAAAAATAAGAGAAAAAAACATGAAAACATTGCCATGATGATGAAAGTTGCATAACTTTAAGGAAGTAGAAAACACATTTTAAGTTATCATTTCAAGCCAAACCATGATGTATCTCTAACCTTAACCAAGTGTGTTTTGTACCTAAACCTAATCAGACCTTCACAGTGATTTGTAATGGTTTTGGAAAGCAGCATATTACACATTACGCATATTATGGGTCTTCTGAAAACAGTCATCGTGGAGTGTAGGTGCAATCAATGGATGTGTTGAGAAGTACACTTAATAGGAATTCTGTGGTAGCAAAGTCTTTTTTAGTATTACAGCTCGATTTGGGATGGAAGTTCAAACATGTTCAGTCAGACATTACATCAAATGGTAACAAAAGTGGTCCTTGGCTTAAGTCTCCATGCATTTCAGTTGAAACAGATTCTGTGCTGCTCTAATATCAAAAGCTTTGGAATAAGAGAAAAGCACCTTTTTTTATTTTTCAGTGGGCCCATCCACTCAAGTCTATAGGGTAGGTTTGTAGAATTAAATTCATTTGTTAAAAGACTCACATTCCTCAAGCTCTTTCCAGCTCTTGAAAACACATTTGTAATTCTTTCCTTCCTCTCCCAGAGTCCTTTATTAGAGGACCAAATGGCATTTGGTGGGTGAACACTGATTTGTATTCCTTCAGCTCTAATTAAATTTGTTCTGGTAATACAAAAGAGAAAGCCAATCAACAAATAAGGGCGAAACAAATGAGTAGTGCATGCATAGAACAAGATGAACAAACCTTCTTTGGGGCTGATTGTGTTGAGATGCGCTTGATAAAAAACAATTTAGCATGCTGAAAATAAGTAAATGAAGAGATTTGATTGAAGATTGTTTTGTCTTTTTTTCAGCCACTTGCTGTCGTGTTCATTCAATACAAGGATGGAAATAAAGATAATGTAAAATAAGCAGGATGACTACAGATTGCTTTTAGATTACAAACTGAAGATCCAGATTTCTAATCAGCAGTGACTCTTTACTACTTTGATACTTTACTCAGATTACCATCTAATTTCTAGCAATCCTAGTGCAGCGCAGCACAATTTGACAAAGAGGAGAACAAATATATTATTAGTATGAATATAGCTAAACTCATCTGTCAAGCCTGAAAGCTAGACAGCTAGAAATTATATAAATTTGTTTTATGTGCCTCCTCCCTTTTTTCCATGGAGGAAGAAGAGCCCTAAATAATCATAGGGTCTGCTAATAATGGGGTTTAGGCAACAAAAGGACTTTAGTAAAGGTCTTTGTTTTGGTTAAATAATATATGAACACATTGTGTCACATTCTTCAAATCACAGTTTTTTTTATGTTAAAAGAATACCACAACCTTTCTGAATGCTTAAACATAACCATCATACTTTAGTCACTACAACCAGATATTGCATTGCAAGAGAAAATGTGAAATAAGTTGTCAGTGAATGTTTTGTAAATATGTTCATTATCCTCATTTTGCACCTTGGCAGATATAATAATAAAACACTTTCCCATTATGTGCACGCACAAAAAATAACATCAAGGTCACATTATGTGTCTCCTAAAATACATTTCTGTTGTAAATTAGTAGTATTTTAATACCATTTATAGGTGACATGGTTCTTACAAGTTGGGGTGGACTTGATACAACGAAAACAACTAAACCCTGAAAACAGATCAGACCACGTTCATTTGTACTACCAGGTGTTCTTTGCAATCAGATGTGCAATATCATGCATTGACACATCCTCTGTTTTACCACTCTTTTGTTCAATGCTACAAAATCATACGAAGCAGGCATAGGCATTCAACAAATTGGCAATCTCCCACTATTTGCACCTACACCACTCTCCTGCCAGCATGACAATATAGCCCATTATCTGATTTATTGTCTTTATTTTGTCAATTCCCCTACTAATAGGCTTAGCTACTCAGCCACAGCTAATGGAGACTTCACCAGAGCTCACGCTGACAAATCTGAACTCAAGACAACCAGTGAGTGAGTCTGCTAGACCAATGCACGGTGGGATTCATTTGATCTCGGTCTGCATTTCACTGGTGGACATGAGGTGAAGAAAGTGGTCTCTATTAGGATGAAACAGAAAATGAAGAGAACTCAGGCTTACATCATGCTCTGTCAGTAAGTCTACAGAGAGGTATAGGGACAAAATTAGAGAAACGTGTCTTTGTGTGTGCATGTGGGAGTATGTGTGCAAGCATATGTTCACTCTTGACTGACCTGCAGAGAATTATTCCCTTATCTTCTAGGAAGCATTTTATCATTTTTTATACAGTATATAAAAATATCTGGATCTTGCATTCAGTAAATGGACATGATAAGGAATTTACACTTACGAACCAAATAAACACATTCGTTGAGCTGAGAGGATGTTGAGGGTCTGACATTTTTCTTTTGTGTATCTTAAAATGTGTTTGGATAAGGTATTTACTGTTCTTATAAAACCAATGTACAATACCTGCCCAGCACTGGCAGACAATGTCACCAACTAGCTGGTGAACAGTGCAGAGCATTTAACAGCTAAAGAGCAAGATGCAGTGTATTCCTCAGGAGAATATTGGTCTTATATCCATCAGGTTTTAGGTAGAAATGAATGTTAATATTGCTCTGTGTGCTGCTTGATGTGCACAAGTAACTATTCATACAAACAGAGAACAGGTGCCTACAGGTTGCACATTAATGGTATTAATGCCAGACTCTTAACATCATCTCAGCTCTTTGAGTGTATTAAAGTGTGTTTATATGGTCATAAGTGTAAACTCCTTCTTATCCACTTACTGAACGCAAGTATTTCTGCTTCCCTGACAAATGTGACAATTGAATTTGGTTTTACTACTGACAAATGCTCTGTGTCTCCTCTCATCCCCAGTCTCTCCCTCAGTTATGACAATCCTTCCTTCTTTTCTTTTCCTCTTCTTGGCTCCCTCCTCTTCTTACTCCCTCTCCCCTTCACCTGGTTCTAGCTGCACTATACAAGCTAATCAGTTTGTAATTCTCTTCCTATTAACCTCTTGCTATCATTTGTTTTACCATTACCCTCATATGCATACACACACGCCTAAATTGCCTTCTGAGTTAAATTGCAGTTTATTTCCACATCATGACAGAGATATGCTGAGTTAATTACAGGGTGTAAATGAACGTCATAGCAACAGGAGGAGGCGAGGGTTGGGAATGAATGGTTATGCTTATAGATACACACAGGCTTGGTTGGAAAGCTCATGCTGCCAATTAATATTCTAATATTGTTTTTCAAGCCTGTATTTACAAATGATAGCAGTATTGAAGCCAATTCATGGTCTGTCAGATGTAATATTATGCCTTGTTACTGCTTCTTTTATTGAAATTATATATTTTCTTCTTTTGGTCAATTAACAGTTTTCTAATCTATATTATTTACTTGTCATTTCAAGAAAGGATGAAAGATGTTTTATATTAATTATCATCAATATATAATTGTTTTGGTCTGTAAATCATTAATCCCTAAAATGCTGCCTAGATGTTGCTGTCTAGGATCTCAGTAAGAGTTTCTATGTCGCAATATGCAGACAGAAGTTGCTATTGTAAACTGCTGTCACATATTTTGGTATCAGGCTTTTGTTGTACCTGTGTATTATACGCAGATAGGTTTGCTGGTCGCTTTAATAACTTTACCACTCAATCAATCACAGTATCAAACCAAATTACACCTCAAGTCATGGGCATATCGTTTAACTTTCAATAGCTTTCAATTCCTTATCTTCAATATCCAAAAAGTTAGGAAATAACAGATGTTATTTTGTTTTTCATACATCAGGTTTATCATGTAATCTCAACCAAGTGTGCCACCACATCCAGCTTGACTGTGCAAAAACAGGACCTATGGTCGATGCTAAAGACTTGATGTTTATGGCCAAAATGTGAATATAACACTGGATTTACTAAATACTCTATGGTCAGGATACTTGCCTATCCACATATCTTTTGGAACATTGTGTTTTGTAATTGTACTGGTTACAAAAAATGTGAAGGTCTCCTGCAGACGAGGAAGATAAAAACGGCTGCATTGATTTAAATTATCTTACCCATCAGCTTGTTTCAGTTAAATAATTAACTGACATGTAGGTAAGATGTATGTTGTACCTGACTCGATCCGAGAACGTGTTTTGTCTACTTTATCACGAGTATTCCTTTAGTCTATAAGACCATATCACCATAATACAGTATATGAAGTATTTCTGTGTGTGATTATATGAGGACACAATTCATTTCTATTTGAAGGCTATAGACTCTTTTATTTGTCCTTCTTGTTCTTTGTGTCTATAGCTGTATAAAAATAACACAGAGTTTGAATACTTTTAGAGACTTTTATATCAGAGAGAGACATTTAATTCTCAGAGCTCACATAAGAAGCAGGATTTAGGTTGCATTAACAGCTGTGGACAGCTCACTGGAGAATGAAGGAGACTATCACATTGAGCTCTCAGAGGGGCCTAGTTTCAATAGTCCTTACTTGGTTATCTTCAGCTGAGTCAACACTTCTGTATAGAGGCAGGGTGGAGGTTAATAAAAGATGCATATATTATTTGGCCATACAACAATTTATAATTTATGCTTCTTAATATATATTTACAATGACATAATGTAGCTGGACAAATGGAGAGACAATTTACTCTCAGAGGGGGCCATTTAAATCCGGAGACTAATACGCTTGCTGCGCCTCATCCTTCTCTCAGCACTTGACTGCAATTTACCTGTAAAAGGTTTTAGTATTCAAGGGCCTAACACCAGTATCCTGTAATGTTCCCATGTCCATGCAAGAACTGGGATTGGACATAATTAGACTTCTGATAGTGGGGTTGCATTTTTTTTTTACTCTTTAAACTCCAGATTCATATATTCAGCAGCAGGCACAGACCTGAAGAAACAATTCTCCTTTGTCGTCTGGGGAAGATCCACCTTATTTTCATTTCCACTGACTAGTGTTAGAGGAGGAAGGCAGAACTTCAGGGGAACAAGAGGCTTAATTGGCTGAGCTGATGGCAACACACTTAAAGTTAGAAGTGCATGAGGCATAGATCGTAGACCCGGGCCAGTTCCCAGGTGAGAGCTCTGCTGGAGGAGCTTTATAAGTCTCAGAGCAATTTGCTGTGAATGGAGAGAAGAATATAAAGGACAGACAGGGAGAGAGAGCATGGATAAAGGATGGCTTTTCATGTTTTCTGTCATTTATTTGCTCGCAATTTCCCTCCCCCTCTTTCAGATCATTCTTGTTTTGTCTCACCCTTTAGCCAAACTACAGAATGGAAGATAATTAGGCCACTTTGATTGAGACAATTCCCACAGCGCTAAGCTCTGCAGACTCTGTGTAGTCTTGGCCATTCGCTTTTTATTTCATTTTTTTCTTTCTTTCTTTCTTTGAGTTTTAAGATGCTATTTTTGGCAAAATTTCATAAACAGTATGACTTATACCATTCACACGTCCCATCTCTGGTGAGTTCACCCAACAACACACCTTGAATCATCTCTCACAGGATTACACCGACATCTCTGCAACTCACATGTGCCATCAGCGTGAATGAGCCAAAGAATTGTAAATGCCTCATGGATGAGTAGTGTAAAAAACAAAGCTAGAAAATAGGTAGAAAATAGAAAAATGCCAATGACGATGACATGGACAAAAGCCTACTGCACAAAGTCTATATTTTAAATACTCCTATAATTAATATGGGCTGTCAGCTACATTTGATTAATTTTATAGTTTGTCTGCTGACTGCTGCCTTGAAGTGTCTTAATTATACATCAGGTTTGAACGATGGGTTTCATTCACATTAAATAAATATTTGCAGAAAGATTTTGCCCTTGGCAGATCCAGAATATGTATAATTGTATTATGTGGCATACAGTCTAACCAAAAGAAACAAAAAAAGACAGCAAAGTAGAGAATATAGATCCTCCAGAATAAAGAGTGGAGTACCAGTTCTTAAGCCCTGTGGTGTTAGCCTACTCCATGAGCCATGTTTCAGTGTAAATAATGTTCCTCTCTGAAGTCATGAATAATAAAAAAGAGTAATGCTTGAAGTATCCATTCCCATCATAAAGGCTATACCTAGCTTGTCCCTCTGTAATGTAAGAAATGAAATGCACTGCAGTACCACTTTGTTCAGCTTCGGTGGCAGAAAAATAAACAATTCTGATTGAACTGTTTTAGTCCACTGTGTAAGAAATAGTTAACTTGTTAACTTTAAGCAGCTGTGCTGTTGTCAAACTGCTGCCACCAAACTGCTGGAAACATAGTCAATGTAAAGGACAGGGTGTAATTTCTGGACCAATCAGCAGCAGACACTCCCCTGGCTGAATCAGACGTGGCCAATCAGTTGGAGGCACATATAAGTCACGCTCAATGATTCTAGCAGGAACAAATCACAAAATCACCATGGCAAATATACAGTCACTTAATTAAATAAGGTTGAGGAAACAGATTTAGAAGAGAGAATTTTATCTATTGTTTTTCACATCTGCTGTTTCACACTCCAGTCCAGTAGGTGGCAAAACATCTTTAAGCTGGTTTACTAACTGCCAATGAACCCAATGAACAGGAACAGATTATCTCTCTGTGTCTCTCTCTTTCTGTCACACACACACACACACACACACACAAATAAACACAGTCACACAAAACACAGGAGTAATACACAGAGATTTGAAATACGGTCGGGGCCGTAACACAGCTTTCCTACAACAGCATCAGAGCACCATGGCACCAAGTTCACTCTGAAAATCAAGAAAAAACTGCAGACCTTCATCAGCATCTTAACTTTTTACTTTGTGGCATTCTGTATGTATTTTGCATAGAGAAGCCATACTTCCCCTAACCTTGAACATGTTAAATACTATTTGACTCAGGTTTGTTTAAAAGAAAAAAGGCCCTCTTCTTCCCTCCACTCCCAGTCCAGTTTCTTATTCCTCCATCCTATCTACTACCTGCTTCACCATTTAAAAAACAACAACAACAAAACAAAAAAACACCTTTCTGGCATAATGTCATCTCATGATTCATGAGCTGGCAACTGGTCCAGTTCACCCTCCAGTGTTTGTGTAGCTGGTAATGAAAGAGTTGATGTTTGTACGTATGTTTGTGTATGTGTGGAAAACACACATACACCATACAGACATAAATATGTTTAATTGTACCTACAGTTCATTTAGCTAGATTTGAATATAGTCATTGAATGAGTTTCCAGATTCATGTTTTCAAGTCATCTTGACCAGTAGACCATAATTAAAGTGAAATGCTACAGCAGTCGTTCTGAGTTGGTAAATAATAGATTGACTAAGTGTTATGTGATACCTCTGAGACATTTCAAGTGTCAGTGAAACCAGAGAAAAGGAAGTAGAGAGCAATTTCTTAAGAGAGAAGTGAATTTCTCTCAAAGTATCTCCTTGCTTTTGTCAATTCTTCTCATTCAGCAGTGAACAAACGATATATATGGACCACTCAGGTAGAACCATGTTTCTGTTGTGTCATACAGCGAGTGGTGATACAAACAACTGAATCAACCAAATTATTACTGACATCTGTTTCATGGTCATGAAATGTTATGAATAAATGAAATTTCCCTTTTTTTGCCTGAACAACTATAAACCTAAACACAGTGGTGACACCAACTTAATACAGGCTGAAAGTGCCTTGTTTCAGCCTTTTTCACTTGTGGAGTGCATTTTTCTCTACCCCTAGTTTATTTTTCATGGGAACTTCAGGATCTTGTTTCATGCCGTACAGATCAAACATCCATCACTGAAAAAACCTCATTTGTAGGTACAGAAGCAAGAGTGAACTTTGCAGTATAAGAGAGTTACTGTGATTTTCTTTCTGTGGTGGAGCAAAATGGTGAAAAGTTAGCATCAGGAGGAATGTTATGCTGGTGTGTTTGTCAAGCATGTCCTGGAGCTGTAAGGGAGCAGTGTACTGGGAAAACGGCACATTATGGAAGGAGGGAGGGAGGGAAGTGGCAGAAAGGAGGGAGGGAAGGAGATCTTTGATGAGGCCCCGCGAGTGTCTCTAATGAGAAGCGATGTGAGTTAGCAGCTTCTTTCTTCCATTGCAAACGGAGCTGTGCCACACTGTTATAATCAAGCCAAAGACATAACCAACGGCCTTAATTAAAAATCACAAAATCATCATTCTGCTTTGTGCCTTCTGAAACTCCAGCAGGAAATCTCGGAGAGCATACAAAGGGGAGACAACACTATCAAAGGCTTGTTTTGACAGTGTGATTCATACTGCAACCCAGCAACTGAGATTATTTTTTACTTTGTGATGAGTCATTTTACGAAGGAAGACCCACAGTAATACGTGTGATGTATCATATTAAATAGTGAGTCTGGGTTATATAAATAAGCTTCATTAAATACTATTTTAAAATCCTTTCAAAATCTCATTTTTTCACATGCAGATTTGAGAAAGTGCAACTGGTGGGACAGAACAGTATCTCTAGGAATTGTGATTTATGTCCAATGTTAACGTTCAGTGCCAATGCAGGAAGTAGTGTGTTATTTATCTAGCAAGGCAGAAGGTTATGGTGTGGACAAGCGTGTAACATGCCCAAGTTTGATGTTTGCGATTTTAGTCACCGTAACAATTATCTTTTTACCAACTTTGACCAAGTAGTTTATTAGCGTAACCCTAACCTCCATGTGTAGATATTTCATACAATGATCATTAAACATTGTCATTGAACATCTAATTTCAGCATCCTTGTTTGGTAATACACTTTAGTGGGAAGTAGTATGGAAGTAGATATAATTATTTTATCATTTAATTGACATTTAGTTGTGTTTTAATTATTAAGAAACAAAATTACTGGCACAAGATGTGCTAGTTACATGGAAGAAGTCTTTGTAGTATACAATCTACTAAGAATGCTGAATTATTACTTTTGTAATGTAATAACATAGTGTAAAAACCTTACAGAATAATTTGGTCAGTAAAAAGGGAAACCTTACCAACTGGATGTTTAAAAGATTTTACTTTTCACTGTTAAACCTCTGACCCCAAATCTTCCATCCATGAAAAATAATGCATGATAATATTTAAAACTGTGCAAATGGCACGGGGGAGGGGGTCTTATGTGTCAGGGATTTGTCACATTTGAACATTTAAACCTCTTCTGCTTCCTCTCACTCTGTTTCTCACTGTCTCTCTACCAATCACACTCCTCACACACATAGCCAAACAATTTTCCAACTGACTGCATGTGTGCGTGACCTTCTGCTCTCTCCTTCAGTTGCACTGTGATCGGCAAACTCAGATTAGCATGATTTATTTGACACTGGTAAACAATGCAGTAAATATGTATGTAAGGCCGTTTTAACCAGTCAACATGCTAGTACCCAAACCTGTCCTACGAAAGCTCTATGAATTGGAGAAAATTAGGCTGAATCACTCAATATTCATAAATATAGATGTACACACAATAATGGCAAATCCATGTCCTTTAAAACTGAGAACATTTTTGTATTATGATATTGTAAACTTCACAATACAGCACTGTCCCCTTATCCTACACAGTTAAACAACAAAAATTAATTAGAAGCCAAGCATTTTCCATAGCATTTTTTTGAGTTATAGCTCACCTGATTTTAAGTGAAATGAAAGTGAAAAAGGACAAGATGGCGGCGCGCAACAGTGCAGCGGCTTCTCGTGCTCCCGGGGTCAAGCCCTCTTTTAGTAATTTTAGTACTTTTACCGTTGGTCCCGAGACCAACTGCACTCGTGTTGCTTGTGTTAGCAAGCGGACTATGTATAGCCGAACCGAACTTTTTAACATAAGGGACGGTTCGGTCAGAGAAACAA
This sequence comes from Pampus argenteus, assembly GCA_036937835.1. Taxonomy (NCBI): domain Eukaryota; kingdom Metazoa; phylum Chordata; class Actinopteri; order Scombriformes; family Stromateidae; genus Pampus; species Pampus argenteus. The sequence continues at coordinate 11,403,806 of CM072862.1, read as the reverse complement.
CAACAACAACAACAACAGCGGCCCTCGGACTTAGGGCCTTGCTGGGCAGACTGCAGCTCCTGAGGACATCGGGCTGGCGCAGAGGTGCCCGCTGGACAAACGGCAAGCGGAAGCGGTGTGCAAGGAAGCAGAAGAGGGGTAAGCGGAGCGGACTGCTAGCCAGGCTAAAGGCTAATGCGGGGAGACCACCGATCCCGCCACTGTTCCTCTCCAATGTCCGTTCTCTGGACAATAAGATGGACCTGCTCTGACTGAGGCTGAGGGCTTCCCGTGAGATGAGGAATTGTGCGGTGCTTTGTCTCACGGAAACCTGGCTGAACGACAACATGCCGGACTCAGCCTTTCAGATCGACGGCCGGCTTCTCTTCCGAGCGGACCGTAACCAGCAGTCGGGGAAAACCCGCGGGGGCGGATTATGTGTCTACGTGGACAAAGGTTGGTGTACGAACTGTGTTTTGGTGAACAGCAACTGCTCCGAGGCAGTAGAGTATATGACTGTGAAGTGTCGGCCACACTACTTGCCTCGTGAGTTTACGGCGGTGTTTGTCATGGCTGTTTACATCCCGCCGGGTGCTAATGCTAACGAAGCGCTTAAGGAGCTTCATAACATCATCAGCTCGCTCCAGCACAAGCACCCGGAGGCATTTTACGTGGTTGCGGGGGATTTTAATCACGTAAACCTGACAGACACTCTGCCTAAGTTTCACCAGCATGTCACCATACCGACACGGGGAGATAACACGCTGGACCGTGTCTACACCAACAAAAGAGACGCATACAGAGCCGTCCCCCACCCCCACCTGGGCCTCTCCGACCACATCTCCATCGTGCTGGTCCCCGCCTACCGTCCTCTGCTCAGGCGCCACACGCCAACACAGAGGACTATCACCGTGTGGCCCAGTGATGCCGCCCTGATACTGCAGGACTGTTTCCAGCGCACAGACTGGCAAATCTTCAGGGAGGCAGCTGCCCTTGAGGGACAGGTGGACCTGGAGGAATACACGTCAGCTGTCCTCTGCTACATCAACAAGTGTGCAGAGGATGTCACCACCACCAGGACTATAACAGTCTACCCGAACCAGAAACCCTGGCTGAATGTGGAGGTCAAGTCTCTGCTGAAAGCCAGGGATGCTGCGTTCAGGTCAGGTGACAGTCTGGCACTCAGAGCGGCTAGGAGAAGGCTGATAGCAGGAGTAAAGAGGGCCAAGGCTACATATGCCCGGAGGATCGAGGGACATTTTACGTCTAACGATCCACGGAGTATGTGGAGGGGCATAAAGTGCATCACAGACTACAACACCAGAGATGCACAGTGCCCCGGGGACCCCTCTCTGCCCGACGCTCTCAACACCTTCTATGCCCGCTTTGATGACCCGAACACCTCCTCTAGCACCAGACTCACTCCACCACCAGGTGAAGAGCCTCTCAGCGTGACCCCAGCAGAAGTGAGGAGAACCCTCCAGAGGATTAACCCTCGCAAAGCTACGGGTCCCGATAACATCTCCGGGAGGCTGCTGAGGAGCTGTGCACACCAGCTGACGGATGTCCTAACAGACATCTTTAACACCTCCCTCCAACAAGCAGCGGTCCCTACCTGCTTGAAGACGGCCACAATCATCCCCATCCCCAAAACCTCCACAGTGACAGGCCTAAATGACTATCGGCCGGTCGCCCTCACCCCGATAGTCATGAAGTGCTTCGAGAGACTGGTGATGGCCCACATCAAAGACTGCATCGACGTCACTGTGGACCCACACCAGTACGCATATAGGAAAAATCGATCCACAGAAGATGCCATTTCTTCTGTGGTCCACACAGCCCTCACCCACTTAGAGAAGAAGGACTCTTATGTTCGTCTGCTCTTTGTGGACTTCACGTCTGCGTTCAACACCATCAGACCGCAGACCCTGGTTTCAAAACTGACCACACTCGGACTGAGCTCCACACTCTGCAACTGGGTGCTGGACTTTCTAACGGAAAGGCCGCAGTCTGTGAAGATCCACGACATCTCCTCCTCCACCATCACCCTCAGCACAGGCTCCCCCCAGGGTTGTGTGCTGAGCCCCCTCCTGTTCACTCTGCTCACACACGACTGCTCAGCGAGACACCCGAGCTGTCTGATTGTGAAGTTCGCAGATGATACAGCTGTGGTTGGACAAATCGCTAACAACGATGAGTCGGGCTACAGGCAGGAGGTGGAACACCTGGAGGGTTGGTGCAGAGAAAACAACCTCTGCATCAACGCGAAGAAGACCAAGGAGATGATCGTGGACTTCAGAAGGGGCAGACATCTCCCCCCTCCCCTGCACATCGGAGGGACAGCGGTGGAAGTGGTCTCCAGCTTCAGGTACCTGGGCGTGAACATCTCCAACGACCTCACCTGGAGCACCAACACTTCCTATCTGGTCAGGAAGGCACACCAGCGCCTCTACTTCCTTAGGAAGCTGCGGCGTGCTGGACTGGGGAGCTCTGTCCTGACCTCCTTTTACAGGTGTGTGGTGGAAAGCGTCATGTGCACCTGCATCACTGTGTGGCACGGCAGCTGCTCTGCAGCAGAGAAGAAGGCTCTGCAGAGGGTGGTCAAAGCTGCACAGAGGACTGTGGGATGCAGCCTACCCACCACCACGGACATTTACACCTCCAGGTGCAGGAAAAGGGCCTCCTGCATCATGAAGGACCCCACTCACCCCGCACATGCTCTGTTTACCTCTCTCCCCTCGGGCAGGAGGCTGCGGAGCATTAAGAGCAGGACCACCAGAATGAGGAACAGCTTCTTCCCAGAAGCTGTGAGACTGTTGAACTCTGGAGGACCCCTGTAGCCCCTGCACCCCATCCACAACCCCACCCCCCATCCCCCATCTGGACCCCCCACCACAAATGCACAGACAATAATACAAAAACAAAAACTTTGCACTGAAATTCTTTATGCACAATGCAGCTTTTGCACAACCTGGACATTTCACCATGGTGTTATTCTGTTGTTGTTTTTCTTTTTCTTTTTCTATTTTCATTGTATATACTTGTCTTAAATTTAAAATTGGCTTTACTTTTATATTTTATGTTCCATATATACAGACGTGTATATATATATTTTATTTTTTATTCTGTATTTTATTATATTTGATATTGGGCTGCTCCAGGACCAGGGAAACCAATTTCGCTGCATCCCATGTTTACATGTGTTGCAATGACAAATAAAATCCTTGAATCTTGAATCCTTGAAAAAAAAAATCTTTATGACAGTCTAACTACTTTGAAAATGCAAGCCAACTGAGCATTTGACATAACCTGACAGAGTTGTTAAAAAAGAGGGGAAAAAAACAATAGCATTCACACAGAACGACATGGAAGAGAAATTACACGTTGGTTTAACAAAGCAGTGAGCTTTGGGAATGTCTGTAGATTAATGGTTTTGCAAATGTTACGGCGGCATTGCACTGTCACAAAAGTTAAGGACATGACTAAAGAAAAGGAAAAAAAATAATAATGTACTCTATTATGTTGTCAACTACTCTAGACTTAATAAACTGCTGGCAAGTAGCTCATTGAAGATGAACCATTGAAATGAAAAGTATATAAAAGGAAGACCAGTTTAAATTACAATGATTTTGTTTTATTTCCATTGCCAGGAAATATCAAACCAATATCTATGTCAAATGTAAACAGAAAATGTATTCAACATAAATAAGAAGTTGAAATCAGAAACCACATTTAATCAGACCCACGTTTCAGCTCATGTCACTACTGGGAATTGCTAATTAAAAATCAATGCTTTAATGCGGCTTCATTAACACACTCCATCTCACAGGCCACGTGCAGGTAGTTTGCTTCAATTTTTAATTACACTTTGCATGCTAATATGGAATATAAACCTAACATTTACCAGTAGAGACACCTTTTCATTTCACGCTGGGATGATCTCTTGTGTTTCTGAAACAAGTGAGTGTGTTTGCTTGTGCATTAAACAAGGATGACGTGTGTCTCCTTATCATCAGAGCTTAATTAGCTTTTTAGAAAATCTGCAAAATATCTGATTAAACGTCTGTCTTTGCTAAGGTAGTGCAGACCAATTTGTCTAATTTAAACAAGATTGGCAATTTATAATAGTGCTGGGACAGTGTGCCTCTTTAAAATTATGATGCATACTGTTAAATATGCATGTGTTAGAAAGTAGGATGAGCCTTAGTATGACACCTTATGCAAATGAAATACACAGGTTGTGGTTATCCTTCGGGAATCCCTATGACCATCAAATATAATATCCATTCATGGAGTAAAGAGAAAAACAGTGCGGAGGTTGAGCTTGTAGCAGAACACAGTTTGCATCCCATCACATACTTGCAATGTTGTTTTTTTTACAATGTTTACTATTTTATTACTATGGACAGATATTTTAGAAAATAAATAATATTAAACATTGTCACCGGATGTAAAGTCATCATTGTCATTAAAGTTGATATCAACATTTTTTATGCCGGTCGTGTTAATCATATACAATGAAGAGATTATTACTGTCTGTGCAACTGAAGTAAAACTATTGTATTGCAAACATCCACTGAGTCAGACTATTTATCACTGCAAACAATCACTATGTGAAAAAATAGACTGTGACTCCCAATCAAATGACATACTACAATAGATGCGATACACTTTATTGCCAAAATACACATTGAATCCAATGTACATGTGTTCGATATGATATTAGGTTACAACATTCATTTCTTTCTTTCTTAACAAAGAGTGCATAGTGCTAATGCATACACACATACAGGCAGAGAGAGAGATGGACCTGATAATATCCTTGAAACGAATGAGACTGCAACCATTACTTATGTTTCACTTGATGCAACCATTGAAATTTTGTAGAGCAACCCAAGCTTCAAGGATTAATTGAAGCTGTTAAATTGATTAAGACTGCTAAATTACTCCACTTAGCCCAGAGCACTCCATGAAGTTCCATAACAACTACTGCAAAAAGAGTGAGATTAAAGGGACCTGGCTTTGCTTTGATTAAATAATGATATTTGAATACAACTATTACAATTCAAAATTCACTGAAAGTTCTTTGAAAATTAAAATTTTCTCGGTGTGATTTAAACTTTCTTCTTTTCAAAACATGCAGCTCCTGCAATAGCATGTTATCCACTGGGAATGAGACTAAGTAAACAAGTAAATCTCAGTTAATTCCATATAGCACAACGTACTAAGACCTTTAAAAAGAATGAGATTTTCTGATCAATAAAACTCCTGGCAAACAGTGGAGCCACATTCATTAAGGACTTTATAAAACACATATTTCTTCATGAGGTACTTCAAGGTCCTCCATTAAACTTGATTAATGAATTAACCTTGTGCTAGTTTTAAATGACCTGCCTGAGATGAACATACCGATAATGATAACCCATTTCACTTAAAGCAAAGAAACAAACTGTGCCTTAAGAGGGCTGCTGGCAACACCTGAAGAAACTGTATGATCCAAGGTGAGAAAAGCTTTTTCATTTTAACCACATGAACCCCATTCAAAGAAATGAGCTGTAGATTACTGTATTACTGAGAATGTGTGAAAATCAAACAGTTTATTATTAGTTTTTATTTCAGACTGAATGCACAGTAAAAATGCTTCAAATTTGGACTACAAATACTTAACTGATAATCACGTGTATCTTTTTTAGGAAAACAAAATGCTTTACAAGCTTTTCAGGGACAAATGACTCATTTATGGGGAATTAAATTATTATTTTTTCTTTCTTCAATACAGACTCAATGAGCAATGACCTATTCAGTGAAAACTCATTCATCATGTATTTCTGTCCTATAAGGCCAGCTTTGGAGACTGATGAAATCCAATGTATAAGCAAGTCCAGTGCTTACACACACAGTTCAGTTTTAAAACAATAGTTTTAAACAATAATGCACCAACTTTGCACCAAACTTAATGTGTTAGACACGCCATTATTTTAACATCAATCTTAAACCTTCAGTATGCTTATATCCCATCAGGATTTGGTGTCTGCTCCTGACATTATGACCTATGTAAGTAAAAACACGTTACACAAACTTTACCTGCAAAAGCGCAAAATGTATGTTACTGTCCATTAATTTAATGTCATCGTCCGTTATTCTCTTGCATGCTTTTACAATATTCAGTATATGCTTTCAATGTTGTTGTTCCTGTAGTGTTTTCTCACTCTTTTCATGGAACATAAAGATAGCAGAAAGATCAACTGCTTTTATATGGCAAAGCAGACCTTGGAGAGTATCTTCAATGTCCAAGTATAGCTTCACAATAATGTAATTTGTGGTTTGAATAACCACTACAGTCAAACCTGTCTATGAAGTTCATGGACAATTTATATGGTTGTTCTCTTTTTTTGAAGTGGGTCCATTTCAGTGGGTCACTTTTGGTTAGGATACAGAATCAGACAGAGAGTGGACATTTTGGAATAAAAAACATACATTTTCACCGGATCTATTTACAGGGCATTTAGAAAATATTCAAACCCTTTTAAGTAGTAGATTATTGAGGGGAATAATTCATTTAAATGATTTTAACATAAGGCTGCAACATAACAAAACAGTGTATGATATCATGCTGCATCATCTTCATAATAATACAATAATGAGAAATTAACAATGTAAGGTACATTGTGTGGATCATAATATATTGCTTTAGTTTAGTTTAGTTTCACTTTTATTTTGAAGGTCAGATCTTTTTAATCAACAGCCCATCCCACAGCTTTCTGTGAACTCTGCTTCCTTTATTTTCCAAAATGCATCAACATTTGTGACAGATACCTAAATCGAAATGATCCTGGCAACAAGGGGGATGGCAGCACTTCTCAACAGAAACAGCTGTGCTTGAACGATAACTGAGTCGTACTATGGCAGGAAGTACAGGGTTTAAATCCTCTGACTTCCTGTCCAAGTTTGACACCTGGAGAAGGAAGAGAGGAGAGATGACATATGACCCTGTCATTTCAGCTTCATAGGGTAGTATCTTGTGAAACTGAAAGAAATGACGCAAAGTATTTACTGACAGTCACATGCACGACACACAGATACACTCAGTCACAAGACACACGTGAATCTTTCACCTGCCACTTGAAGATTTATTTTCATTTTTTAGAAAAAAAAATTACAGGCAGTGTACAATCCTCTTAGACTCAATACGGCAGGAAGGACAGGCAGACTGGCTCAGCCATGCAAATGTAAATGGAGGTCATCTTTGTAAAAAGACATGTTGAATAGAATGTACCCACAAAGGTTTTTATTGAAATGAGATACAGCAACAATTAAACTATAAAACCCTACTATACTAATGAGGACAAGATATATATATACACACACACATTATTTCGCCACATTCATCATTCATCGTGGTAGTGATTGGTTCTGATGTTAATTTTGTAGTTTATGTAGGTATGTGGTCATATACCACTCGACAGATCAACAAAGCAAATACAATTTAGCCTGAAAAATATAAAACACAACACAACGCAACACAACACAACACAACACAACACAACGCAAGGCAACGCAACACAACACAACACAACACAACCCAACACAACATCAGTGCTTATTTAGTTTTTTTCTTTAACTTAGATGTGACCCAAAGAAACTGCTTACTCTTAAACTATAATCACAGTTTATCCCTGAGCTTCATCTCCTTTCAGTTAGAGGTGAAATAACCCTTGCCTATGCACCCGAATCTGTCTCTTTTTTTTCCAGGTCAGTTTCTTTTGATGTATGGCCACTGCTAGCTTTACCAAGGGATTCTGAGTGTTTCACAATGTGTTTACTTTTCTGCTCTATAGGGCAGCCTTTGTAACTGTAAGTCTGATATTGCAGGTAGTGCATTTGGGGGATTTGGGACAAAGCCTCTGCAGAAGCACACTGTATGTCACAATCGCCCAAACCCACATGGAAACATATGCGCATGTATGTATCGACATACATACACACACGAGTTCAGGGGTATGTGGTCATGCTGGTTGGTTATGGCAGTGATGGATGCAACAGTGAAGAAAATCGTACAGAAAAGGTGTGTACAATCGCTCTTGGGTTGCCTACAACATGTACGTAAATCAAACTATAGCCAGGAGCATGACAACACAGCATATGGTATGAACATACATTTATACCACTCATGCACACATTTACACACACACACACACACACACACACACACACACACACAAATACATTATTTGTGTGTAGATGTAACTAATCAGCAAAATGCATTTCAAATGTCACTTTTGTTGTTTAGTTTAGTAGTGCTGGAGCTCATCTGTTCCTTGAATCTGCTTTTGACTGATGTTTGGTAGTGTAGTTTGAGTAAATCCTGAAGCCTCGCAGTTGTTATTTATTACTGTACCTTAAATATGTTTTTCATCTTCCGTTGAATCTGTATACACTATATACTAGCAAGGAAATCCACCATGAAAAATGTATTCACTCCATAGTCAATAGTTATTAATAATCATTGACAGTACAGAGATTATGTTACTAGCATCATCTTGACTTCTTGCAGCCAGGATTACCTGAGGTTGTTCCTGTCTTTTATTCTTTTTATTCCTGATACCGAGTAAGTACAAGGCGAATACAAAATTACCTGTATTTCCCTCCCGGCTTAACACAAAATTAACTAACAGAAAATAGTGTTACATAAAATCTGGTATATTTATATGACCATTGAAACATATTTATATGACCATTTGATTAAGCACAACATTATACATATTTATTTTAAATGCTGTGAATACATGTTTATTGTTTCAGGTGTGATTTTGGAGTGTTATTGAATGTTAATTTTATGTTCATTTGACTGAATCTGTGAATCTGGCATCCAGGTTTGTAATAATATGTCTACAATTGCTTTCTTTAAATTTCTATTATTATTTAAAAACACTTCTCCTTAGAGGGGCGTGTCTTACATTGTGATTTTTCTGGCATAGTTTCTGGTATTAGTTTTTTTTTTTGTTGTTGTTGTTGTCTATGTTAGACATGATAAAGTTCAAAACATGAAATAAATATACTGTACTGTAAAATGTTCCCTGAAAGTCAAAGGTCCATTGTTCAGCCTGCTCTGAACGCTTTGTTTGTAATTTTACCTCTAATTCCTCCTTGTGGTGGCATCAGAACGTTCAAGCACCGAGGTGGTGTGAAGGTTAGATAGTTACATGGCAAAAGGTGGACTTAGCTTCAGGGGACCGCTGTTCACTTCTCATTTCCAACCACAAGTTGAGACATTTTTTTAAAAAAAATGTAAGAACTACTGTGGTTTACTGTTGCCATGATGATGAAGGTCGCATAACTTTAAAAAAGTAGAAACTACTTTTCAAATTATCATTTTAACCATAACCAAGTGGTTTTTGTGCCTTAACCTAATCAGACCTTAACCACAGCACCGTCACACCATAAAACAATATTCATTTTAAACATTGATTTGTAATGGTTTTGGAAAGCACAGACAGCTGCAGCCTGATCACAGAAATATATGAAATGGCTATGACCTCTAAATACCGCATTACATGGTGGTGGCACGTAATTTATCACATATCGTGCACGTAATGTGGCCGTGGTCATTTCACGTAATTTTTAAGAGATTGCATGGCACCACCACATAATACAGTGTTAAAACGTTGTGGTCATTTCATATATTTCTGTGAGATCAGGTTGTACTAAACCAATCTGCAGTCCACAAAAAGATAAAATACGAAGCTCCTGTTTTTCAGTGCTACCAGTGCCAGGAGGACCTTTCAGTTGTGCAACTAAACAGACTGAGAAGTCCTATATTACATGGTATTTCAGAGTATGGATCTTTACAGTGCTTTTTAAAGCTCAAGGAGTTAAGGCATAAAGTACGTAAAATTATTATTGACCAACTTGGATAAAGGTTTCTCCCCAGTTCAACCACAAAGTAGAGTTCATGTGCAACGATTGTCAAGAGTGTCATGACTTAAGCCCATTTTAATACCATCCATGCAATTTGCTAGTGATGTTTCTGACACACTATGTTCTCACATACACATAGTGACTCAATGCTACAACACTTACGCACAGCACACTGTCACTGAGGATGTACACCCACAAATGTGACACTCAGTGGTCATTTTCTATCTTGCAAACACATGAATACATACAACACTGTCCTATACAGGAAGCCATGCTGTGTGTTAAGCGGCAGGACCCAGATGGCAGCCACCTGGGGTGTGCTGATGGGTTCCTGCAATGGTTTCGGACAGGATATGGACACACACACAGATGGCAACCCACTGAGAGTGGCCGGGAGATGGACGTGCTGACTATTGATTTGCTCAGATCAATGATTCACAACCTGGTCATCTGACACTGGGGGAGTTGCCCCCGCTGAGCTGGCACATTGACTTGGCACATTGGGCACACATCACTGCACCTACACAAGAAACAAGTCAACTAAGTTTTAACCTAAACCCAGTAAATATTTTTTAAAGCCCGGGGCAAAAGCATTTGAATTACGTTTATATCACCCTTGTGTAACAGTTATGTTGCATTCATTTAACAAATTAGTCTATGACGTATGCAAAAAATCCTAGAGAGACAAAAAAACTATGCGTCATTTGATTTTGAAACTATAATGATTTATAATATATACACAAATTACAGTATGTATGTACAAAGTAAAAGATATATGCATGTTTGTGTGTGTGTGTGTGTGTGTGTGTATAAGGGGTGGGTTAAGCCATTTTAATGCTTTTTGTACAGTAGGTGGTCAAAAGGCTGGTGTCAGACATGCAGTGGAAAACCACAGGATCATTCATTACCACTCATTTGTGTGCTGTTTTGTGCTTGAGGTATTTATCCTTCATATAATCACACAGATCAATTCATATACTAATGCATTCAGATCAAAACATCTAAAATCCCTGTTTCAGAATACAAAACAGATAATATGAAAAGAACTATATATTAGAAAACATTCTGATGGACAAATATAAAAATATTGTTTATGTATAAATACACCACATGTGTTCATGACCTCTCAAGTCCCACTGTGAAGAAGCCTCTTCCTCACAGCATTAGCGTTAAAGTCACAGTGGGAGAAAATGATGGGGCGGATATGTTAATTTGCAGAGGCAATTAATGCTTAACACCCCAGAAGCCATTTAAGTTTACTTGGCTTATTAATTATGCACTTTGTACATACTAAAATATCCTCCAATGCTGTAAAAAATTAGCTAATTAGTACACCCAAAAATTTGTCATTTTTCTTCTTAAGACCTCAAAATAGAACAAGCGGTACAAACAAAGTGTGTGAAATCACGGCAGGTTATCTATTAACCCTGCTGTCATCCCTCACTCATTCTTGATCCATTCCTACATCTGACTGTACCTTCTTTTCATGGCTGTATAACCTTCACTAAAGGCATACACAGGCATTTTAAGAATGTATTATTAATGTGCCGGCATAGTGTGCTCTTCACTCTGTCAGCGTTAATCAGCATACTTCCGTCCCTCTGTTCAGAGGATGAGGTGAACACACTACACTTCCTTGTCAGGTGTTGAATTACTTTATCTCAGTCCCTCTTGCCGCCTCCAAGGTAGACTCGTTGTCACGGTTACCTTTGGAGCAACTCATTATTCATAAAGGTCATTCTGGAATGAAAAGCAAAGCTGGTGGAAGGAGAGATAAAGGAAACGGACAGAATACTTTGGGAGACAAAAGTGCTTGTTGAGTTCAAATTGTCTAGATTTCATTGTCTTCTCTACTGAAAGCAGAACAAAATGTTGCTCTCCATTCCAGTAATTTAAAACTGAAAGTGTATCCATCTATTGGGAAAAAATGTTGATCATCTATTATGTCTTACGTCTATGAATATCTCTTAAGATTGTTTTGTTTTTGTTTGTTTTTTGCTGCTGGATGTGTAAAAGAGACTGTCCAAGAAAAATGACAGTATCGGACACATTCAAGAGACAAAACATTAGACCATAAATCATGTAATCAATTTATTTAGGGACTGGAGTAAGTAATTATGTTATTGGGGTGCAGCAATCTCCTTCATCAATGGGTGTCTCTTGAACTACATTTTATTTCACTATGCTTTAAAAAACATTATTATTCCATATCCATCAGTTGAAAGACAAAATTAGGGATTGTACAACCCATTGTAAACTCAGGTCATTTTGACAAATGCTATTTCAGAATCTGAGAGGAGGGTTTACTTGAGTGGTAGGAGAGGAGATGAGAACTTGTGAACCGTATCCGCTGGAGTCTGTCCTAACAATGATGAATCCCCAGAATCTGGGACTTCCTCATAGATGACAATGACAAATACCTGCAGCTATTTTTTTCTCCATAATTCTAATCTGGGACCCATTGTTTGAAACTTAACTTAGAAACACGTCTTTAAGAAGTGGGTTAGTAGTCCATGTGGATTTTGTCCAGGTCCACTTTAAAGCCTTTAGATAAGTTACTTGACATAACAGTTTCAAGTCATATAGACAAGTTATATAGTTTTGTTCACCTTCCCATCAGTCACACTGACATGGCTCCTAATTATAGTTATCTGCTTTCTTGTAGAAAGACAATGTATATTTGTATAAAGACAGTCCAAGTATTGGGTCTACATTTCTACAGGAGATATAAGCTGTGAACAGTATTTCAGTAAGCGCACTGAGGGAGACGACAGGATTACCTATGTCTCGTATATATAACTGTGGATGGCTTCTATTGCCATTCCAGGAAAATCAACTTTGTGTGGGATCAACAGCCTCACCGTGTTCACTGCTGTCCTGTTTTACAAATGAGGTTAATATGCTATCAAGTCCTCATGCAGCAAGTTTTAAAGCCATGCTGTGACAGCTCCAGTTTACGCAATCGTTCATAAGGTGACAATCATACTTCTTGTCTCACTGTTATATACTTTAATTTTAGTACTCATAGTGGAAATACATACATTATCTCCATATTATCCATAATCACATTAGCACAATAGCCAGCTTCTGCATTAAATGCCAGAAATGGATGCATATATTCATTTTTAGATCCTAGAAAACTGTGATGAACTCCATTGACCTGACACACACACACACACACACACACACTAACACACACATCATCTGTAATTTCACATCTCTCAAAGAGAAACTGATAACACTGATTGAATGAACTTCAGTACTAATCCAATCAAAATTTCATTCCTGAAACTCTGACACCTATCTTTTCTCTTGCTTCCTCATATCACACTCATCCCTTCTGAACATCTCTGGATAGCAAATTACTTCTCATTTATTATCTAATTTCATCATTTCAGAATACATGTACAGAGGAAAAATAAATAAAGCTAAGAAAAAGTTTCCAGAATAACATACGATGTTATGACTCATCAATCACAACCTGATTTAAATAGGCCACTTAATTTAGATCTTGTATTGATGATTATCATTTGATGGTCATATTAGCTTTATTGGGCATATGTACAGACTTTATTTGTATAGCACTTTTCATACAAACACAATGTAACACAAAGTGTTTTACACAATAAAAGCAATACCCCTAACCTCAATAATACAAAAGTATTGAAAAATTGTGGAAAAAAGATAATAAATAATGAAAGGCACTGTATTAAAAGTCTGAGGGTTCATAAGATAAAAGCAAATCTGATAAATAGGTAGGACCAAAACCATTAAGAGCTTTACAAAAGCTGCAATATATTTTTCTTAGGGAGACCAGAAAGCAAAGCAATATGCATATATTTTTTATCTTTATGTCCTGAGTCTTGGTAATTAAAACATGATTAATGCCTGCTACTAAAAAAAATATGGAAACCACATTTCCATATACTTTTTCATCCTTATAGTTTTGCTAATTGTGATATCGACTAGTAAAGCATGAATATGTTTTGTATCAATAATAATTACATACTCTGAATACAGGCCAGTGGAGAATATAGACCCAAAGCCAACAGGTGAATACTGGGGCGGAGATGGTGCTTTTAAAACGACTGCAATAGACAGAAAGTGTCGGATGTGGCAGCAGACATACATAGTAAAAGTGTGAGCGGAGCATTGACAGCTGAAGAAAACCAAATTTATGAGAAAAGGTGCTGGATATACAATATGTTGCACTGAGCAGAATATGACGCGAATGTAGCATAAGACTCAATCTGACTGCCTGATCTAGTTTTCAGAAATTTACTTGATTTAGTTGAAAACATTTCATTTCCACATCGTCCTTCCCTTGGCCTGCCTGTTCAATAAGTCTGGGAAAAAAAGCACACTATTGAAAGACCAGTCACGTTTGGTATCAGGTATCTGTTACTCAGACATGGTGTATAATAACCACACTAGCTCCACCAAGTTTTAAATGTCTATTACTAACTTGCTTTGATGTGACTGTAACTGTTTTTTAGTTGTCAACAAATAAAACAACTAATTAAAGTGTGTGTGTGTGTGTGTGTGTGTGTGTACAGACCAGGTATTCATTATGTTGTGGAGACATAAATCTGTTAACTCAGTCATTGTCGGTCCCCTATGGCAACAAACAGCAATTCCCTTTAACATAAATCATTGATTTTAGGATGAAGACTTGTGCATGTGGTTATGGTTAATGTTAGGACATGTAAATCAATGCATGTGTGTGTGTGTGTGTGTGTGTTAGCTGGGTCGCATTTCAATTACTACATACACTCATATAACCAAAGCAAATGTATACTGACACCTTAATATTTCGCTGTGAGTTGTCTTTGTTTATTCTCCTTTTGTTAGACTCAACAGATGAATAATTATCATATTAGAGTTATGTACATTAGCTTTTGAGATTTGTGCTAAACATGCCACTACATTGGAGAAATAAGTTGAAGGAGGACATTCATCTGGGGCCAGACAGGAAGTCTGGGGGTGAAAACCACTTTCATCACGAGGCATCCTATAGGATCATCGCATAAGTTGATAATAAGCCAAAAAATGGGAAATAACAAAAGTTTTGGTTGAAAGTTACAGATGTGGAAGAGTTTCAGATACAGATTTGTATTCTCAATCACTCCTTCTAGTACACCTATCACATCTTGGCGTAATAAAAATAAATAAATAAAAGCTGGCTTCTGTTTTTGCTGTGGGAGTTTTTCCTCTGCTGCCCTCTCTCCATTGGTTCAAAAGGTCATTGGGTCCTGTTTACTTACGTGAGGATCCATAATGCATGGTTTGTAGCGTTTACTTGAGGGACTCCCCGTGCCACTCTTCACTCCCTATGCTGTCTGTGACAGGGAGGCCAAAGGAGAAAACAGATAACCAAGTGTCAGGTCAATCTTTG
This sequence comes from Pampus argenteus, assembly GCA_036937835.1. Taxonomy (NCBI): domain Eukaryota; kingdom Metazoa; phylum Chordata; class Actinopteri; order Scombriformes; family Stromateidae; genus Pampus; species Pampus argenteus. The sequence continues at coordinate 11,388,514 of CM072862.1, read as the reverse complement.
GGATAACTATATGCATACATATACCCACAGACCCAAGAGAGAGATAAAAGGGCAGTTCAAGGGTAGATATAAGATTCACCCTCATGTTTGCTGAAAACATCTATTTATTTCTAAGGTTCTGTAATCACATAACAAACTTATTTCCCAGTATGAACTTTGACCCAATAAGTAGAATATCAATGGATGAATTGCCTTCCTTATTTACTTATTAAAATTGAAAAACGTATTGCTTATCAAGCAACAAGTCAAACATTGCACGTTTTTGTTCTTCTCTGTAAAATATATGTATCTTTAAGAAAGTTTACATAACAATAACTTATTTTCAATTTATTTTTCAATATACACTTTTAATTTAATGCAGTGTTAACCAAGATTTTTTTTTATTGTTATTTTTACAATACATTTTACAACAGAAGGGAAACAGAAATACCTCAAATGGGTGTATATCCAAATGATCATATGGACAGTTCAGGGGTTGCCGCAGCATGTAACCTTGACACGAGGTCCCAGACCCTCACTTAGATGAGATTAAATGTGTGCATGTGTTTATGTGCCTGTGCATACATATGTGTCATTATGTGTGCAAGCTGGCTGCATGTGTCCATGTGTCAGGGGATCTGGCACCTGCTGATGAAGAAATCAACTCAGAGACCACTCCTGTGGTCACAAGCTGCCCTTCTACCCCAGGCGTCTTTCTCATCAGTCTGTTACATTGGCTGGTATTCACCACTCAATGCCCGGAGTCTGATAAGAAATGTGCTTCTCTATGTTAGTCTGTATCCCTGTCTCTGTCTAGGTCACTTACACTAAGTCAGACTCAGTCCCTGGCCCTCTCTTTCTGTTTCTCTCTTTCGTCTTTTCAAGCTAGACATTTCTTTTTCTCCATGGTATGAGGTATGATTGTGTGGGTTGGTCGAGGTGGAAGGTTTTTCATAAATGTGTGAGGCACATAATTTCATTGTATTGCCCTACAAACCTCAAATGTATTCATCTGAAGAGTGATTTTGTGCAAAATATTTGTCTTTTTTGCCAAAGCATCATGCTGTACAAAAAAGTCTCTCTCTTGTTAAAACTGCAGTAAGCAAAAATAACATCATAAACACACACATACACCACTATACTCTTAGATATCTATGGATCGAAAGATTTCTGCAACAAAACCAAATGAAGCCCCATCAATATAACTCTGTGTCATACCTTAGCAGCTGCACAAAAAAAAAAACCTTAAAAACAGGAAAATCAAAGGTCTTGTACACCAACATAGATGTTCCCTGTTAAGCAGTAATGCATGCAATGACAAAAGCTGTTTAAAAAAACAAAAAAAACAAACCACTAATATATTCCTACAGAATGGAGTAACGTGATTGACATACCAATTGACCTCAGAGATAAAGCTGCAGGAGAAATCTGAAAAGTTGTCTAAACAAATTATATTATAATGGACTGAAACTGACTACCTAAAATACAAAAGACCTTAAAATGTAGTGTGTGGAAAACAGGGCCATATGACACGTATTATATGTAATATGTATGTGGGCATTACATAAAGACAGTTCACAGTGCGTCAGCAAAGTAGCACAGTGCTCCCACCCTCCACCCTTTGAGAACAAACGAGGCAGAGTGAAAGTAGATGGAGAAGAGGATGGAGCTAGCTGCAGCTCAGAAACCGGTCTTCCCAACGTTGTTTAATTACATTGTGCAGCCCGATGTGAAAAGGTGTCAGAAGAGCAGAGAAGCGAATCCTGTCCTAATGAATGGAAACAGATGGGTGAGACAGCAAACAGGGTTACTGCCAAGAACTGGGGTGGCACGGAGGGAAAGGGGTTGCCAGCAAACGTAAATAGTGCCAAATAAGGATAAATAAAGTAGGAAGAATAGTAAAGCCTATATAAATATATAAATATACTTTTATATATTCAAAGACAGGTATACACAAACTATGCACCTTTGTTGACATTCAATCTTTCATCGAGGAGCAAAGTGAGAATTTCTCAGAGGATGAGATAATTAATCCTAATTGAGATCCATCTATCTATTTGTTCTTTATGTCTTTGTTAAAGGTAAAAATAACTCTTGTTAAACGAGGATCCAATTATACCATAAAAGGTGAGTGAAAGCATGAGAATGGGTGGTGGAAGGTGAGAGAAACCTCCCCTGAGCATCATGAATTAGCTTTAGCTGAGTGAGTGCAGGGATTATGCTGCAGGCTGAAATGGAGTAGTTGTTTGGACAGGGATATAAAATCTAAACAGAGCAGTTTCTCTGCCAGACCTTCACGTCTTACTTAAACAATCGTTCACATTCTTTGTGTAAACACATGCGTGCGCAGAGGAACAGTATGGAGATTATACCAAAGACATTTTATGGTACATGAATTGGCACACAACTTTCCCATCAACCTTAATTTTCAAATATACTTTAGGTTTCAATTCTCCTATCAAAGTGTAATTATTAATTCAGTTTTCCTTAGGATAGGTAGGATATCTATCTATCTATCTATCTATCTATCTATCTATCTATCTATCTATCTATCTATCTATCTATCTATCTATCTATCTATCTATCTATCTATCTATCTGTCTATCTGTCTGTCTGTCTGTCTGTCTGTCTGTCTGTCTGTCTGTCTGTCTAACACTTTCTTAGTTTGGACATAGTAGGTACATGTGATAACAACCAATCATTCAATAAACATTGACACGACGAGCACGACACCATCACATTTTCTATGACTATGTATTGCACTATTTAATGTTTCCTTAACCAGGTTTTTAACAAGCTAATCAAGTTACTCTCTGAGTCAGAGGCTTGTCAAGGTTCAAGCTACACTTTAATTGACAGGCATGAAACACACAGCTCCATCATTATGCACGGATCACTAATCAGGGCTGGTGTTATTTGATTGACTGAAGGGGCCATTATCATTATCTCTTTAAAATGTCTCCATTTCACAGAGCTGAAAATAAGGGCGCTTCATTAGTTATTAATTCAATGTTTGAGATTCTGTGGTAAGTTGTTGATGCAGATTGACATTTGATGACAAGTGTGTGACAATGTGTCGTTGACCTTATGTGTGTGTGTTTGTGTGTGTGTGTGTTTTTGTACAATATACTTCTCACAAATCCAGAGTGTTAGAAGTGATGGCTAAGCTGTAACAAGCTTTCTATGAGGTGCTTTTCTGTGTGTATGTATCAGCAAAGTGGGGAGGAAAGACTCAATAGATTGCTTTGTATGGCTAATTTGCTCAGCTCATTAAATATTGAGGTGAAGGCAGATTTGTGTGATTGCCAATACACTGGCTCCAGTGGTCTTTGTTATGCCTCAGAGCCTGTAAAATGAAAGGAATGCACTCAAATGCGGGGGGGGGGGGGGGGTTGAAACTTGTGTCATGGCAGCATTTTGTGTGCTACCAAATCCAAATGTGTACCTCTTCACCGTTTGCTGAAATTACCACACAAAGATACAAATCTGCGAAAACGTTTCAATATTATTAGCTTATTTTTTGATATGTAGCCACTTTAACTGAAGTAATGTAATTATACTTTCTATATTATCACTGCATGCAACAGTAAAGAGATTAGAGTTAAGGAAGCAGAGGGTTAAAAAGAAAAGAAGTCAGAGAAAATACCATAACAGTAAAAGAAAGGAGATAAAGACACAAAGAACAAATATTGGATATCAGATAGAGTTGAAAGATGTGTTCCTAATAGTCAAAATGTTGGTTCAAACTACTCCAAAATTGGTTCTCGTCTGAGGCAGACTGAATGCAACTAAGGGCTCAGGTCTCAGTTACATGCCCATGTAGACTTCTATTCAGCTTGGATCTGGCACACGTTTGTTTGTGCATCGAAATGGCAGGTGTAAACATTGTTATTGGAGAAGATGTAAGGATGTCAGTGAGTGTTGGCAACTAGATGTGGAAATGAAGATAGAAGATAATGACGGTAGTAGTCTTATTTTTGGGTACAGCACTGTTGTTTGCAAAGTGGGAGAAGAGACTGGTCCTAGAAGTGTTTCCTTATTTAAAAACGCTCCCGCCTAATGTAACAAGCCCATATCTTTAAGTTTTTGTTTAAGTTATGGACACCATTTCTATAGAGAAAAAAACAGTTAGAGGCTAAACTAATGCAAAATGTACCTTGGGAGTAACTGTCTTGTACGTTTGGTTTTTCATCAGAGAATCATATATTTAATGCAATTGTTAATCTTTTGTACTCTTTTTATAACCAGAAGTTTCATGTCGATTCTGGGTTGCAAAAGAGCTCCAACCATGAGTCATGATACATTGGAAAAAAGAACAGGACTTTTATTTCTGGAACCATGCACAGCCAAAATACAGTAGCCAACTCCAAATCCTGCTATCTCACTCTTCATACACCCCTACATGCAATGAGTAAGTGTGTGTATGTGGGTTCGGATCTTAGTGTTCTTCACCCCTTGACTTGAAAGCACAGTGGTAGTGTGTAGTGGTGAGCAGCGGTGATGTATGGATATAGAAAACGGCTCACACTCTCTGTATTCCTCTATCTCAATTCAGGAACACCATACCCTCTCAAATGGCCACTTTACCTCAATGAATTGGGCTCAAGTGCAATCTTGGCTATTGTCAGATGTAGTTTAGAGGCTATTTCTTAATGGTGCACCCATTGCTCTCTGTCCTGTTTTCTCTGTTCAAGTTGCTCCATTCCTTATTGGATAGCTGTATGTCCTCCTTCTGGGAAGAGAAATGTTTTCCCCGGGTACTTCAGGGCGGCTACAAGGGTGTTGAGAGCTGTCAAAACAAGCTTGGTTGTAAGAAAGAAGAGAAGGTAAATCAAAGGTAAAGGCAGTATGACGTTTTAACAACTCTGATGGGCAGCAGCACTGACGGATCACTCACAGCATCTCCGTTTAAATCAGACAGAAACATCTTGTTATCAAGAAAGTACTCAATAGATTTTGACCCTGGTCTTACTGTGAGCAACAAACCCGTGTAGCACGATTCAGCGTCAAAAAATGTCTTATAGTGGGAACAATTTAATCATAACCAAATTAACTGTGAAGGCTTAATTCCCAAATTAAATGCAGATGATTGTTGGACCTTTAATTTGTTTTTGTGAGATCTCAAATTGATGTGTTGTGTTGTGTTGGTTTATTTTTTTTGTTTTTTTTGTACACCTTTCTCAATAGAGCCCTCATACTTTCATGATTTTCATCCTTGAGCATTCCTTCTGAGAATGTATGCATACTGCAATTTAATCGTGTATTATTCCTTTTATTAACACTACATCAATAATGCTTTAAGGAATGCACATTGTAAATAATCCCTGTGATTTAATGATAACAAATGAACAATCAATAGGTCTCAAAGGTAAATGGGAGTAACAGGGGTAAATGGGAGCAATGCAGTGGATTTTGGCATCCCTGACCCACATTCAAAGTGAGATCATAATGTCTACTATGATTTGAAAGCACAGAACAATTTTAAATTGTGTTTTATTACTTATTAGTTTATTATTTAGTCCCATTATTCGTTCCCTTCATTCTTCGAGACCCAGATCACAGGTAAAAAATGTGTAGTAGTTAGACTCCCAAGAAAAACAATACTATCAATGCCCACATATGTTTATGTTCAAGTGCCAAAGCTCCATAGAGGGCATAGTAATTATGAGAAACAAAATGTAGGAAATTGGTTGATGTTATTGTATAGCCCATTCATCCACAAGTAGATTTACAGAGAGTACTATTTATTTCAAGTTTCCAAACGCAAACTAGATATTGTGGATATTGTGCACATCCAACCCCATTTAGGTTCAGGTGCAAGACAAAAAACAGCAACAAAGAAAAGGAGAGGTTGCCCACATACTGAAATATCCAATTCCCCCAAGTATTTATAACAACATTTAGACCTGCAAGGGCCTGACCCTAACCTCAAATGCTATTGTAACTGTGAAAATACTTATTTTAACCCAAAGCATGATCTTTCCTAACCTTCGAGTGATTGCCTAAACCTCAGCAAATCCCAACCACAGCATTGTCACATTATAAAACATATTTTTCAACAGTGATTTGTAACAGTTTTGGAAGGCACAAACGATGTCATCCTGCCAATAACCAACAATAACTATCAATGTGTGACCATAAACCGCTTCTTGTGTGTTGTTCTGGGATCTCTAAACCAACCATGTTGTTTATCATTTAATTTGGAGGAATTGTTCTCCCAGTGTGTGGAAAATACAAGAGGATAAAGGAAAGATCAATGGTTTTGCAGAATCATCAAATATCAATAAGACTCTGTCTGACAATAAGATTTGATGACCACCCTCACTGTTCACACAGACACACCTGGAGTCTCTGACCAACCCCATCCACTGTGGAGATCTAATTTATCCCCAGTATCAGCTCTGGATAACGAGCGCCAAGCTGTCAACAGGCCTACTGGCAGAGACCTCTCTGTGTGACCCTCTGAGGATGGCTGTATGTCAGGCCAACTCTTTTTACTGATTGACAACTACAGAGAGCAGACAGACAAGACAGATATCAAGAAAAAAAATTAGTAGAAAAGGAGGGACAGAGAGATTATGAATGTGTATGAGAAAGAGGATGACAGGTAGAGTATTTGAGTCAATCTTTATTTCTCTTTCTCCCTTCCTCCCTTTCACTCTCTCCCTTTCTTAAACACGCCCACACTTTGAGAGTGAGAGAGAGCAAGAATAAAGAAAAAGACGCAAACCTCGAGGGTTAATCTGTTGATATTAAAAGAAGATTTCGCAAGAGGTAGCTAGCTTCTCCTCTCACGTATAAGAAGGAACACACTGGTACATGTTCAATAGTGTGTTTGCATTAACATAATAATATGGTAAAAATGCAAATGTTACTGTATAAATGCAACAGCTGTGTGATAACTAATGATGATTAAAAGACCATGGAAAATAATCCCTCCTCTCTTGATCTTACAAAGAAATTGTAAGTAGTTAATTATTTCATTGTTAAAAAGTGCCAATTAGGGAGACACTTACAATGAATATAGAACAAAAAAAAAATCCAATTTTACTACAAATAAGGAAAGCAGAATTAATGCTTTATGTTTTTATTCATTTGTTACTAAGATTATGATTGAACCCAGTTACCTGATGCATTTATTATGGCTAATGTTTATAATTAATTTTTAACAGCAGATTACCTTAAAAAGTGTAATCTGCACACTTTTGCCTCAAAGTGAACCTTATCACTGTATCTCCATGTAGATGCCATGTAGGCTATGTGGTCTCTTCATGCTAAGGTAATGGGCACTCCTATTATGCTTCTGTTCACTGCAAAATAATATTATATGTCTCACATACACACCATCTCTAGAATAACATACTTCATACGTTGTGGCTGAATATGTTTAAAGTGTTAAATAACTCAGTCTTAACTTCCTAAATATCATGTATCTCATCTGACTGCAGTTGTGTGGATCCTGATAAAAATCATCTGCCCTTTTCACCAAAGCAAAGAAGGTACTGTCCAAATCCCAAAGCGACAGCAGCTTTAGTGCTGAAGACTGTCACTCAGTGGTGGTAAGTAGATATTCAACAGCGATATGGGATTTTTTTGAAGATCATAAGGAGGCAAATTTTATCTAAAAAGTGGCATAATAAAGTAAGTATCTCATTTGTGTGCCATTTTCTTGAAGTCAGACAGATTTCTTGTGGCTTTCCACTAAAAGGTAAATGCAGTATGAATATCTTCCACTGGTGAAAGTGTTAGAAAATCAAATGTTATATATTTAAATGAATAATTATATATTTAAATCTGCCATAGAGGCAGAGAATCAGAGTATTTTTTTTTTTTATTTGTTTCGCTGAATGAAGCAGCAGCTTTCCATTGAACAGCTGACAACATTCAGCATATATCGATGGGGAAATTTTATAACTGACGATGATGTTAATTTGCACCATACAGGATTTCTGAAGTGATGCAGTGATTGTATAAATAGAGTGTATTCGTCCTGCATAGGACATCAAAACAGGAATGGATTCCCGCTAAGTAATTAAGTAATTGCCCTCTGGTATTGACTGAATATAAAACTTAAAGGACTGTATAAAATGATTGACTTTAATTATACCAGACATCAATTTGCACTATTTGATTTACTTTTACTCATTTTAAATGTGTATCGTCTGCAGTTTGGGCAATGTTTTCAAAGTGTACCTGTGAATTTAAAAGAAAGTCATTCTGCCAAATGGTAATAAGTACTCAAAGCGTGCAACAATTTACAACAGTGCTGTGTGCAGCTGTAGTGTGCAGGTATGCTCATCTCAGTGTCCAGCTACAGAACTGCTCGGACGTGTTTCTACAAACTAGTTAATTCACATCAGGGACGGTCTAAATGCAGATTACGTTGATTATGAACTCATATTTCCTCTTTTTATTTCATCACCTCTTATCATCTCTCTCCTTCCTTCTCACCAGATCTTTGTCCATTCCTCCAGTCTTTTTAATTAATTCTACCTTCATCCCTCTCTACCATCCCTCCCTGCTCGATAATCACTTGAATAATATCTGATAATGAGAGAGAAAAAAAAAACACTTCTAAACAGAAACCATGAATAATTTGTAGATGCTTCTTTGGTTTTTCAGACGTGTCATCTGTTTGTTGTGTGACAGTGTAGCATTTGTGATTATTGTTTACCGTCTGGCCCGTGGGAGGGGACGGTGCTTTTTTTTCACAGATCAGAGGGAGATGTAATCTCTCGCACAACTCAAATCGGCAAAGGCTTGTATGTGTGTGTGTTTTTTTCTGAGAGTGCATATGTGAGTGTATGTGTGCGAGTACTATCTCATAACTTTGCAGCACCACTGGTCAGCAGCAAGGTGTCAGTGGAAGTCACTTCTTATCAGCCACAGGGGCAGATAAATTCCCGAACCCCTGCTGCTGCTCTTCCACCTTTAAATAAATTGAAGCGTGTCAACTACACACTTAAATTTGCAACACTTTTACATGGAATCTTCTTCTCTCAACTTTATTTCTTCCTTCAACAATGTATTTCACTTTTTAAAAATATTGATTTCTTTTTTTCATTATTTCTCCCTGCGTGGTGGTTTCTCCACAGTGCTGCCATCCTGGTGACTACGGCCCTTTGATATTCTTGATATTCTGTTCCAGGCCGAAGAAGAAATTAGCAGCCATGCCAAATATCTTTGGCAGAAATGTTGATGTTAAACAGACAGGGAGTGAAAGATTTGGAGAGTGAAAACATAAATGATGTAGGAAAAATAGCCAACAGGAAGGGGGTTAAGATTCCAGCAGGATATGGTGAAATATTTGATTGTCAGATACGAGAGAAAAGAGGAACAAACTAAGAACTAGTATGGAGTATGGGATTCATAACCGTGACCATGTGTTTGGTTGTGTGTGTCTACTTATAAGTAGGTTATCACAGCAGTAAGTGTCTCTTGTCAATACTTCTCTGCTAAATAAACTGCAGAGGCGAAGCACAAAACAGAGAGGGGAAGAGCCATGAAGGTCAATATCACCATTCATTTTTATGACTTTTCTCATTTCAATTACATGCAAGTAAAATCAATAATGACACCAGAAACAACAAATCATATGGCAACTCACAAATATGGCACACGGTGTAAAGGAAACAGAAGAATCCCACCAAATAAACCAAATGTGACGATATGAGATGAGCTACTATAACATCCAGAACTGAAATTACAACAGTAATATATGTCTATTAATAATGTCTATTAAGCTACTAATTTTAAATTTCCTGTGCGGGCTAAAATGAAAACATGGTTACCTGTTTTAGCAATGACATGCTGTTCCTAACACCTAAATAATCCAGTTGAGCAGGTCATTGATCAACATTGGGATTGCAAATTTAGTGAATCAGTGTGCATATGTGTGTGACTAAAATTGTCCTTGCAACTCTTTCACTGTGTGCTCAGTAAAATGTGTTCTGAATCAAATTGTTAAATAATGAGCTTTTGCTGCCACATCATCACCTTGGTAACCAGGTGTAAATCTAATATAGTGTGACTGGTTTGTGTATTCTATTATCTAACATGAATCATGAGCCAACACACCACACTCAGTCATCTCCGAGCAAGAGACAGATGGGTCAGACCAAAGATTTAAATGTCAGTCCTGGAGGACTTGGTACATTGCTCAGCATGTAAACACAAGCAGGGACAGGCATGGAGCACACAAACACACACACACACACACATCAAACACATACTGCTATCCGTCTCACCCACTAGACGACCACACATATCCAAACACCAGAATGATGAAATTGGTTATGATTGTCTTTGGCCCATGTAAAGCCAAGTGACACTGGTCTGCTTCCATTTTTGAGCTTTTCTAATAATATTGGTCTTACCGGTACCTTATTGAGAGCACACAGGTCTTTGCAGCAAATAAAAGACAACCTCCACCTCATCCATGTGGTTGTTTTCTCTGCTATAGCCTTAATAATTATTACTCACTATAGATAGTCAGTGGAGGGTCACTGCAAAATGAGCCACACACACAAGATTAAGTGGATATGACCAGGCCATGGCAGACAGGTTGGAAGTTGAAGTTGGTCTGCTGTTCTGGCTTTCTGACAAAAGTTGTTTGTAATGCTAGATAAAATAATAGCTTTGTTGTAAGTTATTTACTGATATCTGCTATTTATGTGCTGTTAGTCTGTGTAGTCACAGACCATCTACGCTATAACGTTGGTGCATTTATATACTGCTCAGAGAGTTGTGTCAACACGACCAACAGCAATTCTTGAGTTTGAGGAGCCGAGCAGAGCATTGCTATCTGAAACAAGCTCATAACCTTTGTATTTTGAACACTTCCAGTTACACACTGGATTGAATTAACTTGATAAATCAAATCCATGGTCCACATGATGCTCTACAACTTTCTGGCTAGTTTTTCCAATATATTTGGTCTCTCCTGCGTATATGTTCTCTTTGCATTTTAAGTGAGTCCCAGGCACAGAAGAGAGAAGGGAAAGGAGAGATGTGTTTAACAGGCTTGAGAGTCTCTGGAGAGCAGGAGAGGAGGAAATATGAAAAGATCAGCAGAGCTGTGAATAAAAATAATGCCTTAACCAAACTCATTTTTATCACACTGACCTGGCATTTACAAGGCAACCTTTATAGAAATTTAATTCACCTGTTTTCTGGCCTCTCTTTAATGTTTGACCTTATGAGTCTTTATCTAAATAACTCAGTGACATTACTTTAAATTAGATTGGAAATCTAAAAGTTAATTTACTCTGGGAAATTATGAGAATGTTGTGTTTTGTTTGCAAAATATGTAATTAAAATAAACCAAACCCATAAATCAACATATACATATTTTCATTAATGATAAAATTAAGAACCTAGAAAATTTTATATCAAAATGGAGATTTTTCATAATCAAGGCAACATTGTTTGGTGGTCAGTGATCTGCAATCGCCTGTAAAAGAACATGTGTTGATTGCAGAATGTCAGTGTAGCAGTAAAAGCTGCCGATCATGAGAAATATACCTTTGGAGGAAATCGTGCGAATACATGGAAAATGCTGTGCAAATGAACACAAGCAACACAAAAGACAAGCACCACAACATTTTATAACAAGGTTTTGCTCACATGGGCGCGCACACACACACACACACACACACAGCCAGGGTCAAACTGACTGAAGCAGGCACACCGCCCACATAATTAATTTGACACAACAAAAGATCTGTATCTCAATGTCACAGCCTGCAGGAAGCAGCAGCGCACGTGCCTGCCCAGAAATACTGTTTTTGAAACTTTAAGGTTGGAAGAAGAAAATATGTGAGCGGAGGTGTGTGTGTGTTTGTGTACGAAAGAGAGAAAGTAGGAGAAAAGCATATTAAGAGAAATAATAATAAACAAGGCCAACAGACTTTAAATTCCTCTTACTATGTTATGTACAGTTCAGTACAGTTCAAGTTTGCCTTCATTTGAAAGTGGACAGAGAGAAAACCAAGACACAGGTATTTAAATTGTTTTGTTAGAACTAAAATGTTAAACTAAAATAATTAAAGCTATTAAAAACAATCAATGTCCAAGATGTGTGATTGTCTCCTAGAAATAAGTGTTGCTACTACATTTGGATTTGCCAAAAAGTGGGTTGGAGGAAAACTAATTGATTATGTTTACTGGCTTCTTTTTTTTGTGTCGGGTGGTGGATGGGGCTGCACAGCGTTGAAGGCACAGGGCAGGAGACAAGGGTGGATTTTGCTTAGCTCTTCCTGTTCAACTTTACCAACTGTACTTGTGTGATGATTAAACCAGTGATGGGTTTTGGATGACCTGATCATCTTGCTGCATCCCTGATGGACTCAGTTGCATCATGGAGAAAAAAAAAACTTTTTAAAGCTCAACTGTACAATTAGGAGAAACGAATCCATTCCTCCCAGCTGTCCACTGTCCACATGGTCTGCAGCCCACATGCGTATGCAGCCTATGTAATATCATATTCCTGCATTGGCTGCTGGTCTGTATTCAAAAGTACATCAACTTACTGCATCAACGGATATGGAAAGATTATGCAAAACATATTGATATACTGTTACTGACAATTATATTTTATAAACAGAATGCCCTTTAAATAAAATAACCACCAAATACACCATATTTGCCTTGAGGAAATCAGAAGGATACTTGCTTTTACACTAAACACTGAGTATATGCTGTAGCACAGTTATGACTGCAAATAGTTACCCTGTGTTAAAAAGAAATTCAGATTTTTGCAAACTAGATGAAAATGCAGTTCTTCCCAGTGTTCTTATCATCTGGTAGTTAATAGCAGATGCTGTAGCAGTGTAGACAGGCATCACGGAGGCTCAGGCCTACCCTCTAACAGTCAGCTCTCATTATCTTAGAGTTTCTGTCCCTGTAGTCACTGATGCTACCTACCGCCACCACTGAAACAAAGGAGGTCAGCAGTCACAGGAGGACAGGGAAGAAAAGGAGGAGGCAGGAAGAAAGTTCATGAGTGAGAATAAAATTTTAAGAGTGAGAAAAGTAGCCACAAGACAAAAAAAAGAAGAAGCAAACTGTAATTTGGTCATATACAGGCAGCAAAAGAACAAACCTGACAACCCTGAATGAGCACATCAGGATTAATGAAAAGGCTGGATGTCTTAAATGCCAAATGCTCTTTGCTTTTATATTGTTCAAATGAGTTAGATGACTCATCGTGAACAGACTCTTGACTGTGAAACTCCAAAGGTGATAATATATGGACATTCTGTCAAGGAAGTGAAGAAAGGCAATAATCCTTTTATCTTTTATTGGAAGTGGCAGATGGAATAAAACTACTCTGGATTAGCAAGTGGGCTATAATGAATAAAAGGTAATGAAAAATCACTATTGGCCATAATCCCAGGCAATATCTTTTTTAATTTCCATTGCTTGAATTTTATTGTATTTTTTTCACAGCCTTTGAGGGTGGAAAAGGTCCAATAAAAAACACATACTGTGATGGTTCAGACCAGCTATGTCCAGTGTTCAGGCCTCAGGATTCAAGCAACTTTTAGTAAATAATTTATTCATTGAGTGTTTGTCTCAACTCAAGTCAGGTCACTTATACATTAAGATATAATGAACCAGTGATAAACTGAGAAATTGTTAAAACAAAACATATGTTCTCCAAATAGCTGCATTAAGGTTGAACATTCAAGGAGCTCTATTTCAAGCATGTGTGCATGCCTTTGTGTGAAATATAGCTATATGGTGTTGTGTGTTCATTGTGCTCTAAATGGTAATGCAGCAGAGTCTATCTACATTGAGTAAACGCACAGGGAGTTTCCCTACACAAGCCTGCCAATTCCTCTCAACCAGCCCCAATAGGTTATCAAAGCAGACACTTGGCAACCTACTTTCCGAAGCAAAGCATCTGCCCATTCAGAAGCAAAGGGGCTAATGTCAGACTCTATCATTCTTACATTCAAAATGACCTTGGCATCAGCATATACAACAATAACTGATGCATGGGTTTTAAGCACAAGATGGAGAAAATATAACTACAAACCAATTCAAGTTTCAACATAGGTCCTTGTGACATCCATTACTAATACAGAGTCACCTTCATAGTGAGCAGAGGTTGCCATTACGTCTTTAAGAAGTGGGTTATTGATATTGTGTTCGGTGTGGACATGTTTGCTTGCATTGCAAGTTTTGGAATTGGGCTTCCAATTGAAAAATGCACACACATTGGGGGGTGGGGGTGGGGGCAGTAAATATCACTCTGTAATAGTGATATTTATTCCTTTTCATTAATTCAGAATTGACTAAATTTAAAAATGAATCAACCCCAGTTGTGTGTGTGTGTACCGGTATGTGTGTAGGTTTGAGAGTATGTGCAAGAAGGATTTCCTGTCTGAGAATGGCTTAGCAGAGTGTCTTTGTTTTGACTGAGCCCCTTTGTCTCCCCCTGCTCTCTCAGAGATGTGTTCAGTATTTTAAGTATCTGACAGTCAAGAGTAAAACTACCTGCAGCTTTCCCCTCTACACCATTGCTTTGCAGGGAGATTTTAAGTGATTTAATAGCATATAATTAAGAGAGTGATGTTGGTTTAAGGCAAATGTCGCTCAATTATAGGAATTAACATTACAGATATAAACTTGAGTAATATATGCAAAATATTTTTGTCATTAGGTGCCAGTATGTCTAACCACTGATTATGTTGAACCAGATTCCCCTGCTCACTATCAATAGATCCAAGTTCTTTTCAACTCTGGTTATTCTCCTCCAGTCCTGAAGAACAGCATATAGAGTGCCTGAACATGAGTGCTATGTTCAGTTTAAATATATTTTTTCTCTGACAAAGTTGTCTAATTACTGCATCATGTGTGAATTAAATGAAGCTCAGAAGGACACTCCTGGATTCTCCAGGGAAGAAACTTGACCTTTCCATCCTCCTTTTATAGATCAAACAGAAACTAGGCCTGGCAGAAATTCTATAGTCTCAAACAAGAATTACAGATGTATAGCCTCCACAAAGCTATCCACAGGCTTCACTATTCCCAGCAGTAAAAATAAGACATCGAAGGAAGAATTATGTGGCAAGTACTTTAATTAGAACACATCTTCATTGCTAAAATTGGATGGGGATCCTGTGAGACATATTGCCTTTCAACACCACATGACATACAATGAACCTGGAGGGATACAGGCTTGATCCCAACGTTATAATTTACAGGATGACAATAATCTATACATACTGTATATTTTACATATTGATTTTACTTTATATGTATAATTTACTAGACCAGTTGCATATATTTGATATACTTTACTTGGCCCCTCACTATTTGTGGCTTCATGGCTACTTAAGTTTTATCTTTTGGTTTGGGAAGCTACTAAGTCAGCAATACTTGTTAAAAAATCTAATAAGTAATAAGTAATAGTTACCCTATTTCAAAACAAAAGCAAAACTAGATTGCCTCAAAGTTTTAAAAATAAGGCAGAAACGTAGTGGCACTCTTTTGTAGTGTAAGAGTGTAGTCCAGATTAAAAGTGGATTTATGCAATCCATATACTAGTAAAAGCCAATACAGACTATTTTTAATTAGTGCTCAATACTCCCCGCAGTAAAATCCTGTAAATAATTAGGAGTAGCATAAGTATTTCACTGGAAGACTTGAAGAAGAAAAAGTAAAAATAAAATACTAATGCAACCCAAGAATGTCCAAAAAAGGCTACGGTAATATATCCGAGGGCAGTGCCCACCAAAGATAGTCCAGCTCAATGACATATCCCACAGTGGAAAAACAACAAATATATAAACACAACTGGACTTAAACATATTGTAAAAGCATAATGCCATTATCTGGAGTGTAAACACGCACACACAAGCAGGTATGATACACTCACATGTGAGCACTTGAACTTTCAAACCAAACAGGATCAGAAAATAAGAACAGCGTGAACACAAATGTCATTTGTGGGGAGAATTGTGGAACAACTACTTTTGCAATTGCCAGATTTTTATAAATCCCAGTTTAAGTGTGGAATATGGTACGATTTTAACTTAACATCATCACCATGGCCTGCAAAGGACAAAAAGACAAAGACACAACCGAAATGACGGATGAACTGTCGTCTTAAAGTCACATACTTTGTTGCTTTACATAAATGTCACCCGATGCTTTGCTCCTGCCATAATTATTACGGCTGTTAGCTTTGTCACTTGAACTTAAACAAATGTCATTTTCCTGCAATGATTGATTTTGTTGTTTTTCTTGGGAAGACAGTCTCCATAGACAATATATGAAGAATATAGCCAGAATTTGGTTTCAGTGTTTCCTTGTAAAAAGGGTAACCTGAAGGATAGGGAGACTGAACTAATGTGAACACATTTTCCACTGCATAGAAAGATTCTAGGCAGGTTTAATAACAATAGGATACTATTATTCAGCAAAAAAAATATCATGTGCAAACAGTGAATGGTTGCAGGGAATCATTTTAAAAACTCTAAGCTAAGCATTTTTCCCTGAAGGATAAAATAAGCACATACAAACCTGCCAGAGCATACAGCTTTTGAAGATCAGTCAACTATTAGATGGGCAATACTTCATCTGTCAGTGTTTGGATTATCCAGAAAATGGGAGATATGAGCCACACTAAATGTTTTCCATTTTTCTTCCATGCAAACAGCCAGAGAGGTGACATGTTAGGAAATACTTCCCCAGTGTCTGGGTCCCAGTCCCGCGCTACGCCAGCAATCTGTTTTAAATGAACTGTTTGTGTTCCTTTGACACAATTGGTGTTATTTTAATGGCCTGGAAACCACAGAGCAATATCGTAAAGGATTATTATACCTTTAAATCACCTGTGAGAACCGATAAGCGCGCATAGGAATTCCATTAATCATCTTTGCCAGGGTGCAGCTCAAATTAAAGAGCAAGCCTCGTACTCACAGGCACAACAAACTAGCCAGACAGCCAAAATGCTTTAACTGTTTCAGTATGTGGCTCTTGTTTTTCATTATCGAATATATAGTGTTTTTGTTTCAACTATGTAATAAGAAATACCAAAACCAAAGACTGTCACTAGTTTAGATTTCGTCATGATGGAAAAATCCTAATATGAGAAGGAAATGATTTGAAGCTAAATGCTGGAGGGAAAAGGCTCTGTTGTGTAGCATACACGGATCAATTTCTATTAACCCTCACCTTGCCCACTTTTTCCTCCCAATAAAGTGGTTTGTTTAAATAAATGTTAATGGCTCTGAAAAAATAACTCACAATATGCCATAAGCACATGAACAAAACAGAAAAACCTTTGTTTCCAAAAAAATGACAGTTTGGAGAGACATTGCACGTTAATACCCCTCTCAAAAATGAAGATGGATATGAGACAGACAAGTATCCAACCACAGTCAGCCAATCAATAACTCAGCCAACAGGAACTTTATGCCAACACCCCTTTAATTGCCTGTTCTTCACTGAATGATTCAGGTTTTGCCGAAGGCTTTAATGAGGTGTTGAATTTCACTGCAGGGATTGAAACACAGGCAATTAAAAGGCAGATGTACCAAGGCCCAGGTGAACTGAAGGAGTGATAACAGAAGACAGAGTGTACTAGACTTTAAGATCCTCAAAACCGATGGATTGAACTAGGGCCCTAAACTCATTACTGCTGAAGATTTTGCGAAAAATATGAGCCTACAGGTGCAATTAACAATCGAAGATACCCTGTGGTGGGGCGGCTGTGGATCAGGAGGTAGAGCAGGTCATGCACTAACCACAGGGTTGGCAGTTCATTTCCCGGCTGTGTCAAAGTGTCTATGAGCAAAACACTAAACCCTAAGTTGCTCCCGATAAGGCGCCTTGCCATGGCAGCTCTGCTGCCATGAGTGTGTGTGCAAATGGGTGAATGAAAGGCAAAAATTGAAAAGTGCTTTGTTTGATGAGGTAGAAAAGTACTAAGTGCAGTCCATTTATATTTATTTCAAACACACACTGTTAATAAATAAAAGTAAAAGCCATCCATTTGCTGTGGCAGCAAAGGGAGAGCCTCACATATCCATTGCAACATTAACTGTTTCATTAAGTTTAGTTTGAACCTCTATAAACTTACTGACACCTAACTATAGAGTATATTGCATTTGCCTGCATTAACATTTTCAGGAGTGTTATTTTGATTAAGCGTGCATGCAGAAGACAAGGGAAGCAGAAGATAAAAAAGGTGAAGCCAAACACTGTTAAAATAAGCTACGCTAAGCTTATCAGGATCACCCCAGAGGGCAAGGTGAGGCCGAGAGCTGCATGGAAAACTAAAGACAAGTGGAGAATCGTTTTATTTTGCTACCTGATTATACAAAGATACTCTCTATGTTTGTTGCATGGCACAACACGAAACATGGTGAGTGCTCTTCTTTTCATACTGTTATATTTGTGTTCATATCACTGTTGCTTTAGATTTTCCATCATTTTTGTCGCAGTATGCTTGTTATGTGTTACAAGCATTTTGCTTGTGTTATTTCACATGTTTAATTGTTTCGATGTGTTGATGCGCAATGATGATTGAGATAAAAGGTTATTTTAATAATTCTCAAGAACGTATTTACTCATCATTTTCATTTCATTTACATTTGCTGCTTTTATGTTGCTGATGTTCTCATAAATACTGACTTACAAAGTGTAGTAATGGAAAACCTTTTCTCTTTGTTATATTGATTATGTTAAGAGATCGTACCTCATGTGCATTTTATTGTGAGTGTATACAGTAGCTAGGGCAGGCCAGACTCAGAGCCTACAAGTGGATGCTGGGGTGGTGGTGGGGCTTTTGAAATGCTATATGAACAGCAGCAGCAAACGGCTCTATGGCATCTGAGTGGAGCAGCAGATCAAGTTGGGCTAAACTAGGCCTGAACTAGCTCACGGGCATTGCTTAATGTATGTCAGTGATCCGCAAGAAAAACGAATAATTTGTCATAATATATTTTGGTTTATAATAACTCTAGACTCGGTATGTACTGGATCATGGAACTGTGAAAAGTAACTACCTATTAAAAACTTCTTAATGACAAGCGTCAGTACACTACTTTTCATTTTCATTTGACTGCTGAGCAGAACACAGTATATGTGGAGCACAGAATATGTTCTCATTACAATCAACAACCACTGTGATTTATGGTCAACCAAACTGCTGTTTATGCTAATGGTGCATGGTTAATGGAGCAGACTTAACAGTGTTTATTATCAAGTAATCCCAATTTGTTCCCCTTGTACTTAACTGGATTGGGAGGTCTGGATGTCTCCAACAAACAGGCAATGGATTGTAATTAAGGCTGAGAAGTGTCACATGGAAGAGTGAACAACAGGGTAATGACTGTTATGGCAGCGCTCCGTTTACAGACAAAGGAGCCTGAACCTGATCATTTCTTACTGCTGCGTGCATACAGATAATAAAAGCAACTCCATTGTGAGCATGAGGATGGGCTAAAAGGAAATGTCGTCCTATCATGTTGCACAAATTAGACCATGCATTACCTACATTTCAAAGTAAAAATGAAAATTGACACCACTGTCAGCCACCAACCCTGCCGCCATCTCACTAAATTTGAGCTAATCATCCAAGCACCAATCTATTAGTTTAATATCTGAATGTGTCAAGGCTAATTGTTTATCTGAAGAATTCACACTTGTACCAACAGAGGTACTTTGTTTTGGTAGTTTATGATCATACATGACAAACAAACAAATGGCTGTCAAATGGCAAATAGCAATACTGGCTACCTATCTTGCATATATTGTTTACTGTTTATTCTGTCAATAATTGTTTTTTTAGTGAATCACAAACTGATGATGTGTATTAGACAGGATTAGGAAAAACCCATAATTTACAAAGTACAATACTTCATCACTTCATCACTTATGTTACTTCTAAATTAAAGTCATTACAAGTGCATTAATAATAGCAAACACTTCAGGAGAGCTACACACCTGCTCAGTTGTTTTTTACTTTTAACTGGGTGGTGCTGTGCTCTGGGTTTGCTGAGGTACCTAAGCTCCTTATATGATGGGAAGGGTTGGAAACGTTCCCATGTTACGGGACGTGCAAGCGTTCACATCGTCTGACAACTTCGATTTTATGATAACTGAGTTGGTCGTGTCAGAGTTTAAAACACTGTATATTTACAAAAATGTACATTATATCTATTATATTTTGATTTAATTACAATAAGTGGAGTTTGGTTGATGTGTGGAATCAATATTTGCTTGGTTTTCAGACATTTCTGTATTATTAGGTATAAGTTTCCCAGTAGTAATTACAAATTGAATGCTGACATGAATACTATATAGGAATCGGAAACTTGTAGTTACAGCAACTCCAATATGACATGAATGCAGTCCACAATGACCTATTTTAAGTGTCTGATATCCCAATTTCCCTTAAGTGTATACATTATACCACACTAACAGATGCAACAAAACTGACAGGACATGGGAGGTGACAATTAAGCTTAGTCTGTACACACCAACACAGAAAAATCAAAGCACCTGTGTGGGCTTGTAGGTACTTTAAAGATTAGTTTGAATGGCAGACATTTAATGTTGTTTTAGGAATCTCACTATTAATTTTGACTGCATTGTAATCTTTTCTGTGTTTTTTTGTTCTTTTTTTAGATTTCTTTTTATTTATTATTATTTATTTTCTTTTTCTTCTTTGTGTTTTATTGTGGTCTCCCACAAGTCTGAAACTAATTGAATTAAATTAAATGTGCTGAATGTATTTGATTTGGTCATGTATACGTGTAGTAGTGTACTAGGCATTTTATGTTAGTTATACCTGCAGATTTCTTAATCATTTTAAATACAGAGATACTAATTATTTACAGCCTTTTAGAGTTTGTTTTTCACTGTTATGCAAACAAATACCTGCACAAAACGGAGTGGTGATGTTGAAAGGGGGGAAAAAAACAAACTCGACATTGTGCATATTTAATTTACCTGAGTGATATAAATATATAACAAAATAAACATCACAGAGTCTGTGGTAAATTTCTTATCCACTTTCTTTCCCTCCTCTCCTCTCTTCCTCCTTTTCTTTTGGGGTTTTTTCTGTGAAGCAAGTTGTTCAACAGCTGTTCTCCTTTGTCTGCAGTCACTTGTGTGCTGCCTCACTTAGTTCATCCCTTGATCTGTCATGTTATCCTCATCCCAACCCGCCTCAAATTCCCACTATATCCCACTGTCAGACAAGCCCCACATCACATCCATTCTCTTTTCTCTTTTCTTTTTATTTCTCGTCACCTTTCCTTGTATGTGTAATTCTACTTTTTTTCCTTCTTGCCTCTCCTCTCCTCTGTTCCTGTTGTCTCTTAGCATTACTTTCAATCCCTATCTCTATATCCTCTGCCCAAACCCATGCTTTCATTTATAGCAACCGCTCTCTACCCTCATCATCTAATAACTCAGTAATGGTAGAGTCGGTCTGTGGAGCCCCAAGCTATCAGCTTTTATGGCTCTAATTGTTTCTTCTGTGCCGTTACTTGTAAGACTGCTGTCGAGTGAATACAAATTGGCCACAGAAGGGAGCAACATTGAGCACCGATCCAAGACTAATCTCAGACATTCTCAGCGGACGGAGAGTCAAAAGAGGAAGCTAATAACTTCATACTCAAGATGGTGTGGATGAGCTTGAGGTGGTGAAAAAAAGAATAACAGCAGAATAGTTTAATCATCACAGGTCATTATTACCTCAGAATGTAGTCATATATCATGAAATACTTCACACATCCGCTTCTTCTCTCGCATTATCAGCATTTATTCGCCCCTTCTCCTTTCCCTCCTCCAACCAACCCCCTTTCACTTATTGTCACCGTTTCTAATAGTGAGGGATTAACATTTAATATACTCTTCTGTCAAGGATTATGGAACAGGTGACACATTTTCATTTCAAGCTCACTCCATCAAACAGGATACATACAAACTCAGCGTGCAGCAATATCTGATCTAGGATTACTGCAAAAAGAAAAAAAAAATCCCAAATGATACAAACAATTATGTTAGATGTAAGCTGCTTTTCATTTTTGTGCCACAACTGGATTAAAATAATAAATCATTTTTTTCCACTGATTCATTTGATGTTTAATGTTAAAAATCTCTCTCTCAATATACAGGCCCACAGTGTACATTTTCTTTGAATTGCTGTGATGCCAATTCATACTGCTTAAAAGACTTACAGAGAATAATTTAACAAGTTTATACTCTATATACCATAAATACGACTGATGGAGAGACTAAGTGAATGACAAAGCATTTTAGTATCGTGTTTGCTCTATGTTTGCAGCTCTAACTCTCCAGCAGTCATAGCTCATCAGCGGTGTCAGGCTGTATAAAAGAACCAAACAGCCTCTTGACACCATAAGTGGGGGATTCACTGCCAGCTATCATAGATAACCACACCACAACAAAACCGGCCCAATCATCTCTTTCCGCAGGCCAAAAGCTAATTAGCTGGCCTTCAGCCTATGTCAGTGAATGGTAGAGTGCATGGAAAATCATAGGCTATCAAGGAGCTTGCAGCTACAGAAATGAAGCTAACTGAGGCAGCGCAATAAGGCAGTCTCATTTCCTTCTCTGATCTTTCTTTCTTTCTTTCTTTCTTTCTTTCTTTCTTTCTTTCTTTCTTTCCATTGGGTAGATAGACATGACTTATTTCCAAGGTTTCTGGATTACTATTACTACAACACTTATATGCACTGAATGTATGTTTTCGATTTGATTTGAAAATATTGGAACGGATTTAAAAAGTACTAACCTTAGAGCCGTCCTTGTCTCTTAATTGCTTACAAGCTGAGGTGAACACAGTTTAAAAAAAAAAACATGTCTATTAAACAGTAACTATAATTTAATTGTGAAATTCTGGTAATAATCATTATTTGTATAATTGACTGTTACAAACTTTCTTGTCACAGCTGCAATAATAACTGTGTTGTGGTTAATGTTGGGGGATAATGGTAGTTATCGTCTTGTTGTTTTTAAAGCTAATTAGCAATATTTTTTTGCCTAGCAACACATTGAACAAAGATGGGAAACATTTCTAACACTTTGGGTAGTGTTTCATGACTAAACACTAACATTAGCATGCAAAAGTTAGTGGTTATTTCAAAGCACCGCTGTGCCTAAGTACAGCCTCGTAGAGCCTCCAGCATGCTCTAGCACCTCTGGTCTCTTGTTATTGAAACCTTTGCCATTGTCTCCATCTCAATTCTCTGCAGCATTTTGTGGTTTGGCAGCTTGGAACAAAAAAATAAACCTTTTTCTTCTTTTCCTTTTTCATCTTTACTACCGAATCTAGGGAGAAACCAGTGATGGATAACAAATGCCTAATGGAGTTTGTCATTTACAATTTGAAATTAAACTGCAACATGATTACAATTCAAAAATAATATAAAAAATACTGAGGAAATGATGGCCTGTTCCTTGTTGTACATTTCCCATCTAGCAGTTACACAAAAAAACATAAAACCTTCCTCATATCTCTTTTGAATAGATCTGAATGCTAGAGACCAATATATAATGGGATACAGGAGGAATAATGTGCCAGCATTTCTTTAAAAGATAAAGGGCTAATGTGTCCTTCTGAGAGATGAGAGTGCTGGAACAAAAGCCTACAAAAGCTGTATTCCTCTTGTCAAAGAACCCCTCTTTTCATTGAAAAAGCAATATATAAGATGAGGTATGGCAGTACCTGAAATGCATTTCCATTAGGAGCCAACCTCCTTGGCCTAAAATTTGACTGTGCTTTTAGGTTTTTGTGCATGTGTGTGTGTGTGAGAGAGAGGGGGAGGGAAAGAAAGAAGAACAGCAGGACAGTCTAGCTTTCTATATGTGTTAAAGGACACACATTTATACAGCACTTGTGTTTCCTCTTATGTTGCGTTGATGTGTTTAATCCTAAAATCCACACTCAGGTTCTTTCCTTGAACTCATCCACCACCTGTAACAAAAGCTGCCACTCCTTCCACCACCAACCGTTCTGGATAACAGGATTTGCCTCCATCAGAGCTGCTTTATCATGACTCAAGCTGTATTACTGGGAGATTAGAGTGAGAGGCTTGGGGATGGAGCCATGAACTCTCCTGCTGGGTGGGCAAGCGAGTTGGCTTGTGTAGCTTTGGGTCAGCCTTTTACCAAACAACAGAAGTGGGTGTTTATTCATCTCTGTGAGGGATTGTGGTTCTTGTTCCAACAAAAGGAAAAACAGCATAATCCATAATCAAAGTGTTGTAACGTCAATCAATTATTCTGCGGGTCAAATAGTATTGTTCTCTGCATCATTATCAGGGTTTGCACAAGGTCCGTAAGATGTATTAAGCACATACATTTCACTTAAATTAGAGTGTTGGGATATTAAAACAATTATCCTGCTTAGAAACCTCTAAAATTACATATTTTAACAAATCAAATTATTATCTAACCTTGTAGTAAGTCTACATAGAGACCTGAACCACAGTCTCCAGTGTATATAGCAGTATTCTTGGTGTATTTGCGCTATTCACTATGCAGATTACTTTCATCATGGAAGAAAAACACATGACTAGTGTGTGTTTTAAAAAAAGAGACATTTTAAAATAATTGACAGAAAAACAGGTAGACTATAATACATTTGTGAGTGAAAAAGTAACAATTAAAATATTTTACTGACTTAAAACCAAGATTTGTTGTACTAGATTTTTCTTTTGACAGTGTCTTCTTGTTGATGAACTTCACTTTGACACTGCATATAATTTACTCTGTTATTCAAAATGAAATCACTTTGCCAATCATACCATGATCAACACTTTCTACACCATTACAAAGGCTAATGTCTGTAGTTATATCACCTTTAATTTCTTTTACCATTTGCATAACTATGAGGAAACCCCAACATTAACTGTGTGGCATACGGGCACATGACTGATATTAAGATATCTGTTCCTGCAGGCTTATATTTTCTTCAGTGACTTGTGTGATACGAAAATACACTAATCCTACTTTTCCTCACTACCACAGTGAATAAAGAGCAATCTGTTGTATCTAAGATGATAATCCTTTTCGCTAGTAGTAATTATTTAAATGGTTATCCCTTTGTTTAAACTTCTGAGTTTGCCTGCATATAATGTGAAATTTCACTCATCAAACATTTTATGACAATAGGTAAGCAGAAACACATATTTTTGAGATTACCCAAACAAAATTACAGAATTTCTTTCTGTCAAAAAGTGGTTGCTCCATTTCTATGTAGTTCCCATTTAAAAGTGAAATGGAAATAGAAACCTAGAAAGTTCCAGTTTGGATAACAGTTCTGCAAACATGAAGACTTATGAGATACCAAAATGCCGCACAACAGTTTGTGATACTTGAATACAACGCTGGGAAGTTATCATAGCAGCAGCTATTTTATCTTTTGTTGCAATTTTGTTGCAATCGCAAGGTAAACAGTAGAAATACTTTACAAATAGTTCACATAACAAAGTAAACCACCAGGAGCATGTACTGTATGTAGCTGTATGTAATTTTTCACACAGAGCTAAAGTCAGTCAGATCTGCCAATTGACACAGAACCTTTTGTTTTGTTGCTCTGATGCTCAAATTCTCCAAAATCACACACACGTCTTATGTGTTCAGGTTCGCCACCTTAATTTTGATTAAAACATTTTCATGTACTAGAAATTCTAAGTGACATACCATGAAGTACCATGTTTTAGTTGATAAAAGCAGAGTGTGTGTGCTGGGTTGGTTTGGTGAAGGTTACCCAAAAATGTCTTCTGTTACACGATAATGGTGATATGGATGTCTGAGTTCTTCCCTGTTCACTAAATTAGCCATCAAGCTGCAGCAGGGACACTATGTGTTTTTCATCTGCTACCTCTAATGTCTGCAATAACAATGTGGGGATCTTAATTAAACCAAGAAAAGCACAAGAACACCTGTGCTTTTCTGCACACCAAAGTAGAAAGCAACTTTATACAGTTAAAATGATTTATGAATTATGGCAGGTTCATATTTTCTGTGACATGAAGAAATGGATAATTAATTGGAAACTCTCAGTGCTGCAAATGTGTCATTGGTTTATACAAGCCATTATTACACGAATTGCATGAAATTCTTACCTCATGGCCTCCATCACCAATATTATCAATGGCCACTCAAAATGCATGAACTGTATGCTCCCATCATACTGCCTCACATGTTTCACTCAAGGTGGACAACTCTAAACACCACTTGAATCAATGTAAACCTGCAGATTGATTAGAGGGAGGTTGACATGAACCGGAAGAAACAGACCTGCAACAATAACAAGTAAAGGCTGAAAATGTTCTGCTATAACTAAAAGTTGGCTGAAAAAAAAAGCCCAAAAATGGACGCCTGTGAGTGAATATTTTTTATTGTTGCCTGATGTTCTCAAGCAATAAGAGTGTATAATTCCACATAAATGCATCTTTCAGGTTTCTGCCTCTGGCAATGATGTCGATATGACCCAGTAAACAGTACATATTGTTGAAAGTGACTTCATGGGAAGTCCAAAATATAATTTTAATGCCATTCATCAGTGTGAGCAAAAAGATGTATGCAGTGGTGGGATGTTTTTGGTAACCAAAATTATGTATACTATTAATACTAAAAAAAGTAAGATGTAGTTTATAGAAATTATGGTTATTAGGATGTAGATGTAGGCCTACTTGCTTTGTAACTACATATTTGCGCAGACAAACAAATTCCACTAGAGGGCACACCTGATAACTAAGGACATGCATGATGTAAACACCAAACATGGCCACACTCAAGGAGGTTACTATTTTGTTAATTCTGAGATCACAATAAAAACAAGGCGACAGAAGTGCCAACAACAAACATATTTGTATATTTGCATCTTGTGCACTCTTAGCGTTAACTACAAACCTTTGTATCACGGGCCTGAAATTGAGCTGGTAAACACATAGACACAAACAGTAAAGTGCTATGTTGTTTGTGCATCTTCAGCCAAATCAAGAGACTGAAAGCGTTTCTTGCAGGCTGCTTGCATCACCCACAATCTGCACATTGACACTCTCACATGAATGAGATGTCACTCAAAAATAGATCACGGTCTTTGATAGCGAGTGTGTGCTCAGAGTCAAGGCTATGATCAGGTCGGGATAATGATGATGGTGGGTTTCGTCTTGCCAAGGTTGTTAGTTCATGGTGTATCATACACTCACGGCCACAATCATCACCATCATCCTTACACGGGAAGATCTCAAAACATGAGTTAATGTAAACCACAGAGAAATCAGAATAAGTACTTTGACAGAAAAGGCCTTTGTGTCAGCATCATCAAAGGGAATTGTTGACTGTTTGTAAAAAACACAGTAGGTAAGGTAAAAAGCAAGAAATATTTCAAAAGCAAGTTTTTCCAACCCAGCAGGGATACCACAATAGCGATGTCTGTTATGGAAATCACACAGAAAGCATTCTTTATGGTGAGTATGATGCAATACTGTTGGTGCAAAGTGCAGCAGGGTACAGGTAAAGCAGTGTTTGTGTTTCCATAATCACAGGTGAACCATACTCATGTTAAGTTCACACAGATTGAAATGAACTAGTCCATGTTCGTAGTTAACAGTTCTGAATTTTGAAAGTTTGAAAGTTTTACAGTCCCAAAAAATTAGCTAGTTCACATTCGATTCTTGCTGTTTTTTTTTTAAATGAGTTGCTCCAAGCTATTACTTTTTAATAGAACCTCCTTCCACCCATCCATCACCAGCTCCCAATCATTGCCACTGCCCACCTCCCAAACTAAATGAATCACTGTATACTTCTTTAGACTTTTAAAAGCCAAGACAAAAACAACATGTATATATGTTTTAACACTTAACCAATGTGTCATGGTATGCAGAAAGTAAAAAAAAGAGGTGCAGTAAAGGTGTATTGTAGAATGAACCAAATTATGTATCAGTCCAAAACATGAAACAAATGTATATGTTTCCAAGTGAAACATATACATGGCTTACAACCACTACAATTCTTTCACAACCGCTATTATTTGTTACTTTTCAGATGAAGATTTTAAATGCAAACAAATATGACTGTTTTATGATACGATGCAATTTTAAAGATGTAACTACCTGACTGTATATACATGTTTTAAAATTTGCTCCACCATACATAATTGTATATAGTAATAAAAATATAGTATTAAATTATTAATAAGTATTAATACATATATAACATGGAATGTGACCATTCTGCAAAATCAGTTACTTACATTTTTGATATCTGAAGTACATTTTGTTGAAAATACTTCTGTAATTGTACTATCATTTTGAATGTAGGGTTTTTAATTAGTAATTGGAAGCAGCTATAACAACAACAACATATTAGATGACAGTCTGAAGCTTCCCTCAGCTTTAACTACCCCATCCGCATCAATCATCTTTGCTTTCCACCATGTTATTTGTGCCTCCTTCATCTAATCCTATCATGATGTGGAAAAATAGCACATGTGCAGCAATTTGCATTTCTGGCATACATAAACTCCTCTCATGTACCTTGAATCTCTCAACCTTTTTGTTCCGAAACTAGCATGAATAAAACTCCCAGATTGACTATTAATTATGTTTATCACTTATCTTCTCTCTGAGATGGAAGCTAACCCACCCCGTGACTTTATTTGAAACATCTCCAGAGAACTGTGGGTGTGAAATAATGTCGCTTATGTCCTAGTTTTAAAAAGTAGCACCAACACCAAATCTCAAACTAGGTGCTGCAGAAACAGGGCATTTCTTTAGTGCAATTTTCTGTTTTCATTGTCTGTCTTTTAAAGATCAGGTATTATGGTCTTTTTCTGATTCATTCTTATACACTCTAATCTGTTTTAAAAATTTATTTTTAATCATTTTATTCAAGAAAAGTAGATTTCTTTAAATCCAGCTTTCCTCACAGCCCAGATTCCCGCCTGTCCTCCAGCAGACTGTTTCAGAAGTTATTTACATAAAATCGTCATTATTAATGTAGCACTCGACCCATTTAGCTGTACAATTATTAACTGTCTAAGGGGTATTATTACTATGGGCGGGGCCCTGGGTACTTTAACCTGTGGCTGGCCATGCTAACCTGTGTAAAAGAAATGGAATTTCTAGCTTTTAAACTTTTTAATCTATTTACAAATTAAGAATAAATGAATAAATGTCACTAAGTTTAAATGCCACTAAAATTATGTTTGTAATTATTGTTGTCTTTTTATGCTTAAATTATACCTTAATGAAATGTAAATATGACACACAAACCCCACCGATACGTAACATTTCCAGAATGTTCCTTCAAGTTTCTATTTATTTTTCAGAAAACCATTTCCTAACAAAGTAAAAGTCTTTTTTTTTTTCAAATTTAGCTGAAGGTTGCTATCTTAGTTTAAATATATCATGTTACTATATTAACAAATATATTCTTTTAGCTGAGTAACAGATAGAAACAATGTTTTACTTCTGAACTTGTTTTAAAACTTTATCCCAATATTGAAGATGAAAAAGCTTAAAAACCTGCAGTGTACTAAGTCTCATTAAGCAGATAGATTGCTATAAAATGTTTCGAACACACACACAACCACTTGCCAATAACAGTAGATTGGCCCCATAAACTTCAGTCATTCCTGACATAAACTGCATCTCCTGGGAGGTTTATTTAGCTGCTCAAATACAGCAACAGGTACAGCAGGGGTGGGGTCATAATAAAGCTTCCCAGGATATTTGTAGATGAGAACAAAACAAACAGAAAACAGTCCAAGGCAGCACATGATGAAGTTTGTGCATCTATGCTCAGGGGCAACAGATATGTTGGCATGTCACAAGTCACAGAGTTACAGTGGTTTGAGAGGCTATCAGAAATTGATTGGTATAAGTTGACTTCATATGTCAATACAATGTTTTTACCACTGTTAGCTTTTAAAATAGGACTCCTTGTTACTTATAGTAAACTGTGTCCTGTTGATGAATCTAGAATTGCGTTCTTCTGTTTGACCACAGTAGTTTTGTAAGTATTTAGCATTGCAGATAAACATGGATAGATGAATGTTTTGAAGATGCCCTGTCATTATCATATACAGTGTATAAATAAAAGAATACAGGCCTTTTCATTATGGTCTTTAGTTTATAACCTAGAAATAAGGATGAAACAGACTGCCAGTGAATGTCATCAGCAAGTAAAAAGAAATATTAAAATTCTATTGCGTATATATTTTTGACACTAAGAGAAAGACTATAAAGGCTTTACCTATGGAGTATGTCCCAGAAATGTTCAGATGTATCATCGTAATGAGGACAACTTAAAAGTAAGGGCTACGAAGAAATAGACACATGGACCTGTATTAATTTAGCCATTAAAAAAGATGAACATAAGATGAAACATAAATAAATGGTTATTTAATTTTCTGAGAGTTCTGAATTAGCATTTCCATGAACGGCACCTCGTCTATGTTCATTCACCACACAAATCATATTCACTATTTTATTTGATTTTGCCTATCTTTGTCTTTCTTTTTGATGAAACCACCAAGTGTCTGTTTGATAAAGACACAGTCACAGTTTTTATGACTTGGCCTTTGTCATGGAATTAAAATTACATGTAATAATTCAAATGTAAATTGACCCAGTTGGTCAAAGTTCAGACCGGGCAAGCAAATAGAGATTCTGATGATCATTAAGAGAAGATTATGACAGAAGAAAGAGCACAGAAGATTTTTTCCCCACCACACTTAACCACCACCATTAGTCAAAATTCTCACTAGGCCTTCTGAATGATATGTTAATTGATCTTTTACTGACTATTAATGCAGGGAAATATATTCATGAACTGCAAGGAATATTTATAAGGTAATAAAAATGTTAAATGAACACCTTATATGACTAGTTTGAGAGACTCCATATATATAGATAGATAGATAGATAGATAGATAGATAGATAGATAGATAGATAGATAGATAGATAGATAGATAGATAGATAGATAGATAGATAGATAGATAGATAGATAGATAGATAGATAGATAGATAGATAGATAGATAGATAGATAGATAGATAGATAGATAGATAGAGTTTAAATGGTAAAGTTCACAGAAATCTGATTCTCACAGGAATTCATCAAGCAGATGCCTAATATCAGCAGTATTAAACCAATTTTAGAAACAGTCATATACAATCTAAATATATGATACAAGAGTTGGCAGCATGTAACAGCTAATTATCAGATCTGCGTGTATTTTCGCAAGGAAATTATGAATCTTAAAAGCTTAAAAGCTTTAACTTCTCAACTCAAGTGAGGCCTCACAACACCTGGCTGATCAGATAACGAGCATGGAGCAAAAACATCCAGACTCCTGTCTCTTCATCCGTGGGGATTTTAACAGAGCAAACTTCAGCCACGAACTGCCAAAATACAGACAGCATATTAAGTGTCCCACAAGGGACAAGAACACACTAGACCACTGCTGTAAAATATTAAAGGATGCATATCGCTTTGTTCCCCACGCAGCTTTGGCACTCTCTGATCACTGCCTAGTTCATCTTCTCCCAGCCTACAGGCAGAAACTAGAATCTGTGGTTAAAACCTATGGTTAAAACTGTGAGATGGACCAACGAGTCAAAGTTAGTGCTACAGGCCTGCTTTGACTGCACTGATTAGTGTTTCTGAGGTTGCGTCTATATAACCCACAGCTGCATGACAATCCTCAGTGTGTTTTACTGCAGTTTTGAGCAGCCCACTTTCACACCCCTTACCCGCTCCAACTCAGACATCACACAATCAACTGCACACCCTGCTATCACCATCAGCTCCCCCCTGACTCCCCACCAGCACTGACAGTCTGTGGAGAGAATCTGAATGTGTATCTGCTATTTCAGCGATAGAAGATCAGGGAGGCACCAGGCCCAGCTGGCCCCCATCTGCACATGGATCTTCAACAGATCACTGTGTGAAGTCCTCACCTAGCTCACCGTGCCTGCCTCCACCTGTCACTAGACCACAAACCTCCTGAGAGACTGGAGGCAGCAGATGAGGTTTAGAGAAATCACATCCAGCATTCGAACAGTTAGCACTGGCACCCCTCAGGGATGTGCGCTCCCCCTGCTCCCTCTTCACACTAACAACTGCACCTCAGTAGTCCCGTCTGTTCAACTCCTGAACAGAACACCCAACCGTCATTGGGATCATTGGGCGAGACAGAGGAGTCTGCATATACAGACAGGAGGTCAAACAGCTGGCGTTCACAACAACCTGGATCTGAACACGCTCAAAATTGTGGAGATGACAGTGGACTTCAGGAGGAGATCACCATTACTGCCCCTCCTCACCATAATCCACAACACTGTGTCTGTGGAATCCTTCAGGTTTCTGGGATCTACAATCTCTCAGGACCTGAAAGTGGGAGTCCAACATCAACACAGTCATCAAAAGGGCTCAGCAGTTGTACTTCCTGAGCTACCTGAGGAGCAGCTGATCCAGTTTTGCATCGCAGTCATCGAGTCTATTCTCTGCACGTCCAGAGTCAGGAAACAGACAGGGAAATCACTGCAGACCCCTAAAGCCTTGGACATAATTTATTCCAACTTCTTCCCTTTGGTAGGCACTACAGAACACTGTACACCAAAACCACCAGACACAGGAACAGTTTCTTCCCTCTTGCTGTCACATTTGTGAATATTTAAATCACTATGGTACTGTGCAATAACCCTGGAACACTAAAATACCCATTCCACCTATTACACATTATACATATTTATATTATAATATATGTTTGGTTTTTTTTTACCACTTCATATTCAACCTTCATGTCTTATACTATTTATGTCCTGTTTACAGTTCACATAAACATTTCACCTGAATCACCTGAACCATCACCTGTGTATATTTCTGTTGATTGATTCTGTGATTGTTGTTGTTATTCTGCGCAAATACATTGAGAGCCACTAAACCAGAGTCAAATTCCTTGTATGTGTAAACATAATTGGCCAATAAAGTTGATTCTGATTCACTTTCACTGTCTCGTCCTTTCTTCTCATCCCCCCTCTATTCTCCTCCTTAACTCCTTACCCTTTGCTGCTCCCCTTGCACTCCAAATTAGCATTGACAGCCGAAGGTGCATGTATTCTTATGTATTGATCTATCCATTTTTAATGGCCCCACGCTACTTATGCAGGTTCTGTTGGGCCAGCGATTCTGTCAAGGCTTGTTGCCAGTCCCTGCTACTCAGAGCGAGAGCACACAACCTTGGAAGTGCATTAAGAGTGTTCCCAGGGGACACGGATATGTCCATCAGCCCTAGTCCTACATGAAAAATCCACAGAGAACACCAGATGGTCTTTACCTGACAAATCCTAAGGGAGACATCCACCTAAAAATAAAAGTAGCATGTTATCTATAATGCCTGTCTTGTTTTCATTAGACAAACCAGGAATTGATCAAGCCATTAAAATACGTTTTGATTTTGAGGGTACAAGGTGAAGAGCTGATGGTGATTTTACTTCAGTAAGAGTACTTTTTATAACTGCTTTTGTAACAATGAAGAAAAAAACACTTTTTCAAGCCACTCGGTTTTCTTTATGAATTAATCTTTAAAATGTTCTAGCTTTGCTCACAAATATAGATTAAACTGTTTCAAGTTTATTTTTGTTTTGGGGTGGATTTTTCTTTTAGAGACATGCCGCCAATAAGATCAGAAAAAGAAAATTCAGAGACTAATCAAACTTTCACATCATGTTCTTTCTTAGTGAGGGTAGCCATTAAGAAGGGAACCATGCAATGCCCCCTGGATTCAGAGATCACAGAGTGTCACTGGGGCATAAGAAGAGAGACGGGCTGAATACCAGACACCCTGTATGATTCATCCATCACTCACTCGACTGTCTCTTTCTGGATCCATTACCAACTGTACAGCTAGACTGTCCTTATCCTTTGAGCCTTTTTTTTCTTCTTTTTTCTGCTTTTCTCTCTGCAAATCAACTAATTTCCTCCCTGTGATAAAGGCAATGTCAGTAATGAAGGCCTTGGACGCTTAATGACCAATCAAAACATAGTCTGCCGAGATGGCAAGCAGCTAATTGCTCACGATTCTGTGAGGATATGAGGAAGGGATTGGAGAGCTGGTGATAAGGATGGAGAGCTGGGAAACGGTGCTATAATACAGTATATGGCTATGAAATATTTGTTTTTAAAGTTCATACATAAATTTTAGCATGGCAGTTTTATCATGTTGTTTGGAGCATGTGGAAAAATATGTATATTAATGAATGAATTTGTTTTCTTATACTGTGTTGTTTGTGTGGGCTGTTATGTGTAGAGAGAAAAGCAAATTGATAATAGAAACAGTTTTTAAGCATATTCCACTATGCATTTACATGCATGTGCAAAAATATACACACGAGGAATGTAAATAAACATTATACAGGTTTGTTATTTACAATAATACCTCATTTAGGTATGCACGTAGGGTGCATTGAACAGATTCGAACAATATCCAGATCTTTGCAGCAATACTTTTTGTGGGAAGCATCTTAAAAGTGCACAATTAATGGTGATCCAATAGTTGGGTGTTTAGAGTGCTAGCTTGGCAATGGCAATTACATTTAAATGTAATTGACCACTACACACTATAGTCATCAAATATTCAGCTCTGATGTGTGTTGTGTGTAAATTGAGGTTGGGGGTGCTCACCCAGTTAATTACAATATTGCAAAACATTTGGACCTTTGCAAACAAACAGTTAAACAAGTCATTTTTAACAAGTCTTCCTTTAGGCTATTTGTTTCATTGCCCAGTGACCTACTCAGAATATGTTTACAGTGCTTTCTATTCATTATTTCACAGCCATATTTCATCTATTTGGTTTCGGAGAGGTTGTTTTGATTCCTTAATAGTTCTATTTGAAGTGTCTGTAAGAGAAATGGAGATATTTTGGCCTGAATATCAGGTGTTTGGAGTCATCTGTACGTCTGTACGCAGATAAATAGGGTACTCATGAAGCTTTTATTGCTCTTACAGTAACGTAACGAGTGTACTTGATGTCAGCTTGAGTAATGTTTTCTAGATAGGATAAATAAGCACGAAGCAGTGAGCCAAGCTCGTTCAGAGAAACCAGTAGGTGAACACTAAGTTGAAATTAAATGAAAATTAAGTCAATAGCATTTTGTTTCTTTCAGTGGGAGTAGGTAGTCCCATTGGGGGGGATTCAAAAACACACTCATATTTCACATACAGTACATGCATAAACACATGTGTACATGTAGTACCGAATAATGGCGAATGAATGCATACATAGTTTATACGCAGATTACATATTCATGTACTTATGTAGATGTGCACAAGCAGTACTCACACACACAATCATACAATCTCATAATCCTCATACACAAACACATGCAATACTTTGCACACATGGCACATACCTTGGGAAAACATAGTTCTTAGACAATTGCAGGCAGCAGCCCTTTGGGTTTTCTCCCTCTCTGACAGTGTGTCAAGGCAGGCCTGTTCTCCAGCTGCTGGCTCGTACTGAGTGAGAAACCAGTCTAATGAGATCACTGGCATGTAATTCGGAAAGGGTCAGCGCTCATTTCTAGCAATTCATTTTTAATTGGTCTCAAATCTAATCCATTTCATAATGTCAGCTCCTGTGCTCATCTCGCCCTGAGGCTGCTGAGTGACACAATGCGATTCCCTTGATGTTGTTTGCTCTGTGTGTTATTACATAGCCTGAAGTGATTGAGGATGTTGCTGTGATTGTTGGTTGGTTGGTTGTTGTTGGTGCATTAGTGAAGTTACAGTAACCCTTTGCCCACTACAGCACTATTGCTGCCCTCCAACACAGATGACACATGTGTAATGAACCTGATGGAATAATGATATTTCTCATGTCCATAGGTTCTCACAAGAACATCACAACAAACCTATCATTTCAGGGATGACATAAATTATCTTATGGTTTCATTACATTTGCCCACTACCTCATCATGGGACTGATGATGTGCAGGAAAAGTAAATGAAAGCTCTCGTCTGTCACACAAACTACTTTCAAGGCAACTTGGTTCAAAGCACTTCGCCCCCAGATGCTCAAGGGGAGTCTTCACATTCTGTTGATAATTTTAGTTAATTTTTTAAATGTTTTAAATTAAAATCCTGGCCAAATCTTACACATTGCATTTTTAAAACAGCAAAAATTGAATGTGATACCGTCAATGTATCAATCATTTGAAAGAGTTTCTGTTGCACTCTGACTGTGTTTGGATCCATCTCTCTTGTCTTTTTATCGACTCTCCTTTTATTTTCTTCTACTTTCCAAGCTTTACCTTCCTCCATCTAAATTGTGTGACCAGCTGTGCCTCCTGCTTTGGTTCCATCAAGATGTCACTTCTAATTTGATGTGTGTGCTGATTCCATCCCTGCTAGCAATCAGTGAAGAAGACATCCATTACTCCTAGTCGTGACAGGTCCCCTCAGACTCCTGCTGGACCTTAATGACACCTGACAGAACACAGGTTTACTATTTAGCAAACTGACCCCCAAGAGATAGCCGATGGGGCCAATTTGGCTAACACATCCTTGCATGGTTTACGAGGACCAGGGGAAGGTAACACAAGGAGTCTTGTCTTGTCCTCAAGGGGTTCTCATGCTGGCCCAGCAGGGTATTGTCAGGTACAATGTAAACAAAATGCTCAAATTTGCTGGATTTAAATAATCTCTCTTTCTACCATTTTACAAGTATGCTAGAAACTATGCAAATAAAACATCTCAAACATCAAATCAAGAGCCTCCCAACAGGGTGATAAAACTAGTTTCTGTTTGTACAAACTTTGGATCATTCTCAGACTTCTATTTGGAAAAGATGTTCTCTTATACTTCCAACAGAGGGTTAACTATTTACAAAAATCATCTTTGTGGCATAATGATTGCTCGATGCCTTGTGTGCCAGACTGCAGGAGGCTTCTCCATGAGGGTAGTCTCATTGTTGTTTCTGTGTACTCTGTCCATCATGTGTCACTGAGTTCTTTGGTCAAGCCATAAGCCATTTTGTTGACCCAACAACAAAGTTAGTGCTTCTGTCCTGCAGATCTTGTGGCAATACTGAAGGAAGGGTGGCCTTGTCCTGCACAATGCAATAGTCATGGTGGAAGACACTCAGTACAGGCTGCTCAACTGCATCAGTAATGATAACCGCTTCAACCTTACCAAAATCTTAACACGAATGATGTATTATATCCTTGTTTATATCCCTAATCTTAACCCAATAATACTGTTTTGGTTTTATTTTTTAATGGGGTTAGAGAGGTTCATTCTTTACTTTGGAAATATTAAATATATTAAAATGATATGCCAATAGTATAGCATAGCAACAAATGTCAGAATTTAAAAGCACAAACATAGATCTTAGTAACTGATCTTAGTGGGTGTCTGTGTTGGTGGGGTAGAGGTTAGCATGTGGCCAAACATTTTCATCAAACCCAAAGACAAGTTAAATATCGACTGCTTTTGTGAGACCTGCCAACCCTGTAAACATGTTTTTGATGTTTGGGTTGAGTTTGTGAGACATTTTTATTAGAGAGGATGCTGTTCATCATCAAAAGCCAAAGTCTGTTTCCCCAGTCTTCTCTCTCACTTACTATGCTTATTGTGATATATGATGCCATCCACCAGTAAAAAAAATATGATCATAACATGAGTAATAGTGACATTATCTTCTTATCTTATTATTGTGCCATGTTCATTATCATAAGCGCTAATTAGGTGTGAGATGCAAACTCTCTTCAGGACCATAAACATTTCAATTAAGTCTCCTGACCACAAAGTGGAGTTGTAATTCTTATATTGCTGCTTGTCCACGGATAATAGAGTGTACAGAAACACCTACCACCTTGTTTGGCAAGTACAACCTCCTCACAGTGGGTGACAATGTTGGACCTGAAGCAATTGGTTTAAATTACCCTACAGATGGCAGGTAATAAAGTAATGGGGTGATGAGTGTCCTTACTCTTTCCTTGGGCATAAAGTTTTAGCCCTATGATTTACTATTCACAGTTCATCTGATTTTAATTTCCTTTTAAAAGTGTTGCCTTAATTAGGTGAGCTGTGCTAAGTGACAACTTTATGTACACTTTTTTCTTTCATCACTAAATCAAAAGCATGATTTGAACTACAGAATGTCAATGCTGAGTCAGATAAGAATATGTTATGACAGTACTATTATATCGCCACTGTGAATTAGTGTAATTACCTTAAAGAGAACCAGCCATGTCTCCTGAGAACGATGCTCATGTTGGACACCTTTAGTATCTAAGACTAGGATTTCTTTATTTTATCATTTCTCGGCATTCACAACTGTTTTTTACAGTCTTCATGTCAAACCACACCCTGTTTGTTTCTAGCATAAGGCTCTGTTCAGATGATGCTGCTTTATTAATATGTTCTAATAATTTTAGATTCTCTATTTAGATTGCCTTGTTTGTGTCTGTTGATTTTTCTTCAGCAGAACTTGCAGGTCCATCATGTGAAAATCTTAAATCTATACTAACTTGAAAGAGACTTTACAAAGACTGACCAGGTGCACTGGATACAGCCAGGATGTAAATTATGTTAATTCTTTTACACACACATCTGATAATTGATAGTCAACATGTCAGATCAGATAGATCCCTACATGTATATATATATATATATATATATATATATATATATATATATATATATATATATATGCATGTGGATACATAAATAAGAAACGTACCATTGTCCTTGTTGAGGACTCAAGGTTTTGCGAAAATGGTGAGGGACGGAGGGAAAGAGCAGGACGAGCACAATGGCAGTAAAATTATGGCTGAGCACCTGCCCACAAAAGAAGTCCGCCAGCTCATAAAGCAACTCTACAGCTCGCTTGCTGCCTCATAAATCCGTCTGTCCCTGCTGTATGTTTTACAGCAACATGTTTCCCTATGTACAAAGACGTTAATGGAAAATGAGACTCATTTTTCAGAATCAGCTCTTATGAACGAGATATAAAAGATTAACGGTGTACATTGGTCAGTTTCCTAAAATGCAAAAAAACGAGGACTACACACATGATTTGAGTGCATGCTGCATGGTAACAGTACTGACAAGACAATTTCCTTTATTTGATTTGCTACATCTCTCATTCACAATTCACCAGAGTGAATTACTATTCTAAATTAATGACTGGACAGCTCAAAATGGACAAATCTCTCATGAGTTGCACATAGCTGTCCCCACACCCTGCAGTCTACCTGCTCACCCAACCCAACCTGACCACTGGCATGTAAAATTTAAAAACTAAAGTGCCTTCAAATTTTTCTTGGCAATGAAATTTAAGGGCAGCTCACAACAATAAAGCCACATCATACTGTAAAAACTCAATTTTGGATTCTCATTACTTTCAGGGCCTAGTTTATATGTAATGTTATGTTTGGGTCTGTGTCCTGCTCAGAATCTGAGCCGCTGTTGTGACATTGGGCTGGTTGTTACAGAAAATTCAAACATCATCACGTTTCATTCTCCTTGGTGACTTGTTTCAGGACAAACTGTATGACAGAATATTTTTTCAAGCCAGCAAATCATGTGTTTGTGTGTGTGTGTGTGTGAGTCCTGGTATTCCTCACGTTGTTGTATTGTTGTGAGGACTCAACCCCCTAATAGAGGCAAAAAACTAGTCTCCTTAACATAAATCATGTGTGTGAAAGGGAATCATATGAAAGCTTATCATGTAAGCCCAATATCACTTGACCTGAGTCACCTGAGTCAAAGGATCCCTTTTCTGTAATTGTGTTCCAGATGAATGAGACAGGGTTTGATACACTAATAATACACTGTGGCCCAGAAAGCTTCGACACTAGCACAAAAGTACTAAAAGGTTCATTTTAAAAAACCATTTTACCCTGATGCCGCCTGTCTAATACAACCTGCAAAATACAACCGCAAGAACATTTTGCAAAAGACTTGAAACAACATTTTGATATTAAAAAGTTGAGGATGAACTCACCTTGAAAGGATCTATTAGATAGATAGATAGATAGATAGATAGATAGATAGATGGATAGATAGATAGATAGATAGATAGATAGATAGATAGATAGATAGATAGATAGATAGATAGATAGATAGATAGATAGATAGATAGATAGATAGATAGATAGATAGATAGATAGATAGATAGATAGATAGATAGATAGATAGATAGATAGATAGATAGATAGATAGATAGATAGATAGATAGATAGATAGATAGATAGATAGAGACACATTTATATTTTATAATTGTTGCATTAATTTAAAGGAATGATAGTTCTATGTCTATGTAGACAGATAACTTGTATGCAAACAGCCAACAAGAAACAGACTGAACAAAAACCTACTTTAGCTTTCCTACTAAAGTCTCCTTCACCTTCATTTAACTTTTTAAAAATAAAATCATCTTGTCCTGCACCTTGTCCTGTTGAACAGCCCACTAAACATTCACTGGAGAACGCTAACATCAGTTTACAGGCGCTGCACTGTATCTAGTGCAGTGAAAAAGTATATGCCCCTGTCCTGATTTCTTCTATTTTGTGTATATCTCATCTTTTTATTCCTCAAACACACAGACATGCCCTCCAGCCAGCTGAGATTTTTTTTAAAAAAAGGAGCATTTCTGATATTACAACAAAGTCCTCTCTTTCTTCCTTTAATATTATGAAAACAAACTATTAAAAGCATGTTGATTATTTTGACTGCAAAAGGGACGATTTGTGATTTAAGTTGGACTTTGTCAAATCCAATGACCCAAATCATGACATGACTGGTCTGTGACACAGGCATAATTAATGCAGATGAATCCAAAAGTACACAAGGTTAATTGCCAATTAACATGGATGATACTGTGATACAATAAAGTTGTTCTTTTGTGTAATTATACTACTAAGCTGAAATGCCCTTATTTCTTATGTGAAGTGGAACTTTAGAAATGAAGCAGCTGCTTTATTTTGTTCATTGAAATTAGAGTTTGTAGCTTGAAATGACGGATGCAGCCAATCATCACGGCTCATTTTGAGAGCACTATAAAGAACATCCAAGCAGTCATCCTCCTATGACAAAATTGTATAAAATTGCTGTATTTTAAAACTTAATTATAAAATGTAAGATACATTTAATATCCTAGGCCCGTGCCATCATTTACTCCCACTCAGTGCATCCAGTGTATATGTACAGTATTAACTGTTGTTCCTATACCTCTTTCCCCTGGTAACAGTGAAGCTGCAGAAAAGAACTCTCGTCTGTCATTTCTTCAAATTTTACAGCATGAATGTACAATTTGTATGCTCTGTAATTCTTTAGCAGTCATTTTTACTGCATGCTGTC
Source organism: Pampus argenteus (assembly GCA_036937835.1). Lineage (NCBI taxonomy): Eukaryota > Metazoa > Chordata > Actinopteri > Scombriformes > Stromateidae > Pampus > Pampus argenteus. The sequence goes on along the minus strand of CM072862.1, from coordinate 11,347,159 downwards.
CGATATGCTGCATTTTATCTAGTAATTATTTGGTTTTACTGCATTCAAGAGAGAAGCAACACAGATGTATTCGACCCAGGATTACGCAGCAGTGACTTTATACTGCCATTTTCACATCTATCCTAGATTAGTACTGCCTTAGGCATGATAAATGTACCATTTTTATAGTTACTTGTAAAACCACTGTTTGCACATCTCTTGATCATCAGGTGGTGCAGACAGCAGCTGTGAGTGGATGAGCTGAACAGAACCCAGAACAATAACATTCACACGTTAATGGTTCCTATGGGAAAAATGGCTTTCGACAGCAGTGAAGGTGAGAATACAGATTCAGAATACAGAGTAGAATAGCATGAATATAGTCTATGAAAGCAAGCAGTTTCAACAGAGAAAAGATTCATCAATAAAAAAAAAGATCAAATGTATTTGCTGATTGCCGTAGAGATTAGGTATGGATTATTAGTTAATTCACAGATACAAATTGGTTTTATGATCAAAGGTATCATGGTCAGATCAGTGTTATGAAGCGTCAAAAAGACTTTCAGAACCACAGACAGCTTCAGGAGAGGGAGAGAGAGAAAGAGAGACTTTACTAGGCTTCTAATGTCAAATATTACAGAGAGAAATTTTAAAAATAAGCTCACCACTTAATGAGAAATTTGGCCTTGTTTCTACGTGACTCACTTGTCAGTGCTCAGAAATAGCATAAGGGGGTTTCATTACGTCCATTCTAGTCCAAATCTTGTTTTTGTGTCTGATATACAGGAAAAGAGAAACCTGCTTCACAAAGGTGTATGATCAGGAAGGGCAGTACAGTCATCAGTACATGCTGACAGACAGCGGTAATACTCAGCTTTAATGCACAGCAGAAATTGAGAGGCTGCTGAACTGAATGCCATCAGGAGTCGAGAAATGTTAATATAGTCAGTTGCACTGACCATGATAGAGTTGTACATTTAAAATGTCAGATGACAAGACATTTTATTCTATATATTTCTTACATAATTGATGATTTTTTTAACAGTTTTTTCCAAGTTCCATTAAAAAAAAGAAGAAAAAAAAGGGTATCTTTTGGGGGACTTAGGCCTCCTTGGCTCCCCCTTAATTTAGACAGTGGATAAATAACTGTGATCCAAACTATGCAGATGTTATGCCATAATGTAGAATGCATGCATAACCGGGACTGAGATTTATTTATGTTAAGTTTTATATACAGAGTGTCAGTATGATTTGAGATTGAATGACAAATGATACTGTGTACTTTTTGTTCAGTAGGAAGCAGGGAGCATTTTTAGTCAAATAATGATCTAGTATTCTTGTAACAGTCCATATACACTATAGCTGTGCCAGCTTATCGTATCCACTGAAGGTATTGTCTGAGATTCAAATTCAAGTTCACTTCGGACATCATCTTTCATCGTCCTTTAATGATTTGTAAATTTGCAATATGTGAGGTTACATAGAATGTGCAGACAGTTTTTATACACTAAATAGACGAATTGCATTTTGCTAAAGGACCAAAGCACTGAGGTTTTACTCCATTAAAATGGAAGAAATGTGGCACTGCTGAAAATTGCATTTGCGCTCATGTAATATGCATTTTTAGGTGCAAAATATGGGAGGAGTGACAGAAATTCATACAAATAGCAGCTAAATCTGATTTATCACCATAGACTGACTGCTGCAACAGAGGAATTTAATGTCAGGGAAAAGCAGGTGTAAAATCTACAGCACTGTTTTAGCAGACACACACAGAAGGAGAGACCATATAGCAGAGAGAGACAATGAGTGACAGTAAGAGATGTAGGTTAAATATTCATGCACAACACAAGACGTTTTTGTTGCCCTTATTTTTAATGGCTCCCAGCAGCCAGTGCAATATACAGTACTTGAGGTAGCCAGTTACAGTTAGGCTATTAAATAAACCATTATATTATCAAAACAATCTTGTCAAAGAAGTTTAAAGCTCTTAACCAAAAAATTCCCATTGATTTTTCATATTCTAATCACTGATCTTTTTTGTTGACCTGGAAAATCAGGATTTAACTCATATTTCCTACCTTATAGCATTTATCTTGCTGTGATGCAAAGGTTTGCACCTGGTGTGTTTTTTGCTTAGCGTTCTTTTTCATGAACTAGGCAACACGATTGGGATTAATATCATGTCATATGTCAAAAGTGTAAAAAAAAAAAAAAAAAAAAAAAAAAATTCAAGCCTCTTTCACACATGCACTGCAACCCTGAACCTATCCAGACATAACCCGGTGAAGCTGTATGTGTGAGTGCAAATGCCCGAACTGGTCGGATTGGACATTGAACAGACTTTACCCTGCAAACTCACTAGTATAAAGTCTGTGTAATACCTGATGGAGAATTCACAGCCAGCAAGTGCACGTGTGGATGACATTTTAATCATGCTGTCGGCACTGGATAAAAAGCCTATAAATATTTAAACTTGTAAATAGTAAGACTCTACCTTGTTTTGCTGTCAGTTATGTAGTTTATCTACTGTCTTCTCGGCTGGCCTGCAGCGCAGCAGAGGAAAGACAGACAATGAAACAGGTGAAGTAGGCTACTCTACTGTAGGTGCTATAAGTGTGATAATCGGAATAATTATTATATAGTTATTGAGATACAGATAGTTTCATTGAAGATTTTTTAAATTGCTTTCTTATTTGATTGATTACCCTAACACTCATGTACCAGGAGTACATGACATGTTGCTGTAGTATCCTATTACACTTTGTTCATATTGCTCCATATGCCATAAAACAGCAATAGCAATAGCCCTAACAACTGTGCTATACAAAGTAATGCAGGTGATCGCTATGAATAATCAGGGTCTTCCCATCAACCCCACAGCTGTCTTTAAATGTGAAACAAATTGTTCAACTGCTGCAAAATGTCAATGGTAATCTGTATCTGATCAGCAAAACTGAATTAAAATAAATTTGTTATTATTATTCGTATAACAAACTTGAGGAACTCCAAATCAAGAGGTTGTCTTAAAAGTGCTCGCTGCACTTTCAATCGCAGCCATTCAAGGAACTCCTCCTGAAGGACATCAGGGCAGTAAAAGGGCAATTAATTAGAAATTTGTACTTCAAGGTGCAATACAGCTCTGACTAAAAGCATATCATTTTGCATGTAGTATCCAAACATCTCAAATCTTCAACCTTCCTCCTAAACTTTCATCTTATGATTGTAAGTCATCAATTTTAATTCCAAACTTCCAGACTGACGGCACTTGTTGGGTTAAATTTTATTTTATATACCCTTTTCACATTACGTAATAAAACCTTTTCAGATTATGGGAAAAATGCTCCTCAAGTTGTCTGCAGTTACCCTAATAGGATTGACCTTTAAAAACAAGCATTGTTAGCATTTCTCCTTGAAAAAGTGTAGCTGGAGTTCTTAAACAGACAATCTTCTCCTACATTATGACAAAACCTATTGAGGGAACATCACAGACAGAGGTTCAAAATGTCAGGGCATGGGTGGAAGCAAGATTTTCTTATTTTCAGTGACACTGCTGCCAATTTTCATTCAGCACCAGAAGAATTTATCCTCGTAATAAAATACAGAATGACAAAATCTTTTTAAAGGGTATTTCACAATTTTCATGAAATGTAAATCTTTACTGTCCTTCATTTTACTTATATTCATCTCTCAGCATCAAATCGATATAAACCTAAAACTTCTGGCCCATCACTCTCCTTTTCTTGTTTCTATTTGCTCCTGCCTTTAGGATTTTAGGTAAAGTTCAAGCCTTTCTGCCGCTCCTCCTTCTTCCTTTCATTCTTACCTTCTCTCTTTATTCATTTTTTCATTCTCATTGTGATTCAAGAGGATGATGTCATCCTCATCTTCTGTTTTACCCTTTGTACATGTTGCAATCTTCCCACCATCCTCTAATCCTCTTCCTTTACATCTCCCTGTCTCCATCTGTTCTCCCACCTCATTTCCTTTCATGCTTCCACCACAGTAAGTTCCAAGGAGCCCACGTGGGGAAGAAATATTTGCTGTCAGTGTTTCTCTTTTGCTTATCCCTCCACTATTTTCCCTCACACTGTCTCAATCCCAGAGGTCTCAGATCATCCCCACCCCCACCCCCTTCCCATCTCTGTCCCTCCTCTAACTGTCCTCTTCAGCTCCTCTTCCCCTCCGCTCTCCTTCTCTCTTCGTTTCTATGCTCCCATGGGTGCAGGCGGTAGAGGATGACGCTTCACTTTGATTGCTGCTTGGCTGCAGGCATTCCCGAGGCAGAGTAGCTGTGGAGCTTCAGTCTGCTGGATGTACTGGTAAATAATCCCAACTGGGGAGAAAGGAACAGAGAGACACTCTGGAGAGGAAGAAGGAAGGAAGGGAGCATGAGTGGGAATTTTGTGTGGATGGGGACTTTTTAATGGTGGGGAAGTGTTATCACCTATCTACTTTTTGGATGACTATTTTCTTTGCCACATTCAAGTAGGATAGACAGAAAGGACACATAGTACATCACACAACACTCTACGTATACCTAATGAATACATTCCATTATATAATTACCCTACAGTATTAAGTGACAGTCTTGACTATTATTTACTTTGAGTATAATGACAATTGTTGCCTAAAGCATATGCATAAATACTATTATATATGACAGGATTTGAGCTTTACAATGCACAATATATAGGCTCAGAAATGGTAATGATTTTTTTTTCTTCAAACTGTGACATCGCTTGCTGATTAACATTCACGTTGCTGCTGTTTGTGACCTAGATGCAAATATTTTATTCATTACTGATTCACAAGAAAAGTTGTCTTAACGCTAATCAAATGGCACATAAGAAAATGACAAAATTTCTACTGGTTTGATCAAATATTTGCAGATCATGAGTCGGTAAAGTATATATAAGCATCAAGATAACTCTCACTCAATGCTTTTGTTACAGAATTAAGCATACATGTTGCCAAGATGGCACACTTTGTTGAGACATATGCAATTACAGCCTTTAAACAACTGCAAAAGCTCTACAACCTCGTGTTTCTGTATTTGACACATGTAGAAATAGAAAGTGAAACGTTGCGATTTAAAGTCACCCATTACTGCAGTCAAACATAATGTCAATGTTTGTTTGTGTTTTCTATAATTAAAAGAAAGAAACAATGTCTAGGGAAATATCAGAAATGTTCCTTTTCATCTCCGCTGGCTGTATGTGTCTGTGTTTGACTGACAGCAGCTGGCAATGAGAGACAAAGTAAACAAACTTTGTCTGTATTCTACAAGTCATGGGCAAACTGTGTGTTGTTAGCAGCGTTACTGAAGAGTAAAGACCACACCAACAGTGTGTTGTTAGCAGCGTTACTGAAGAGTAAAGACCACACCATACACACAATAATAATGCTCTTTATGCTCTTGCTCTTTCCTGCAAGTCCATTGTTGTACTGTATGTGTGAAATGAGTGCCAATACATTTTTTTCACTACTACTACATAAGAAACACAAGAGAACAAGTAATGCATTTCTTGCTGACTTCATCCAACAAGTCCACAAATTAAACAAATTAAACTGTTACAAGTCACATACATAAAAATAATTATATAATGGGTTAAAGTTACTACTTCCTTAGAGTTAATTTACAATCATCAACATGTATACAATTTGAGAGATTGTTAAATTTTTTTGCTAAACTGACTTGAAAGTTCCACAAGAAAGAAAACTTTTTTATTTGTCTATATTTCATCCTCATATTATCTCATATATGTGGATATATCAATTTAAAACAGTCAAAACCTTTGAAGCAGACTTTGAAATAAAGTAAAGCCACAGTGTACCGCCTCAAGCAAAGCTTTTCCACTAATAGCTTCCAAAGCCTAGTCGATCCCCAATTAAACCATGATAAAGTTAGTCTCTCTTAATTGCCCGTTAACGTAATTATCACACGCAGTAATTGCTTTTAAAAATAATGGGTACAAAAATGGCCTAGTAGCTGAATTTTGATAAGCACTACACCTAAATTAGACAGATGTTTTACCTGAGTGATAAAAATGCACCAGGGAGTGATTAAACCACAGGAAAAAACAGTTTCTGAGATCATTAAATGCTTCAGTGGTACAGTTTCCCCTTCTGGTGCATGAACGAGCCCAGAAAATAGACACATCTGTAAACAAAAAATTGAGCAAAATATGGATAAGTGAGAGGGCTGTTAATGCTTATGTAACTAAATAAGAAGACGGAGAAGGTAAAAATAAAAAAGGGGCACAGGGACAGAGAAAGCAGCAGAATAAGGGTAGAAACAACAAAGGAGTGCAACAGATTTAGTGAGCAAAAGAGAGAGGGGACAATGAAGGAAAGAGTATCAGGACGCCTGCAGGGCCTCCTGAGGAGTGACAGCCTGATAAACACCTGAGACTCAGACAATGATGATGGCCGTCAAGGAACAAAATGCAACCCGGGTCTTGCTCGCTTCTTCTCGTCTGGTGATAATGGTAACAAACAGCAGCATAAATGAGCTTGCCACCTGTGTGTGCAGGAGTGTCTGTGTGTATGTTTGTAGCATAAATGAGCTACCGTCTTTGGTTTGACAGGGCTTTATGGATGGTGTGTGCATTGCAGGGATAAAAGGCAGATCCATTTGTGTGTCATATTAGAGGAGTGCATGGGTAGCCATCATTTCAGCTACTATCATCATCTCAACCTTTCCTGTCTCCCACTTTCTCAAATCCCCTCCCTCTTTTATTTGTTGCCTCTTAAACTGACTTACTCTCTCACCTCAAATGTGATATTTATTATTAGCTTTGGCTAACATGTCTTCATTTTCATTTTGCCTCTTCATGTTTGCTCTTATTTTAGCATCCTTGCCAGTGTTATTGTTTGCAATAGCAAATTGCAGCATAAGGGATTCACAAATATTATTGATTATAAACACAAAATGTTAAAGTGCTAAGATTTTTATTACAACCGATTATTACTACACTACCACTGGAATTAAACAGAATAAATGAAATGTATTCATCAGTAGTTTTAGGCAGTCTAGACAATTAAAAAATTTGTATTTATTTATTTCATCTCCCTTGTCTGAGGATGAAAGGGTGACAGGGGCTTAACACTGTTTGAGTTTGATTAAGTCTCATGGAGTGTTTACAGAGAGAGAGTGGCGCGAGTGGATGTGTCAACTGTTAGCCATGTGTATGTTTGGCTAACAAGAGTACGTGTCTTCAGCGAGTTATGTTTGCTTTCGCTGAGAGACATTTCTGTGTTCAGTGTGGATGTCTGTAGCTGTGTTTGTGTGGGTGTGTACACGTTACTATGAATGAGTGAAAGAGAATACAATATAGTACAATGACAATAACCTGGACATAGTCAGCTGTCAGTTAAAATTAGGTAACAACTTCAGCAAAGAGCTGCTCAATCAATACTTTACATATGTATAGTTTTGCTGATTAAAATGCACACTTTGGGTCTGAAACCTAGTTAGGGATAGGATGGGCCAATAATTGGTCAGCAACATACTCTAACTCATCTGAACCATCATTACACCAGGGCCTGTATCACATTGCAAGATTTGTGGATTAGCCTGCTAGGAAGGGGCAGGTTGACTTTACTTATTAGTAATGAGCTGCTGTCTTCTATTAACGCAGCTCAGCATGTGGGGACTATTGAGTTTTTGCATTGAAAATAGTTTTTATAGACCATATATAATAACACCACCCTGACTGTGTGAAGCTGTTGTCATGAGAATCAGCACCTGAGGCCCATATACTAAGAGCAGATCACCCTCTTCAGGTTGGAAGTAAGACATAGCTGGCATCTCCAAACCAACAAGAGGAGATCGATGGGATAAAAACAGTCAGTGCTCTTCTGCCTGAACCACACTGTTACTGAGAGCCCTGGACACACGGTGAGACACACACACAAACACATATACACATATACATATACACACACATATATATATATATATATATATATATATATATATATATATATATACACGTATACATATATATACACACACAAAAAAAAACAAAAAAAAAACCCACACAACCAGACACCCCACTACTCCCATCAAATGATAGTACATCAAACAGCTCCTGTCCAAGTGGGAGTAAGACCAGTGAAGCAAATACAGTAAAACCAAAAATAATCAGATGGTGTGCACCTGTGCAGTGCATGTGCATGTTTGTGTGTGTTATTATTACAAAGTTCAATGTTTGGTGGGTCTCAGTCTCACTGAGTAAGTGAGTCTTTTGTCCACACTCGCTGTGAAGCAATTACGTCGTAGAGATGAATCTAAATCCGCTATTCCTGTTTTGTGGTGGCACATTATTGTCAGACCACTGTCATTTGTGTCACTTTTGATTAAGTCTGCTGCTATAAGACATTTGAGCCAATAGATGTGATATATTAGACAATTAAAAAGGTAATTGATAAAAAAAAAGAGATCTATACAGTACATGCTGTACGATATATAATGTAGATTTGATATACGCACAGTATATAATTCTATTTTGAAGATATTATACGAGATACTGCAGGCAAATTAGTGAAATTCATAAATTTTACTCTGAAGTTGTGTAATAATAAATACATCTAGTCCTTCACTCTTTTCAACCGAGCCAGGGAGAGCCAGAGCTGCTACAGGTAAGTGTAATAATGATGCTGTTTTTACAGCAGGCCACTCCTTTCATACAGTAGCTGCATCATATCAGCTGCAATGACCAATCAATAAACTGAATGGGTTTTCCTGATTGGAAAAATCACAGCATACACCTGTGTACCCTCAAAGCCCCTCTGAAAGCTTTCTCGTTTCCTCTCAGATGCATCTAACACCATCAGTCAGTGATGCAGGCCTCGATCCATTCTGACATCACAAGCAGATGAAGAGACAGAAATTTAAGCTACCAGAAACATGAAGATGTGGACTGTAATATTACATATTTCAAATGTACCCATCCAAAGAAAGTATGTTTGGGTGATGGCTTGTGGCTTGTTATTCCTTAGCTTGAATGTAACTTCTGCCTCGGAAATAAAAAAAAATAAAAAATATTGTACTATAAAAAATTATAATACTGCTACTTGAGTAAATGAGAGAACATGAGTACACACAGTTTATTTCTTTATTCTATGACTTTAGTACAGTGTCGTGAGCAGAGATGAAGCGATACTGCTCAGGGAACTTATGTTGCAGTGTTGGGAAATTTACTATGGTAATATCCATCAAACATGATCAGTTATACCTCATTCAGATACTGAAAAGAAACTAGGCAATCAGTCCATCATGCAGCCAGTCAGTCAGTCAACCAGTGTATGACAAATTGAATTATTTTCCATTCCTCTCATTCATGAATGATCAAGCCTCGTCCCTTCACTCTCTCTCTCTCTCAGGCTGCGCTAGAGGCAGAGCAGAGTCACTGATGCGATTCCCTTTGTCGTCCACATAGTTTAACAATTTGAAACTAAAGATGCATTTTAAGTGTATGCACTCAAGACCCATTTTAGATAAATGAGGCATCAGTAAATGAGAAGGTAATTTGGGAACGATAAAATGTTTGTTTCTCTTTTATCCGTTTTACTCTCAGTATTCCATCTTTTTCGGTGATACTCCTAATTCCTCTTCTCTGCTCTATTACATGTGCAGAGTGTGCAAGACAGTGAAGATTAAGGTGGGCAAAGGATTCTTTCTGCTCTATCTGATGTGCAACGGTACAATGTGCTGAGAAGTCTTACTTTACTTTGTCTTAGCTGACAGCGTTTATTTTGACAGTTAACTTTAATGACTCTGTTTCTATGACAAACTTAGATGTAAAGTATCTTTATTTATAGATTACTTGATTAAGACATTAGTGCAAATATGCTGTATTGATTGTGAAGGTGACAACTTTAATAATCCTGTTTACATGCGTTATATATTTAGCTCAAATACATAGTTGTGACGTTGGGTAGCTTTGTTTACTTCCCGTTTTTATGTTCATTATTGTTTATTACTTTTAAGTCAATAATGAACACACGTTCATGTTTTTCTTTCAATTATCACGTTTGTCAAGTTTAATGACAAAGTGCATGTACACAGAGCCACTGAGCATTCAACATTCGACCATAGAAGAAGATAGAAAAGCTGCATGCACTCACTTTATAAATCTGTAGGACCAGAATGTATTACATGACATTTTGAGACTATTTTTTGGTAATAACCTTCCCCATTAATTCGTCTTTATTTACATTATTCAACTGTTATACCACCACACAATTCAGTATGTCAGCACCATTAATGTTACCTGATCCTGAAAGAAGAAAAAAAGACATAACCTGCTTACATCCTTCTCTCATATCCTTTAATATAACAATATCAAGAAATATGGGAGTAGGTTAAATTTGTCTTTGTTTTGGTTTAGATTTGTTTAGTAATTTTAGTTTTTTTTAGATTTTTAGAAAAGAGTGCACAATTAATGGAAGTTGTTACACTAATCTACAGTGCAGTCAGAAAATAAAGACCGCACCAGTGACACTTTATTGTGCGTGTTGTACCAAAGCAAATTGGTTTTTAAATGACAAATGGGGCTATAATGTTTAAGTGTTGCTCAGCTTTAATATCAGGGTACTTTATATCTAGATTAGATGAACTGTGCAGGAATTTTAGCCCTGTTAGATATGCCATGCTCATTCTCACTTCTTGCTCATTTGGGGTCTTTATCCATCACCCTGGTGTCCACAAGTCAACGCATACACAGCTGGATTGATATCAGGTGAAATTATAATGTGTTGATAACAGAATCTATACTAAACGCCTTATATATGATTTTATATTTTTATCGACTAAACTGTTTTATGTGTTTGACTCAATCAACAAATTATTTCGATTTAAAAATGATTGACTAAAATGTGACAAGAGTCAGTATGTTTTTGTCAAAAGACTAAATGAGTTTCCACAATTAGCACTATTGTCTGTTTTAGAAACTGTCAGGCTGTAAAGTGAACAAGGGTTGAGATTGATTCTGGGCAACCAGCTGTGTTGAATATTGTCTCTCCTTGTCCTCCGCCTCCATCTGTTTCTCTATAATTGACTGAGCAGAAGTGATACAAAAAAAACCCACCACATGTAAAGTGATCAAGCAGCAAACATTGAGATATTGTCTTGTAGCTGATGTTAAGGTTGTTGGATCCATGTTATCCATGTTATTCTCTTTCCCACGCACAGGTGAGAAAACATTAGTGTCCATGCTATCAGTGAAAATAGACTGTAGGTATGTTTGGGTGTATCATGCTAAATTGTACTATAAATAAATGTAACCCAGGTCCCATGTAGTTAAAATATAGCTAGAGTGGTTAATACTATGAGACTGGGCCTGGGCTCGTTGTAGGAAAATACAACTGTTTTATGTTACTTTTATAATCTATACCTCTAATAATGTTTACTACTTTGGAAATAATGACCACCACAACTGTACTTTAAATGCAAAAATAATCCTTTAACAGGTATTTATTAATATAGACAGAACAATAGCTGAAGGATTGAATGAATAAAATAAAATAAATGTAATGCACAATTCACAACGTTATTAAAGATTTTCAAAATAAACACTTCCTTTAACTTAAAATAAAACCTTTTTATACTCTTATCATAACCAAAACACTTTACTTTCCCAAATAAAAGCTTTTCTATTTAGTCTTCAAAATAAATAATATTAATCCCTTTTTAAAACCTTTAAGTTACCTTCAAAACCATATTCTTTATTTCAAAACAATGCAAACTCAATATGTTACCTGTGGGCCCACACCCATTCAGATGAAACACACTTAAAATAGCTTTTAACCGTTGCAGGCCTGTTAATTGAAGCTTGTGTGCGGTGGGGCCTAAAAACTGTAATGGCCGCTTCACTCAAAGCTGAGCACCAAATAAAAGCATATGCATGTGTATGTTAGTACTCACGAATCCAGGGTTTGTTAGTGAGGCAGTGATCACAGTGATAATGAAAATGGTGGGTGAGGTATCTGGTCACACACGAGGCAATGGCGAAGTCACAAGAAAAAGGTAGAGCAGCAGCAAGGCTCGGCCCGACGCATCCACACGCAGATTAGCACGACCGTATAGCACAGCAGAGTACAGTACAGCACAGTACAGTACAGCAGGGTCATCTGTTTGAAATCCGTCTCTCTCTCTCCAACGTCCGTCTCCTCTTGCAAGTCACACAGAAGTTTATATCAGGACCACGGGTAGTCGACCTTATGGATTAAACTTAAGTGCTTCCCACACGAACGATGCCTCCTCTCTTTTCCAAGTGCGTACTACTCTCCACACTAACCTGTGCCACTAGTCCCGCCCTTACACGCGACTCCAATTGGCTCGTGATATCCCAAATAACCAAAGGTATAACAGGAATGAAATGATTGACATAAGTGACAGGTTAGGTTACACAAACACGGCTTCTTCTCTTTTATATCTGATCACAGATATTTTACAATCAAAATGAACTTAAAGACCTTTATATGAATGTGTCTTTTAAACTGTAAATAGTCTTATTAATTAACTGTACATATATTTATGCTTTTTAACTAACACACATTTTAAACCATTCTTAACTATTATGAACTCTATTTATGAACTTTTTAATACAACCTATTAATATTCTGTTACTTTTTATGCTCTGTACCTTATGACTTTTTGTACAGGGCTACACCCTCCCTCTTCTGAATGTGTAGATGTCCTCATCACACCTCTTGTCTCTCTTCAATTTTGAAGGGTGATTCCTTTTCTCCTCATCCATGTACCTTTTGGATGTTTTGGACTCATCAGGTGGTGACTGAGGCTGTAGGTTGCTTCTCTGCTCTAACTGCGCTCTCAGTTCTTGAATCTGAGCTTGCAGTTCACTTCTAGCGACCGATTCAGGTTCTTTCTCCTTATTAGCTTGGACGGTGCGTACACGTTGGGGACGGTGTGACACTTGACTTTGTCTAGCTGACTGGCGACCTTCCTCTTCGATCACTTCTCTTAACAGGTTCAAAAATGTAGGGGGATTACCACTCCGCTCCCTAATCTTCAACTGAAGCAACATGAGTTCAGAGGTGGACCCTCTGAGAAGCTGCTCTAAACGAGCGCTGTTGGCAGCGCTAACAGATAAAACGCCTCCTTGTACTACTTTGACAAGGGATCTCTCTACTCTTCGTAGGAACTCAGACAGACGTTCACCAGGCTGTTGGTGCAGGGCTCTAAATGACAAGTATAGTTCTTCTGGGGACTCTACTGTACCAAAAATGCTCTCTATAGCCTTCATGTACTCATGTGGGCTAGCATCAGGTTGAGTCAGACGGACAGCTTGAATGATTTCAAAGGCGGGCCCTTTGAGACTTTCCAGTATCCGACGTCGTTTCTCTTTATCTGAGCAATCACCTTCCTCTACTAGGAGTGTTGCTTGCTCCAGCCAGTTGTCTAGGGTCTCTTCTCCAGCGGGAGTGGGACTGATCCCGGAGAATGTCCGTAGACGTCTGTATGGCTGACTATCAGGTTGCTTGTTTGTCCTACTCAGGACATCACCGACTGCACGGATGATGTCTTCAGGATTACTGTTACTCTCTTTGGTCTCTGTAGGAGGGCATAGACCTTGGATGTCCTCTAAGGTTCTCCCTTCACTCTGCAAAAAGGTCAGCAACTTCTCTTCAAAGTTGTCAATCTGATGCTCTTGGTAGCAGACAGTTTTCCAACCACTTCCTTCACTTAAAGGCATTACCTCAGGTGGGATTCTAGAGGGGTCGATCTCTTCACGACACTCACATAACACCATCAGCGACTTTTGTTGAGGGTGAAACATTCTGCCTCTAACTGCAACTTTTCCCAATGCTTTGATGGTCCCTGCTGTATCTTCAATGTCGGCTCTTGATGCACTTTCAGGCACTCCATATAACAAGAGAGCATGCTTTAAGTCTACTTCTTCTCCTTTGCACCAGTTAATTAGCTCACGCTGTGATGGGTTGCTTGTCGGGACTGCCATTGCTGTACTTTATTTTAATCACTGTTAGCACGTTACTTTTATACTAATACACTAAAGTTGTGGGGTCAAGTTACTTTTGCCTAATTTATTTTCAAGAAATCTCAGTTTGTGTTAAAATACATCCCAGCAGTGCCTCCATTTTATGTAACCCAGGTCCCATGTAGTTAAAATATAGCTAGAGTGGTTAATACTATGAGACTGGGCCTGGGCTCGTTGTAGGAAAATACAACTGTTTTATGTTACTTTTATAATCTATACCTCTAATAATGTTTACTACTTTGGAAATAATGACCACCACAACTGTACTTTAAATGCAAAAATAATCCTTTAACAGGTATTTATTAATATAGACAGAACAATAGCTGAAGGATTGAATGAATAAAATAAAATAAATGTAATGCACAATTCACAACGTTATTAAAGATTTTCAAAATAAACACTTCCTTTAACTTAAAATAAAACCTTTTTATACTCTTATCATAACCAAAACACTTTACTTTCCCAAATAAAAGCTTTTCTATTTAGTCTTCAAAATAAATAATATTAATCCCTTTTTAAAACCTTTAAGTTACCTTCAAAACCATATTCTTTATTTCAAAACAATGCAAACTCAATATGTTACCTGTGGGCCCACACCCATTCAGATGAAACACACTTAAAATAGCTTTTAACCGTTGCAGGCCTGTTAATTGAAGCTTGTGTGCGGTGGGGCCTAAAAACTGTAATGGCCGCTTCACTCAAAGCTGAGCACCAAATAAAAGCATATGCATGTGTATGTTAGTACTCACGAATCCAGGGTTTGTTAGTGAGGCAGTGATCACAGTGATAATGAAAATGGTGGGTGAGGTATCTGGTCACACACGAGGCAATGGCGAAGTCACAAGAAAAAGGTAGAGCAGCAGCAAGGCTCGGCCCGACGCATCCACACGCAGATTAGCACGACCGTATAGCACAGCAGAGTACAGTACAGCACAGTACAGTACAGCAGGGTCATCTGTTTGAAATCCGTCTCTCTCTCTCCAACGTCCGTCTCCTCTTGCAAGTCACACAGAAGTTTATATCAGGACCACGGGTAGTCGACCTTATGGATTAAACTTAAGTGCTTCCCACACGAACGATGCCTCCTCTCTTTTCCAAGTGCGTACTACTCTCCACACTAACCTGTGCCACTAGTCCCGCCCTTACACGCGACTCCAATTGGCTCGTGATATCCCAAATAACCAAAGGTATAACAGGAATGAAATGATTGACATAAGTGACAGGTTAGGTTACACAAACACGGCTTCTTCTCTTTTATATCTGATCACAGATATTTTACAATCAAAATGAACTTAAAGACCTTTATATGAATGTGTCTTTTAAACTGTAAATAGTCTTATTAATTAACTGTACATATATTTATGCTTTTTAACTAACACACATTTTAAACCATTCTTAACTATTATGAACTCTATTTATGAACTTTTTAATACAACCTATTAATATTCTGTTACTTTTTATGCTCTGTACCTTATGACTTTTTGTACAGGGCTACATAAATAAAAAGATTCAGTGAGTTTGCTCTCTGTGGTATACCTTTCTTACACGATCAAGCAGCACTTTTTACCTTGAAATTTGAAATTCCTCTCACAATTTGAGAAAGTTAGACTGGAAATGCTGGGATTTTGTCCACTGTCAGCATTGTATCACTTAACCCTTCACACCAGAGACACAATCTGCTGCTCGCAGCGCTTTCAGAATGAACAAAGATTCCTCAGATGTCTGGCACCCTGCTTTTCCTTCCGTTAGCTGGACATATTGAAGAATAGTGGCAGAATCAGTAACAGTAGTCCACCATAGCAGCCACATATCATAGACTGAGGCTCCTTTGGTGGTGGCTTCAGATGAAAGATGATGTCAGCCGGTCTGTTGTCATGTGGTGTCATCGTTTGTATTGATTCTGTGACAGATTAGCCCCAAGGGGAGCAGCAACAGCAGATTGTGTCTGTTTCTTGTTTTTGCTTCCTGCTTTCTTGGCATGATGCAATTGACACGGGGTGCATTGATTGGGCAATTATTGCAACACTTGAGACAGCTTGGGTCGAGGGGTTGGAGTAGGAAAAGCGTGTGTACATGTGGCGTTATATAGTGGCTGGAAAATCATTCTCTATCGACGGAGCACAACTACACCTTTTGTTGTGGCTTTATCACTTGGGAAACATGCGCCCTCTCCAGGATAACACTGGAATATCAGCAAACTAAAGGGATTTACTGAGAACATGATGAAATTGATCCCTGCTCCTCCTCAGCTCAACTACTTGTTCATTAGTGCAGGCAGCAGTGGTAGGCAATCTATTGGTACATCTGAGTATTGATTTAGACTGTAGTATGTAGAGCCTTGCTTAGTAGAGTAAAGGACAATGTAAACCAACAAAGAAAAGCAAAGCTCTGTTAAGAGTAGAATCTACTGAGGGCTTTATTGCTTTTTGTTTTGGAGAAAGCTTAGTTTAACTGAGTCTTATTCAAGCTGTTCAGCGTTTGTCTCCAACTCCATCAAAACAACCTGGCACTTTACCTATCTGTGTGACATAAGTTGCAAGTTGGTCACGAGCTGGATCATCCAGGGGCAAAGATTCCTGTTAATGGTCTGTGTTGTCACTGTGTCAGAGTAAGGGGCTTGTGTGGTGGCAGCAGACATACATCCATTACAACCATCCTTTAGTAACAAGAATGCACTAGTGTGTAAAAGCAGTTATAACTTCATGCTCCTAATTGCCTGTTGTTCTCTAGCCGCTTTGAAGACAGGATTGATTATGGCTTTTAGTAACTGAATCAATAAAAGAGGAGGAAGTGAGGTCCTCTCATGTACACTGAAACCCAAGATTATTGATGCAATACTGTCAGTGCCAGAGCTGCTCAAGTGCTACCAAATTTAAATCTGCAGGTTTAAACAAATTCATCTTGTATTCATAAATGGGTTTGTTTGGTCAGCATTAGCAGTACAAAGGAATCACTTGTTTGGGCAATAAGATGCCGAAAACGTGAACCAAGACAAATTGTTAATATTGTTGAAGAGGAAGAAGACACAAATAATGAGCAAATAATGAGCAGCAGGAACAATGAGTGCACCATCATACCATCGGTACCACAGTAGTGCAAGTATTGGCTGAGGCAGGGGTGTTTTACTCACATCTACAACTCACACATAAATGATTCACCCAGTTTTATAGAGCCTCGCAAAAATAGGTGGACGAAAGGTGCTCAGTATGAACGGCTATCATTTAATATGTACAATACTTCTGAGAGACCTTTAATGACTTTGATTAATATTGTATAAATCATTGGCTTGCAGAGGGAAAGATGGTGAGGAACAGAGAGAGACAGACTGTGAAGACAAATGAAACCACCCACACACACACACACACACACACACATAAGTGCACATACATATATACATGTGCATAATAAAGAGTGACAATTACTATACAGACCTTTAAAATGATAGACAGGCAAACATGCTTACACACACACACACACACGCACACACGCACACACACTTGGGGGCCATGCTCCAGACATCCTCCAGAGTAAGATGGGGGCAGGGGAGACAGTGATGAATTACAGGCACATCTGGGCTGTAATAAGTAGGTCCCACATCCCACCTGCATTCAGCAGGAGGCAGAAATCCTGCATAATGGTTTCACATAGAAGACCAGGTACCCTGGACTGTATAATGCCTTGTCAGCGTGCATGTGTGCATCTCGTCATTGCTGAATTTACTACTCGGAGAGGAGAAAATAGCAGTCTTTTGAGGTGTTTTGGCTACTGGTGCTTGAAAATATTGGATATTGAAGCAGTATATATTCAAAAATGATAGTAGGATCTGTAAAATTTGTGGGGATTTACAATTTTTTACCTTACGTTACTCAAGTTGAAAATCTGAAAGGTCCATTATACTGTAGAATGAGCATGTTTAAATTCATTTCATCATTCGTAACACCTATCATATATCTAAAAAAAGTGAATTTCAGTTCAGTTTCTTCATTATTATAATAACATTTCTGTTTTTGAATCTAACCACTGCAGATATTTAAACACTGGCATTTACTCTACTCAAGCAAACAACAATTCTTACAAACCCTCGAGGAAAAGTAAGTAGTCAAAATTTACACCTAGTGACACATATTCCCATTTTATTGTTATAGGTGATTTGGAGGCACATATAAAGTAATCAATGGTAACAATCCATTGTAACTCTAGAGAGACACATTTTCTATTTCAAACACTTAGTTAATTGCCTGATAGAGCTCTCACAGGTGCTAGAATGAGACAACAATCGATAAGGCCACAAAAAGCGAGACACAAAAGTACCAGCACCTGCATTAATCCCTTGGCTTGTTTAGCCAGGTAGTCAATCCTCATCACTGTGCAGCTAACGAGTTAGCCTGCTATAGACTCGATAGCCCCTGTAAACCAAACACACCTGGGGAAAATATTTCTCTGTAATTTATTAGTTCCTTCTTGTTATTTTCATGCAGAAGGAATTTGGACTAGAAGTGAGCTTGAAATAATAATGTAATTAAATCACATATTTTTATTTTTTTTATTTTTTTTTTGTTTGCCGTCTTGTTTAATTTCACTTTTATAGCATCTGTGTAGCATGCTTCATAAAAAGATACACTAGAGCAAGCTTTACATATTTAATTAAACATGGAGTTGGAATTTTCGCCACATTTAAAAAAAAATCAATCAATTATAAGTGTTTAATTGATTCCCCTCCATCATGTTGAGTATGAGTTCAGATACAGTGTGTGATCTAGATGGATATGGATGATCCGTGACCATTGAAATCTTTCATTGAAAGGCTGAATCCACTAAGCCTGTAGAAATCTATCCAATCGTTCTGACCATACAGAGCTCAATGTAAAATTTACCCCGAGCAGCACATTGTTTAAGGCAGTGATTCTGAGTCAGGTCCCAGGCACAATAAAATAATAGAGATTTTACAAAATTATTTATAGTTTACACTTTGCATCAGTTTGTGTCTCAAATAATGTACTTGTTAACCTTCAGTTTCATTACTTGCACTAGTGAAAAGCACATATACATAATTAAGGGACAACAAGAGGGAGAAAACAATAGGAAAAGACAATGATTGAAAATACATGCTATAATCGCTAATAATCTGCTTTATGACTAAAAGAGTGTGCATAAGACTGTGTCTAAGCCCTCTCATGACAGACACCTCCGTCTTTGCTTGCAATTGCTTCCACCGTGGTGTGTTCACGCTTCAGCACCGTGGCCGTTTGAGAAGCGCTGACCCTTTACCACAGCTACTGACCGGCGCTGATGAAGTGCTTGACGGGTGGTTGTAAGGCAGGTTGGATTAATTAGCTTGTGGGCTAGCTGGTGTTCCACAACGCTCCAGCAAGTATTACTGTGGGCGTGTAAAGCATCAAGTCAGGCCCTGACCTTTTTATGCTGGGGTAAAGAAAAACACTAGTTATCATGGAGACACCCCTGGAGAATGAGAACACATTACTTGTTCCCACCGGGGGGGGGTTACTGCAGTATAAATGTCTGTCTTTTTAAAATGTATCTCTCAGGGAGAAAAACGTGTGAGCTGTGTTATTATGTTATATAATGCCGTGTTGCACTAGGTATCATTCGTCTGCATGATGGTTTCTGCGTTTTGTGCATTGTGTTATGAGATGAGATTGTTTTTTTGTTTTTTTTACGTGAACGCGTAGACAACAGCTGCAATTCCATTCGCCATTGTTCAAATACTTCCTTGTGTAATTTTGTATATCTGAAGGATTAAAAAGTATACGTGAAAAGCAAGTATATCAGCAGCCTAAAGATGACTATTTAAAGTCAGATACAAATCACGAATTAGTTCACTTTGTCTGAACCATATATGCAGGTTTTACACACAAATAGCTTTGAAAAAGCAAAGGTGACATTTGGCTATTAAACGCTTCTTTAATTCAGATTATTAGTAAGTGGTAACAGGAATAACAACAATAGAGAGGAAGCCACACTGGCATGCGATGCTTTTAACACAATAATTATGAAAGTGATACAATTTTAGTGTCATTTGGTCACAATAGACCTTCTTCATGGCAGCCATGAGCAGAAATATATTATTTGACTAGTTAGGTTAAACCCAGATGGAATTTAATAACATTAATGATGACTTTGTTCCACTGAAATGACTGCAAAAAGAAGAAAGAACAAATAGACTCTTGAAAATGTCTATTAGTGAAATAAGACTGTAGTGAAGTCCCCTGTCCTCGAGAGGTTTTCAGAAGAGGGCCCAATATGATTCATCACGTTCGTAACCCCTCGTAAAGTATCACAAAATCCCTCAGTACTTTCACATTTGTTCACTCTGAACCAGTTTATGTCTTCTTCTAAATTCACTTCCTCCACGGGGCTAGGCCTTGCCAGTTGTCACAGTCAGCCAGAAAGCCAGGACATGAATTGTGACCCCTTATCTCACTGCAGCAACACAAAGTAGCTGTTTTGCTGTGTTGCATCATCCCTGGTAATGCTGAGAGTTTGATAGTAATCTCTGCTCTGCTGGATACAGAGAGGATGGAGATAGACAGACAAAACATGCTCCTCTACAGCTTTTTATGTGGCAGGACTATGATTTTTCAGGCCTGACTCAAGGGTTTCTAGACCTGTATTCCGAATACATGGAAAGAGTATTAGTACTTGTAATGCAAGGTGTTCATCATTCAGATATGCAAGCTTTTAAATACTGTTGCTCTTTGGAGCAATAGGAACAATAAGGACTAAAAGTCCTACCTCAACAGTGCTGGGCGAGGAAGTTCAGAATATTTTCAGTTGGATATCTCTGGAGTTTGATGCGTTGAGTCTGCAGTGAGCAACTCTCAGCAAACCTCCCACTCTTGAGTTTGACCACAGCTCTTGGGTTCCATACATCCAAGCTAACAACACACTGCCGCGGTCACAACAAACAACCTTTGCAACCTTTACTCAGTGAAGAGAAATTCACTCTATATAACTATACTTTTTGAGTTTCGGCGACAAAGCCTAGATTAGTTTCAGCAGTGTGGGTGGTGACATACGCATTTTCCCTTAGGGTTTCTCAAATACACTGTACTTTGGCTGAACTACTGGTGTATCTACACTGAACATTTAAATACAATAAGAAAGATGTACATGTCATGATGACAGGTTTAAAATTTATTGCATGCTCAAATTCAGTGGATTTTTAATGTTTGTCTATTTCTTTTGCTTATTTTATATATATTTTCATTTTATTCAGTTATATAATCTCAGTTGTTATAGATCAGAACAGATCATGTTTGTGAATTGTGTATTGCTCAGCTATGAAGTTAAAAATAGCATTGCTAAACTTTAAATTGATCAAAGTTTAAAAGTGTCCAGGTTTACAGCACCAAACTACCCCTAATGGTGTGTTGAAATAGACCAGACTCCAGTGTAGATAATGAGACTCATCTTAAAAATCCATGGGCCATCATTAACCAAAATACAGGAAAACACAGTCAAACATATCCTAAAAGGTGGTGTGCTTGTCCTTCACTCCTTCACTTTCGGATGTTTTTTTTTCCTCTTCTTATGACTCAACCCATATCTGAACCACTCTCCATCTGGCCTGCTGGCTCCAGATGCTGCCAGACTTTTTTCTGATTAGGCCATCTGGGCACTTCTCTGCTGGAGCTCAATTGAAAGTAAATATAGTGTTATTTCTTGTTGGGATTGCTCTTTTTTAATGTGCAGACCTCCGGAACTTGAACACATATTCAAAAGGATGGCACAGCTAACTGGAAAACAGGCTTTTGGACAGAGTACTGCTTGCAATTCCTTGTCCTGTGTCACACAATGTTTGATCTCGAATCATTTTAAAAATGAAAGCTATTTTTAAAATGAGGTCATTCATTGAGGTCAGAAAGACAGAGAGATAGAAGTAACTAAAATCTCTCCCTCCCCTCAGAATCACTCTACAGTGCAACAGGTAATAATACAGTCATGGCTTAACCTGGCCCTGACCTGACAGTTAACAAGATTCTTCAACCAATCCCAAAGCAAATCTAATCAAAAAATCTCTCTCTCTTTGTCCCATACATACATGGTGGATTTGTTACCGTCTAAAATAGTGGTAGAAGTATTGAGAGCTTTTACTAACTACAGTGTAAGCGTTTCATTGTATATACAAATGAAATCAAGTATTTTTTTTTTTTTCTCTTACCCACAACACTAAAATAGTGATACAGCATGCCTCTATGATTTTTAATTATTCAGCAATCAACACTGAGGTAAATAAAAGTATTTGGTATCAGCATATACTCAAAATTAAAGGACTTAAAAATATAGTCTCAACTGAGTCTAAATAAAAGCTATGCAACAATTAAAGGCCCAGGTGGAAATCAGAACAAGAGTTTAGTGGAAATAAGTTTTAAAATTAATTTCTTTCAAAACTGGAGGTTGTTTATATGATGAGCGGAGAGCAAGATGAAGGTAAAGATAGCCTGATATGCCTATAAAAAAATAAGAGACATTCTGCTCTCCACTACTAATTTGGTAAAAACTTATCGATGAGTGTCGTTGAATGTATGAGAATTTAATTTAATCTAAGTACACCTATGTGTTTATGTCTCGGCACAACTGCTTCATTAAAGATATGTATTGTTTTTTTATATGATTTCTAACTGGATTTATGGACGTCTGTCCTTGGAAATAATGAATTAATGATGACCATTGAATGACCTGAAGCCACTGTAATGAGTGATATCCAAATATTGTGGCAAGGTGTGTATGGTGTCTGTGTTTTAATTTGACTGTGAAGCGTGATCGGTGGTGGGAGGCCAATATTACTGCAAAAATTCTGATGGTTATCTGTGCATATCCAAATGATGCATTCATATTAATTTCCACGCCTAGTAAAAAGAAGGCTACATTATTGTTCTTGAATGTAGTGGAGCATAATTAGAGGGAAGCATTTAACTGAAAAACTCAAGAAAAGTACAGGGAGCTTAAACACAATGCTTAAATAAATATAGTAAATTTGATTAGATATTTTCTACTACTACGTGCAACTGTGCAGTATTAACATGGTCAGGTCTACTGCTATTGTATCCATAATGATTATGAAACTAGTAAACTGACTCTGAATATTATGAGAGAAACAGTGTTAATGTAGCTCTCATTAAACAATTAGCCAACATCAAACACCCACTTTAGTTCTGGTCACTTCCCTTTTTTTTTAGAAGTTTTTGGTTACAGTCGTGATTCTGAGGTTCCTTGATGAAAAGCTCAACTTTTTTCTTCCTCATTCCCTTAGCAATAAGCTTCATCCATCATCTCATATTGTGTTTTTTTTTTTTTTGCCTCATGGCAGTAGTATTAAAAACTAAGATAGATGTCAAAATATCTAATAAAGACTTTCTACTTTGTTTTTTAGTCACAACAGAACATGAAGTGGAAACATGGTGAGAAATAGAAATAAAAAATCAACTCAACTCATTTAAACACTAGTCATATTCTTTGATGGAGATCGGCTAAATGACGATTTAAAAAAGGCATTTAAAATAATTAATTATGTCCAATAAAAGACATGACACTGTATTTACACACCGTTATTTTATTTGAGGGTCAACAAGTGTGTAACTGTATTTAATATACAGTGCCCTAAAAAAATCCGCACTGGAATAAAAATGACAACAATTCGAAAATGCAATGCACCGAAATTTATAGATGCGAAAAACACATAATTCCTGCCTTATTTATGTGGTGTTCCTCATCTGCATCGTTCCCTTACAGTTAAGGGAATAATACGTTTTTTAAAGTTGCATTTCCTTTTTTTAATTATTTTCTTAACAGATGTCACACAAACTTGAGCCTGTTAGTCAATGAACCTTCACAGAGAAATGGCCAATCTTCGGTCAGCCTGCAGTGATAGATCTTTTTATAGTGGTGCCTCTATAGTGCTGACAGCTCCTTACCACAGTACAGTCATCATGTCTAAACCTGGTTGGCAGGTCCTGCACACGAGAACACATCAACATGAGGTGAGATACAGCATAGGCCTTAATCACCAGTTCTCATCAGGCTGTCAGGTATGTCAGGCTCCTCATAATAACCCTGTCCACCTACCCCGGGCACCTGTAAAGCTATTCATACTCCTGCATTAGGATGTACAGTACCTGTGCTGGTACAGTATGAGGGACAATGGATTAACTAAAATGCCTGCACTAAAGTGATGTACAACTTTTTTTTTTTTTTTTTACTTAGATTTATTACCAACTGCCATATGAATGGCAGTTTATGGATTTATGGAAGTGTTTGAATGATCAACTGATTGGAAAATAAAATGAGCTGACCATCACTGATAACACATCAAGCAGTTATCTCAATGTGCTCCTCAAACAAGAATATAATATACCTGAGGCATAAATTCGTCAAATAATCTCTCAGCAGAATATTGGGCACCTGCAGCATGAGCTCAAGGTGTACTATAGTGGTACACACGCTGAACCAGATAAGACCAGAATCTGGTGCTAGGCCAGAGTGTGCATGTGAGTGTGCCTTTCAAAAAGATTTGGGGAAGCAGCAGCAGGAGACAGCTCTATACCAGCACCATAACAGGGAGAATGAAGCCGAAAAAAGAGAGCAGAAAAAGATAGGATCAAAGAAAAATGTCCAAGTCAGTCCACTGTGGGACTGAGCAAAGTAGAGAGAGTAATTATTCAGAACAATTTCTTTATAAATTATTTTTACTGCATTGCTGCTTTTTAGAAAAAAAAAGCTACTAAAGTCATCACACATTTCTGCATTTTGCACACAAGTCTTCCTTTAATCTTGTGATTACAGCAGAACATTGTATGTCTCAACTAAATAGACCTAACCCATTTCTTACAAGCTAACTGCTGAAAATGGCAAAAAAATTCAGTTCTTTCTAAGCATAGAGACAGACTGCAGTATCCATTTGTGAAGCATGCACAAAAAGTGAGGCCTGACAGTACAGTAGCCTTCGCTGTGATAGTGTGAGCACAGTGGAGAACAAACAGAGGGGACAGATGGATAAAGAAGAGAAGAGGGTCTATCAGAGCAATCTCTATTCTGCTGCTCATAATAGACTATTGTTTTCCAAGAGGGGTGGGTTTATCGTGCAATACTAGCAGACAAATGCTAATATTGCATTGTCTACACACATTCCTGAACATGGTAACTTGGTAATGAACACCACAATCTTCATCCTCTCCCAACTCACTATTGCAAGCATAAGCATGAAGAGTCTCTGATGTACGAAGACAATTCCAGAGGAATGGAGAGGCAATGGAGAAAACCCAGCACACCAAGTCCTGTGCTGTCTGCAGAAGCAAGGGTGGGGAAGTCACTGAACTTTTAGGCAGCACAATTAATAATGCTGTATTCAAACTGACATCAGCCCTGTGTGGGAAATAATAGCTCTATCATGGTGGGTGGCGGATGTACAAGATACACACCAGACACAATTGTTCACGTCCTGAGTCTTGTGTATGTTAAGGTTTTGTGATTTTGAATGTCAATAAAATACATTGTTATGAAAGCCCTGAGAGGCAAGTGAGAAAATCAATCTGTTATTCCATTTTCTAAGTCTGATCTAAATTGTTCTCTCTTCTGTATTTATGTATTTACTTAATTTGCCAGGTGCAAAAAAAAAAAAAAAAAAAAAGTTTTGACATGATCATTTTTCTAAGTTACTTTTTTTCGTTTGTGCAAACAGGTGAAAAAAAAAGCTTTGCGAGGATCATTTGTCTAAGTTAGTTTCGCCAGTTATTTTCCTCACTCGCCTCTCTGGGCTTCCTTACATTGTGCTTCAAGTCACTGCAGACTTTTTTCTGTATTAAATCAGGAAAATCTTTCCAAACCGAAACCAAATGTTGCCAGAGGCTAAACATTAACATACAAATGTCAACATTGCTGTAGTTACTACCAGCACACATCATACTGCAAGATCACATATTTTTGTGTGAAACAAATAAATATAATACAAAATGAATCTGCTGTTGCATTTTAGTAGTTAATGTGCTGTGGTGTATTACTGTTTTTGTCTTTTTTATCTATCATCCTGGTACCAGACCAGCAGGGACAATCACCACCAGACTGATATTACTCACTTGTGTGAACTCAGAGTAGCGATTTAGCGATTGCTAAAGGTTATTCTGCCCAAGATAACCTATTGATTTTTTTATTTTTCAGTTGTTATATAGGGTTATTTTCCATGGGATTTAGTGACATATGATTTTAAAACTATACAACAATGGTGCATGGGCTTTTTCAAAGTAAAAATATCCAGTCCAGCCAATAATCAAGCCTTTCTATGAGGAAAGAATCCAACACATTTTATTCCTTGTATCTATATGCCTTGATTATGGAAATATGGACAATTCTCTCGCAAAGTATAAAACAACCCGAATATCTAGATGTCAACAACCAAAACCTGCTAACAACACAAACAATCATGCTGAGAGGAGTGTTAAACTAACCATTTAATGTGTGTATACAGTACCAACAATGTGGTACATCTGGTTCATATTTATTGGCACATTAATTCAACGACACTTGTTGAATCTGTAACAAATGCTCAGCTGTAACTTTAGAACTGAATTGTTCACATTCATTATGCTTATTTGAAAATAATATGTAAATTCTGTTTATATCTTTGATACAGCTGGATGTTTTTTAGTTAAAATAATCAATATTGTTCTAAGATAGTCGCTTGATCGACAGGTTCCAAAGACGTATATGTCTACATACTATTTGTCTGCATAATATGCACACACGTAGACGCCTATCTAGAGTACACGCATGCAAACATGAATAAAATTATCCTCTGCAATCGGTGTACACACCAGAAGTGCTGCTTATTAAACACAAAGAAAAACAGTTGCTCGTTGGATTAACATCAATACAAATTCTCCCTCTCATCTAACTAACTAAAGCTATGGCCACACAGTGTTTTCTTGTCTCCCTCAATTTGAATCTCAATGCTCACTTCTTTCCACTCGGCGGCATCTTTAATAAAGGCTGCTGCTTGTCGGCGAGGGTGTCCTGTCTCTAGTGAGATGGTTAATAAAGCAGAAATGTTCTGCCCACATCCAGAGGCTTTGAAAGGGAGGAGGGGGGGGGGGTTTGAAGACTATTATTCAGTCAAGAAAAACAAGGGGCTTTACATACAGGCACCACTGTGGGGAAGCAGCAGTGAACTTTCTTCCTATTCTTTTTTAATGTGTTTTTCTCTTCCCGAGTCTAATAGCTTCCCTGGACCCAGACAGCTTCACATTAATTGGCCAAGGAGGCGATGCCAAGGCTATTCTGCTCAGGTCCTCTGGCGCTGCCACCGCCAACTCAATATAGACCTTGAAGTTCACTCTTTTTCTCTCTCTCTCTCTCCCCTTCATGTTATCTCCTCTTTCTTCCTCTCCTTTGTCTCAGTGTACCTTCTCAGTCTTTGTATGTGCAATTGTTTGTTTGTTTTTCTCTTTTTTGCAAACACACACACAGCCTTACACTCTTCCTCCTGCTCCTCCTCCTCTCTTCTTCATTCATTGATTCATCCATTAACTTTCTTCATCTTCCCCATCCTCTTGATGTTTCCTCTCGCTTCTCCCTCTTCTGTCTCCTCTGTGTCTCTCCTTCACTCTCTCTCTGTCAGGAGCATATTAAGCAGGCACTTCACAGCAAGCCTCAGCTAATTTAGACCAGTACCCAGCAAGACTCACTGAGGCCAGCTCAGCAGGACACGAGCATGAGAGGCACCCCGGAGACCTCTTTTTTCCTTCTTCCCTTCCTCCGTCCACTGTTAGGTAAAAGGAAGGAGAGAATGTCTCTGGCCTTACTTGGCAGAGGTTGTCAGATACCACACACGTTAGATAACAATCCTTTCGTTCTACTGTACCCCCCTAATACCCTTTAAAGTTATGTTGGGAAATTTAAAAATGAGAACATCACTTCTTTTTATCATTTTTTATCCCTGCTGTGCTTGGTAAATGAACCAATGATTCATTAAATACTGTACTTGCCCAAGTTTTAAGGTTTTTGTTTTTTCATTATCTAATGTCTGATCTTCACTCCAGAGATTATATTAAATATTCACAAGGAAGAACATATATGTTGGATCTATAGTCTCAGTAGTTCTCTTGTGAAAAACTTTGTTACAACTTGATGTTCATGGCAATTAAAGCCAGTCTTAATCTTGACCAAATGCTGTGGGGGTATAAAATATCATGTGAGAATATTCAAGGGCCAGAAATGAGTGTACGCGAAACTCTAGTGACAGCGTAGTTGTCCTATACTTTACCAGCCTATGCATGTCATGGTTTCTTATGTCATTTACAATTCTGAAAAACCTTCTAAAAAAACCTGAAACTGTTTAAACACACTATATGCTGCTTATCCATGGTACACTTGCACAGGTGATTTCACTCTTTAGCTGATAAATGTTCCTCTCAGGAGTGCGTGTGTGAGTTTGATTGACATTTGTGTCGCTCTTCTGTGAGCTTTGTTGCACTTGCTCAGGTGGGACAACGTGTACCTTCTTATAGGTACATTGTGTCCAGTGACCTGATGTAATTCCCAGAAAAGGTCGTACCATCAGCCTGAGCAGAAGTCAGCCACTAGAAAACACCAGCGTTGGTGGATGACTACGATTACGAGGTCAAAAATGTCATTTTGGCATTTTATGTTATTACTTATATTACATTCATCTGACAGACACTTGTGTAAAGTGTTCAATATACAATATTCTAAACTGTAAGATGTAAACTTCCCTTAAACAAAATAAAAGATAAAGAAATGAATTTTCTTTGTTAGTGATGTAACTGCCTGTGTGGACCTGCCCCAGCGAGAGACCTCATGAGGAAATATGAAAAAAAAAAAAAAAAGACATCTCTCTTCCAGCCCTCTGGCCAAACTTTGAATGATGCCTCAGAGGAAGTCTGGGCCACTCGTTTTATAAATGACCTTGTGGTTGCCAGAACCCTGTGGAGAGACGAACAATATATTCAATTCTCTCCGATTCATGCCATTGGTTTACTTAGATTTTTAAATTTTTGATATATTTGAACCAGAATATTTAGATTGGCTTGTATCATACAGTCAAGTCAGTAAATATTAGGTCAGTGATGTTTTTCATTGTTAATCTCTTTCCCAGCTCAGTAGATAAGTTATAAAACAATGCATATGAGTTCAATATTGTGTTCACATTTAGTGTGGGAATCATAGCTCGTTTTATATGTAGTCGGGCAGTTCTATGACAATGCAGCCGGTCAGTGAACCTAAATACGGACGAATGGCTACCAATGAGTTTCTATGGTTAAACAGTGGAATAAACTTAAGCCAAGTTAAGGGCCAATTAAGCCAATTAAGGGCAAAAAGTAACACAAAAAGCAAAGATGTGATTCAATCTGTAACTGCGGTCATTGGCTGTAAAAGACTAAGATTGCACTCAAATATTAAACTACATTTAGAGTTATTTAGCCTGTTTTGTTTAACCTATTTGCTTTCATTAGTCCTAAAAAGGATTAAAATACTTGTCTGATTTGGTTGCAAAAGCGTACTATTAAATAGATAGTCAACACTTTAAGGTTGTGGTTGCATTGTAAACACAGCGTACAGAGCCAGCACCATAAATAAATGAGTCATTAGTCCATTGAAATGTAGCACACATTTTGATCACATTTTGATAAAATCAACAAAAGAAAATGCTAATTAATGTGTGTTTCCATTCACCACTGCTGGGCACATCAAAGTAAATATTTGGTGGTGCTAATTCTCCAGTCAGTGCCATTAAACCTCAAATGATGGAAAACTATTTGAAAAACATGATGGAAATATATGTCAGTTATTTTTTGGCTCTTTAGTAGAGCAGAAGTTGAGTGACATTTAGGTTAAATGCTCCATTTACATTATGATTTATTATTTCATCTGTTGCATTTTATTTGTATAGATATAACATCTGTTTCACTTCAGTCAAGCAAAACATTTTTTTTTAATTTCTGACATTTTCATTCAGTTTTTTTTTGAATGTGTGCATAAACACAAGTAAGATGGGAGTGTACACATGTCAGTTAGTGTCAGGCGCTGCTCAAAGTCTTGCATCCCTGTGGAGAATTCAGTCCAGCAGCTTAGCTTAGTCACAAGCCCAAGCAAAGGCAGACACGGTGCTGAAAGACAGCAATCGATCAGAGTGAGGCTGTCAGATGTTTGAGGGAGAGGTTCCCTGGAAAGCACCACTAACGAGCTGCTTTGCTCCCGCTGCAGTCTTTGATTCATTGGCGTTGGAGGAGGGAGAGGAAGACGTAAGAAATGTTCTGTAGTAAATTTGCGGTTTAGTGTCACAATCAATGAAAACACCCGCAGCACTCCTTTCTTAAAGACCAACGCCAACACACACATACAACGCTTCCCCAAGCAAAATCGTTTTTGGAGGAGAGGCAATAGAGAGGCAAGAGTATTGAAAACTAATCAAGTATCCTAACAGTAGTATCCTAACACAGAGCCTGTGTATTGACCAGAATTTCAGAAGAAAATTAATCAGTGTTCCTTCCTTGTTAGCTACATGTTTTGGATGAAGAGAGGTGGAGAGAGAAAGAAAGAGAGATGGAAAATGGAGAAAGAATTCAGGATACATGAGAGAATGTAAATGTGATTTCTGTCTTTCTGAAATTATTATAAACCTTCCAACAGTATAGTAAATACAGCCCTTATGTAATATTTAAAAATACATGAAATAATAAAATGAAACAGTGTTTTACTGAACATGTAGTAGGCTTTGGGGGCAAAACAAGCTTCAAACACAACACTGATAGAGTATTATTCTTATCAGCAAGTATCAAACTCATTAATAAAACCATCAGATTTAAACCAACAGTGTTTCTGTCTTCACCAGCTCTCCGTGCAAAATATCTGGAACTTCAGCTGCCAAATGCTCCACCAATTCGTTTCTAACTTGGTTTTTGTGCTGTGAACAGGTAGCAGATAAATAGCTGGTTTATCCATAAAACTAAAACAAGAGATGAGATGAGAGATGAGATGAAATAAACAAAAATACTCCATAGAGCTGAAGAAAAGACCGGTGATAAAACAGTGGGTTCAACACTACGAACAACCCCTTTCACACCACATATAGTCTTTTGACCTGTTGTTTATATAATACATACTATTAGTGCAGCTTTAACTGAAATAACCATATAGAAACTGTTAGCAAGTTATTATTCAATTCATATTGTTATTTTTGCTCTATAATTGTTCATCTATGCAAAAAATGACATTTACCCTTTTCTACAATTTGTATTTGCCACCTCCATCTATCCATTTATAAACTCTGCCACATTGCAAGCAGAGTTAGACTAGTGAGTGGCTTGCTGCGGTGCTCCAGAGGGGATGTGGATGTGTCAAGGAGGAGCACAGACCTCTAATTAGCTGCTTTCTATCTCTTGGGAAGGGAGGGGCTTTAAGATGCTGTCCCTGCTTCCTAATGAGAGTACTGTAGACCACCAAGGCAAACCCTGACTAGCTAGACTAGTGGTACACATTTCTGCCAACAGTACACTTCACGCACCTCAAACCGTTTGTCCCTAAAGGTCTTGCTTTTTTTCTTTTCTTTTTTTTTTCCCACCCATGTCATCCTGTCTCTTTCCCTTCAGGTTTTGTATTCTGGCACCCTGGCAGCCTGGTCCCCCACTCTCCAACAATAAGCCACTCGTCCAAAGTTGGAGGGCTCTTTTTTCCCCTTGAGACTTTAACACACAGACACACACACACAAAAGCACTGGCCAGGGACTGGAGACAATCATGCTATAAATTGCCCCTTATTACTCCAGTGTGCCAAGCAAACCATCAGTACGGAGCTCCTTAAGCTTCTAGAGAGGAGGTTTTAATCTGAAGCAATAAGACCACCGAAGATAGTAAATTACTTGAATGTCTGAACATACTTGTACAGGCGATTACCTTCTCAGTTTGAGAGAGAGAGGCAGGATGATCATCTACTTGTTCGTGCAGGGAAAGAAGTCTGAGGAGGAAAATCATTCAAACAAGAGACAGTTTGGTGGTTTGTGCTCTACGTTGGGGTTTGATTAAAGAATGCTTCTCATTAAAAGGTTCCCTCCAGTTACTAATCAAAACAGTGTCGATATCTGGGAATTAGCCCACCAAACACTCTTGCCCTGCTGTTTTTCACTCTCTCTGTTTTTCTCACCGTCTCTCTTTTGCTCCTGCATTTCCTTCCTCCATGACTTTCACTTGCTTTCATTCAGTCTTTCTGTCTGATTTGCCTTGCTCTCTCTCACCCTCTGTTACCCTCCTTTCTCATCCCTCTCTTCTCCTTCCTCTTGTCCTTTCTAACTCTTCAGTTTCATCACTGGCGTGGGTCTGTTTTATGCTGGCAAATTTACCAAGAGAAGGCGTATTTATGTAACAAGTCAGTCAGTTGTACAGCCTTCATCAGAGAAAAGGGTCAAACGGTCATCGAGCTACAGTTTCATATGGTTTTGTGTGTTTTACACGTTTTAACCTTAAGGTGGGCTTAGTTGGAGGTGATTACAGCAGTTGCAACTGATTCAAGGTTCCATTTCAGGGAAATCTTAAAGCTTCAGCATATGAAAATATTTTAGATTTATTGTTTGCTTTGGAAAATAGATTAAAATTTAAATCTATTTATTGGGACTAATGGAGATCATTTTTCTAATTTCTGAGAACTGGTTAATTCATTACACTAAGACAATATAGCAGACTGTATATATGTCCAGTGTTGTTGTTAAATACATTCTATATGTTCTGAGATAGTCTATTTCTTCTTCTAGTCTTCCTCACTTTACTACCTTACCTCCTTCCTTTCGGTGCTTGCGCACATATTGCACCATAGTGTACCAAGGAATTGCTTACACAAACACGTGCCATTACACCTTAGAAAGAATAATCAGCTGCAATGTTTAAAATCGTGCATTAAAATTTGTCAACAGTTGATGAAAGCAGCCTGTTGATGCTGCTACAACGTGAGCATTGGAGTCACATACTTACAGATCACATTTGCCTCATTTACAAATTTAAATGTTAAGTTTTTTTACCGAAACACATACACAGAGAGCTCCATTGAAATGAACAAATGTTTCAGTTTACAAATTCTTTTTTTTAAATGATATTTTAACCGCAGTACTCTAGTGGCTGCTCCTTTTATGCTTTATTTATCAGTCTGTCTGTCACTATCTGACCTTTCCCGTGTATTCAACAGAACATTTTTAAAGAATTCTACCAAAATCCTCTTTGTACGACAGGACACAGTAGCTCCCTTATCCCTCCCCTGTCTTTTACCCAATTTATATGAGCACTAGATTCAGCCTCAGTCTGTGACACATACACAGGGGATAGAGTGGCATCGACAAGAGACTCGGCTACTGTCGACTGATCTCTGCGTCCTTTTGTGTTGACACTGTTTTCATGCACTGTGTAAAAAGCTACAAAGGTTTTCACGCTGCTTCACACTCTGTTGGCTAATTGCATCAAAGCATTTGGAGACTGTTGTCTCAGCCCCCATGTTTATACAAGCTTCAAAAGGAGAGAGCTCCAGCATGTGGAACCTGTGCCAGATATCTATCCAGCATGGAGGGACACAAGAATGCAGAAACCAGAAGAGTGTGACAGTGGCATTTGTTTGTCTCCACACCTATAACAAATGCAACCTGAGAGCAAATGTATAAATTCAACATCACACTTCCCTCTCCCAATAATGAAATTAATCTCGAGGAGCAGTTTGCCTAAGATAGTGAGAGATGGAAGTTACGTGGAATGAGGACAGAATGAGGGAGAGATATGGAGAGAGCTTAAAAAAAGAAGAAGAAAAAAAAGAAAAAAGAGCCTCTCAGACTTTGAGGTTGGTCAGGCAGTTGGAGAGCATATCAAAGGGAACACCTTCACACTGGGGCAGATGGAGTGTGTTTCCATATGTGCATCCATGTGTTTGTATCCATGTCTAAGCGTGATCATGTCTGTATGACTGAGCGTGACGGTGTTTGTGTGCGTCTGAAAGCAGGGTGGGCTACACGGTGCAGGATTTCATTGGAGCTAAAATGCTGGCACTGTCTGATCGTTCAGCCATGAGACATGATTTATGTGCGAGACACAGAAATGTCCTGCTTGTGACTGACTAAACCTGAGGGCCAACAAAACTGATTCTATGTTGTTTTCAAGCCATGCTACTCTTTCAGAATGTCTTCTATTCTCTCACTGTGGTTCCCTGTCTATTCATCTCTCTGGTATACACCACATATTAGCAAA
Organism: Pampus argenteus; assembly: GCA_036937835.1. NCBI lineage: Eukaryota > Metazoa > Chordata > Actinopteri > Scombriformes > Stromateidae > Pampus > Pampus argenteus. The sequence continues at coordinate 11,312,906 of CM072862.1, read as the reverse complement.
TGTACCCAGACTCTAACCAGCCTAAGTCACAGCGTTACACTGTGCTATTTTTGCATTAGGTAGAGTACTGCTGTTAACTTGTGCAGAATCAAAAAAAGCAAGGCAGGGATATGTGATCTCAAAATGCAGTTTTAGGAGTGCAAAAAATGCACTGTAATATGCACACATTTCATGCATTTATGTCTCCTGCTGAGTGTCTTGAGATAAGTTTTGGCAATAGTTGCAGTGTGATGGTCTGATGAAAAAAAAAAACAAGAACAGTATGATGATTCAATGGGCCACTATGGTCACCTGTTCTCTTGATTTATATCGACACATTTTAGTGACTGACATTACTTACCAAGCATCTCTTCAGACAGTAACTGAACCTTAACTGTCACAGAAACCACAACATAATGAGGGATGT